>JACYXH010000429.1:197500-277500 GCA_026745465.1 Lota lota | reverse complement strand
TTTGGTTTGGTCTGTCTGTCTTTTGTTTGGCTGCGTGTGTGTGTGTGTGTGTGTTTGTGTGTGTGTGTGTGTGTGTGTGTGGAAAAGGAACAGGAGACGCCCCCGTCACATCACATAATCATACATCATGTTGGCTCCCTGGATCATGCATATTACATACATTACAACATTATCGCCATGAGAGGAATGGGGTTTGGGTTTACTTGGCATTTAATTTTAGAACCATCTGTTCCTGCCTCTGTTTGTGTATGTGTGTGTGTGTGTGTGTGTGTGTGTGTGTGTGTGTGTGTTTATGTGCATGCGCATGTGTGTGACCATGGCATGGGTGATGTCTATAAAAGGTGATGGTATTCACCACTGTCTGTGTGTGTGTGCTTCCTGTCTGCCATGTTGTTATTTGACAGGAAAAAACTGGCACTGAGTGGGTGTGTGTGTGTGTTTGTGTGTGTGTCTACACAGGTGTGTCTCCGTAACGCTGATGTCAGTGGTTGTGTGATAAATCGCTGCATTAGTGATTCATCACCACAGAGGTGTGTCTGGCCACTGGGCACAGACACACGTTATAGATTTAGAGATGATGTTGGGTGCCCAAAATGCTTGTTATATATATATATATATATATATATATATATATATATATGTATATATCATATGTGCCCCCTACTGCACCCCCCTCAATTGTAACATTGTCATTATTGTCATTGGAAAAATATCGTGGAAACATACTGACAGCCAAATTGTGTTCTGCTATCGAAGAATTAAAACTCATGATGATACTACAGCTGGCATTAGCTCATGAATGGCTTAAAACTTAATGTTGGAAGCACAAAGAGAAAAAGTATCACAACAAGTACCCTAATAACAGCAACTAGACCACATATTTCATTGTGTAAAAACAGAAGCAACAGTAATAGGACCTCAGTCAATGGGATGGCTACAAATTGCAGACTGAAAACTGTATTTGCGCCAAAAAATGCCCTAAAACATGTGGCTCGCAGAGTGCGCTCACATGCTATTTCTTGTTACGTCATATCGTTATAGCATGGTAGGAGAGCATTTCTGTTGTGGAGCTCTACAGGAACATGATCACAATAAAACCTCTCCGTGCACACGCATGTCAGCACCGGCTCACACACATCAACATGGTGCACCTCACACACACAGGCACCGCTGCTGCAAAATAAACGTAGGGTAAACATCTCCGTACCAACACACCTCTTTTCATATATACTTGCATGCCGACAAAGCGTCTGTAGGTAAAGCAGACATTTGAGTCCTTTTTTCATTTTGATATGCTTTGCGTATATCAAAACCAAAGTGCAAGGTGGATTAGGATTACGCCGTTCATAAATCCACATACATGGCTGGTCTCCATTGACCAACGGACAGAAGCTACGCCGCACATACAACACGTATGTCGAAGGAAACCGTATAGTATTTACATGTATTTGTTTTTCTCAAATGCAGGGCTTTCTGCCCAGAGTGTTGTATTGTCATTTATTTTAAGCCGGTGAATCATTTCATGGGTTGTCAAAACCAGATGAGGTTCTTTTTGCCTGTAAATCCGCCTCATGCTGGCTGAGATAACAACATGTAAATAAAAATGAATTTCCCTGGCAACCATCCCAGATCCTTTCAGCATGTTCTTGTCTCTTATTCATGTTTTACCTCACAACCCTTTCCTCATCTATTTCCTGGCAAGGAACGCACACCCATGCTTGATATGCAGCTGAGAATGATTTGGTTTATTTGGCTTAGTGTTGGTTGTTTGTTTGTTGTTTTGGTGCAGAACTGGCCCCCTTCTTCACAAGGCTACCCACGACATTAGGTACTCTTTTAAGTGTTTAACTGTTGGGTTGTGTCGCTGTGGAATACTCATAGCTAGCAGATAAAAGAAAAGTCTAACAAGCAAGAGAATTCGCATTTGGTGTGTGTGTGTGTGTGTGTATGTGTGTGTGTGTGTGTGTGTGTGTGTGTCTGTGTCTGTGTCTGTGTGTATGTATGTGCACATGCAGAGCCCATCTGGTGTAATCTAATGAATGCATACCGTTGAAAACGCTTCATTTTGCGAGATGCGTTCCTCTGATTTCTGTGTACAACGCAGCATGCAGACATTAGCAAGCCATGGCTCTCCATCCCCAAGTTGCTGACAGAAGTGCAGAACTTCTGCACTAAACAGCCTCTAATGGATTCACCCAGGCCCGTATTGCAAGGTCTTGAATTGAAAGGAGTTTGATCACGGGCGTTAAAATTGACAGTGGACTAGCCATTGTTTTAGTTCACTGCTGTGCTTATGTCTTGTTATTTATTTTGGAAAATTGGTTGTGCAGCACTTACAGATTTTGTAGCTCCCTTCCAATATTGATGGGATGTTTCATCATTTGAAAATAAAAGTCAATCCACACTTCATAATCCTTAGGAGAACCTTAGAACATTTAATCAATTGTGTTATTATTGTAACAACCAGATTGTTTAACGTCCGTCTCTGTTGGTCTTGCCGATTCTCACACTGGATGGCAGGTGTCAAAGTACTACCAAAGCATTTGAATAATTTTCTAATATCCAAATACAAAAGTAACGAAGGATAATTCGGTCATCCCATGTTTAGCCATTCTGATGACGTGCGACTGCTTCAAGTCAACCGAAGCCTTCTTGGGACTAGGGGTGTCTTTTTCCCTTACATATATGTCTTAATTAATTTTTGAGATATCACTGGGATATTCGGACGAAACAAAAACTTAGCTTCTACCTGCTGTTAGCAATTATTCATATGCATGAAAAAGTCTGTTTTTTGTTGTTGTTTTTTCTAAAAAAAAAACAAGAAATGGACGCATTCAAAGTGAATTAAGATAAGAATATACACCTAAAGAACGAATATTCAAATATTGGGGCTCAGCACTAGATCCTTCAGTCTCTTCTGGTCTCTCTTTGCCTTCACTCAGGCCAGACGCTCTGGAGGAGAGCGTCTGCTGGAATGGAAATCCACTCACAAAGTGTTTACCTGAAGTTCTCCCTCTCGGTAAGAGGGGCTGTTTCAATAAAAGCTATCTCAATCGTTTGGCTCAAAAAGGCTATGTGGATAGGCGACAAAACCATCCAATCCAAACAAAAGAAGCAAATCATGGATTTAAAGTTTGTTTTATGATTCCACTACGCTGACATAAGGATGTCAGAACATTGTGATGGTCGGATGAGCTGACAGATGAAGAGGGAGAGAGAGAAAGAGACAGAGACGGACTGTCAGCACCTCAAACAATGAGCAAATTAACTCTTCCTCACATTATCTCACCAAACCAAATTGCACTTGAGGTGAACCACACTCCAACGTTCAGCCAATCTGTAGCTTGTGTGAGCTACGGCGCTACAAGACTAGAACATAATATTGTGGTCTCTAGTGAAGAGGTGGCCATGGTGTAAGAAAAGCTATTAAGTCTGACAAGGTTGTTGTCTGTGTACGATAAAGACGCACAGGAGGGAGACGGACTGATGTGGAGTGAGAAAGACGAGAGCAAATCAGACGTTGCTATCTATATCTAGAGCTATACATCTATAGATATAGATGGATACATCACCTGGTGGCTGTCATTATTTATTTGAACGTCAAGGATGAGTCTCCATTTAGATGTGTGTATCTCTTGCTCACAGCCACTAAACACACATATTCAAGTCTGTCACCTTCCACAAGCAATACTACTGCTGCTATAAAATGTGTCTGGACGGAAAGCTTTTATTTTCTAAGGCTGCGACAAGAAACCTGGCGTGTTCAGCTTCCTCGTTGATTATCGTGCTCGCTCTGGCAACCTTTGTTCTCTCTGCATCACCTCATTTCACCTCCTCGTTTATCAGATTTATGAACCGTTTCCCCTTCTTCCAATCACTCTGTTTAATCCCCAGAGTGTCCTGTTCTCCCAACGTCGACAGCACTCTGTCTTCTGTCCCCATATCTCTGTCTTCCCTCTCGCTCACACCATTCAATGGAATTCAATTCCATTTGTATGGGCATAAATGATGAAACACTGTTGCCAAAGCATTCGACAAACACTACAAAACAACATATAGTTGTTATATATAATATATTATAATATTTAATATTTACAAACACATTATTGATCAAGTAAAATGAACATTGACAATGAATGCATTTTTACCAAATTACTTGGTAGTCAAATTCAATCTCTTATGGTATGAATATCTCTCTCTCTCTGTGATCAATCCACCACAGAATCTTGCCTTACTTTTAGCTCACACAAAGTGTTTGAAGATTTGGCGTCAAAATATGTTTTGGTTTTGTGTGTGTGTGTGTGTGTGTGTGTGTGTGTGTGTGTGTGTGTGTGTGTGACAAAGAAGCCCTCTGAAAAACACAAGCATTTGAGTTGATGAATCCATCCGATGACAGGGTTAAATTGAAAGGGGTGTGGCCGGTGGGAGGAGCTATTCACTCAACCTGTCCCTCTCTTGCCCCTCTCTCTCTTCCACACGCATCAAAAGAAACCAAACCGTCCAAGAGTGCCAGTTAGGCCAGCAAAAAGCTTTATTAGAAGTGTGGCGATAGTAAGATGGATTCCCATGTTAATCCTTTCCCACAGCTCTTCTGCGTGTTTCATGCCTGTCTCATTCATGTTTCATGTTTGGGTGAATTCGATTTCCTCTATTGCGATAATACACTGGAATTTGCAGTGTTTTCACATTGCATTTGTGCTGTGGTGTTAAACTATATCAATCGATTTTAATAAAACCAGGACCGGGCGGAATATTCTTTGTATTTTACACCCTCACCTCAAATGCCTTCTCTTTTGAATTCACTGGCCTGTGCTTTCTGCTGCGACTAAATGGACCTTCTGGGATTCATAACGTTTCTTATCTTATATGTTGTGCATCCTAAAAATACTCAAAACATAACGATTTAAAAGGCACATTAAAATAATATCTATGTTTCCGTATCATATCCATTTAGAATAACACTTAATCTGTCCTTCATCCAAACTACTCTGCCTTCCTTTGATCTTTGGATGTTTATGATTCAAAATCTCCCTCAGGCATTCACTTAAATCAATAACAAAAGGCACAGCGTTTGCATAATGTTTTGTAGCAAAACATTCATTAAAAGATAACCCAGTCTTCAGCAACTGTATCAAAACAGCACTTAGTTCTGTGAAAGTCACTTTAGTGTGTGTGTGTGTGCGTGAGTGCATGCATATGTGCACGCGCGCGCGTGTGTGTGTGAAATGCTCTTAACTGTTGGTAAACTCATCAAAATAGTGAACCACCTTCAGACCATTAACAAGCCCATTGTCAATAACATCTTACCCCCGATTAAGCAGTGTAGCTGCATCCTCTAGGTGTGTAAGTGGGGCTCTATAATGGGCTAGGTTAGGGTGAAGCCATCTGCATCTTACGGTTATGACGTGACGATACACGATGAAGGACTTGCGTAACAGAAACACAACCATGGCACACGTCACCAACGGTCCTTTCGGACGTGCAACATATATATAATGATGAATTACTGCTTTCTCTTTTTAGTTGGGAAATCCAATTTGGAAACTCCTTATTTCCAGGAATCAGCGAACGTGAGTAATGGCCGGGGCTCTGAGTTTGTTTGTGTGTTTCTACAATGGCGTTCACGCCCCCGCCCTACCTTCCAATCATAAAGAGATCTAAAGAAGCAAAGCCAAAGAAAGAAAGAGTGTAGCGGAGAGGAGAGATGAGGGCTGAGGAGAGACTCAATGCCTTGTTAGACCTTGACTAAAACACAAAGTTCATTTGGGAATCCCACATAGATTTTCTTCACTATTTTCTCCACTGGATGTTCTCCAGTGGATATTAAGAAACCATCCAAAGCAAGCGACGGCTGTCCGTCTGGATGGTGAGTAGCAACACACAGTGGTGTCACCGTGGCTCTATATGGGGTAGGATTACACGCTCCGGGTAACCCAGGAAAACCTGAGCCTGTAAATAATAACGCTGGGTTGTACAGTGTAACTGTATCTCATCCCACTACACATGTAGGAGCTCACCATGTCACGTGTGTGTGTGTGTGTGTAGCCCTGTGTTGTGTATGTGTTTGTGTGTGTGTGTAGCCCTGTATTGTGTGTGTGTGTGTGTGTGTTTGCCTGTGTTGTGTATGTGTGTGCGTGCGTGTGTGTGTGTAGCCCTGTGTTGTGTATGTGTGTATATGTGTATGCATGTGATTAATGCATGTTCCCTTTACCCCAGCAAGCAGAAGGCCAGTGAGTCAGGGCCTATGTTGTTGCTCCAGTGACATCTCTGACGGTTAGCTGATCAGTTTCTGTGTGAGAACGTACTGTGAGACAGAGAGGCAAACACATCATATGAGGCCACTGACTCTAGAATGGCAGCGTATAATAGTGTGTGCGCGTTTGTGTGTGTGCGTGCCTGCCTCGCTCTACACTATATGTGGCTATAGATGTGTGTCCACGGAAGCACATCTGTATCAGAGAGAGAGTGAATTTTTCGTGCACTAGCCATATCTCTGTTATGTACGCTTCAGACATTTTACATTAAGCCACTCAGTAGTCTCACAAATCAGCCTTTAGATGAATCTCTGACGTCTTATATTATACGAGGTCAAAACTGGGTCTCCCTCTTTCTTTCGCTTCATATTTGTTTCGACCAATCATGTTGCTGGAGGCGGGGAATTGTACGCGTGTGATTGGCGAACACAAACTCGGTTAACACTAGTTAACTGTAAAAAGTTTCTGTGAATGTTTCAAGTCGACACCGTGTAGACTGGCCCCTGTAGAAACACAGACGTTAGTCGCTCAGCAGATGCCTTTATCCGGAGTGACTTGTACCTGTGAATTCAGGTACATTTAATTCAGGAGCAGGGGTAAGGCTCAAGGGCGCCTGCAGACAGGCTGTAGACCCAGGGGATAGATCCTGTGTACCCTGTGGGTTCCTTCCCCCCGTGATGGACTCCATGTTCTCCTGCTCCCCCAGCTGATTGTCTCACCGTCAGCCACCTGTTCCCGTGCCGACACTAGAGGGTAGAACATCCCTAAAAAAACCTATCTGGGACCATTCAGAGAACCCATTTCCTCCTGATGCAGTCCCCTGCCAGGCGGAAACAGAAGGGGTGTGTGTGTGTGTGTGTGTGTGTGTGTGTGTGTGTGTGTGTGTGTGTGCGTGTGTGTGCGTGTGTGTGTGTGTGTGTGTGTGTGCGTGTGTGTGTGTGTGTGTGTGTGTGTGTGTGCGTGTGCATGAAATACTGTTGGTAAACGCATACAGATAATGAACATCAAACAACAAGTAAAAGAAGATGCAATATAAGATTCCAAATAATAATAGTCAAAATGTAAAACAAAATACAATAAAATGATATACAATATATTACAAATGTAGATGTGTATATCCAGGGGCGGGGGGAGTCCTTTCCCCTGGATTTGTTGCCCTCTCTGGTCGCAGGACGCCACACAGCTTGTGGTTGTTGCACATATTTGCATTTCTCCCAACTGGTAGATGTCTTCAGCATTGTGAAAGCCTTTGTGTGTCTGTGTGAACTGTGGGGAAAATGGTGTTTCTGATGTACTGGTATAGTGCTCTCGATAGGTCCCTCTATCCCCCTGCGTTACGTATTCCAAAATACTTCTCAATCGGATATTCTCTGTGTGCTGCCTACTCTTGATTCCTAATGTCTTACCCATTCGAGACTCCCTGCTCTGTCTTATTATTCTCCCCGATCTTCTCCATCTCTCTTTCGATTGCTCATTCTCACTCTCTTACTCTCTCACTGCATCTCTTTTGCAGACACTTGGTCATCTCCACTTTTTTCCCCCCACTATTTCACAACTGCTCTTTTCCTCTCTCTAACCCTTCCTCTTTTCCTCCCTCTCTCTCACTCTCCTTTCCTCATACTCTCTCTCCCTTTCTCTCTCTCTCTCTTCCTCACCCTCGCTCCTTTTCCCTCTCTCCCCCTCTGTCCCTCCCCCCATCTGTCTCTCTGTCCCATACCTCCTGTCTCTCTGACCTAGATGAGGAGAGATCAATAGCACAGCCTACTTCAATTATTTTGTTTTTCTGTCATGTGCTGGGGGACCAACGGGGCCTCCTGGTTTTCTGTTGGTCCCTGGTGGAGACACAGAGTGGAATCCGTTGTGAAAGTCATTAGAAGAGGCGATAGATATGAGTATTGATTTCATTAGAGAGACCTGTTTCTCTCTGCGGCCGGCGTCCGCCTTCGTCTGATGGAACACGCTTCATTTATCTGCGACACGCATTAACTAACGCCAAGAGCAGTGCTGCTGTTCTTATAGGCTGGTTTTATTTTTTTGTCTTGCTTATGAGTCATTTTTACTTTGGCCTATTTAACTTTGGTAGGTGACTGTTGGAGAGGTGCTGGGGGGGAGGGGGGTCGCACAAAACATTCCGGGTGGATTTTCAAAGAGCTTCGATTTGGTTTTTAATCTAGATTAAAGGATAAGCTTCCTTGTTGAGTTTTCCCCCTACCACTACCTCCCTTTATTTTGCTTGACTCTTTCATCTTGTTATTTCTTCCTCTTGGCAAGAATCTTACTCTCTCTCTCTCTCTCTCTTTCTGCCTTCGCTTTCTCGTTCATCCTCTCTCACCCACTCACCAAACTTACGTCGCCCACTCCTCTCTCTCTTTCTCTCTCGCTTTCACTCTCGCTCGCTCTCTCTCTGCATCTAATCTCCCCTCCATAGGTATTCCATACTCTCTCCATCTTCTCTCCCTCTGCCCCGTTTACTTCTGTCTTTCACTAGATATTACTCACACGTTCTTCATTCACTTCCTTTAACGTCATTCTGCTCATTCCTTCATACAGACGGTGTGTTCTCCCTCACAGTTCTTTACTCTCTGTCTCTCTCTCTTCCTCTCCCCTCTGCTTAACCCCTCTATCCTGTCCACTTGACAGGGGTCTTGTTTAACAGTCTGTAGCTATTCCTTCACATGCCTGCAGGGGTGCACCACATAGCAATTTCTCTCTCTCTCTCTCTCTCTCTCACACACACACACACACACACACACACACACACACAAACACAGAAACGCAAAGGGGCTCAAAGCTGTACAGCACCACAGAGATTTATACTTCCACATAGACAAGACGAATTAGCATTGTCTGAGAACCCCAAATCCAATCCATAGAGGTGGTGTAGCAAGTCCATACGCCAACAGCCAGATAGAGTTGGTATCTTTGGGTGAAAAAGATGGATAGTACAGTTTAGGCACCATAAGCAATATTGATGTAATGAGCATAGACAGAAGACTTAGTCAAGTTTGTGTTCTTTCATAACACATTTTCTGGGTTAGGTCATGGTGAACACAGTGCTGCTGCAAATGGTTCATCTTTGATCCTTCGGTGTGTGTGTGTGTGTGTGTGTGTGTGTGTGTGTGTGTGTGTGTGTGTGTGTGTGTGTGATCTCATGTTCCCCGGATGAATTAAATCTTTCATAGTTCTGCGAGATGCGATTCTGAAATGAGCTGATTGTGGGTTTTTCATTTCTGCTTAATCTTTCCAAATGGCTTCCTCACAATCATGTGGCTCTTTCATGTCGCACCCTAATTGTAGAAAGCAATCACGACAATGTTGCATTATACTATGCAAAATGAATGCTAATTCCGGTAGGGGAATAGAGAAAATCATGTTGCTGTGACTTTCTTTCCAATCATAGTTAACTTTTCTAATTTGGTGAATGTTTCGTCATATTCAGTCAGATTTTTTTGAAACATCAAAACATCACCACTGATTTGAGGTTAATAAGAACAACACATTCTTGTTCTATTACGATTAGCTGTGTCTATGCAAATGCATTCCAAACAATAAATGAGTACCTATTCGACACCTATTGTAGGGCTTATGAGCACAGTAAATTAGGTGCAGGAGGGTGCTGTTATGTCTGTGATGGAGGTTTAGTCTGTGAGGTTTTCATTTAAGACGCGTTGGGTCTTTATTTTGCACACATGTTCATGATTAGGTTTTTTCTTCAGGTATTATATTGTCTGATAATCCGTTCCTCTCCTCAGGCTTGCCCAATTAAGAACACTATATAGTGTAGCGATGAGTGAGCTCTAGCTCTACCACTGCTCTCTCTCTCTCCCTGTCTGTCTGTCTGTCTGTCTGTCTCTGTCTCTCTCTCCCTCTTTCTTTCTCTCCCTCTCCCTCTCCCTCTCCCTCTTTCTTTCTCTCCCTCTCCCTCTCCCTCTCCCTCTCCCTCTCCCTCTCCCTCTCCCTCTTTCTCTCTCTATCTCTCTCTCTCTCTCTCTCTCTCTCTCTCTCTCTCTCTCTCTCTCTCTCTGCCTGCATCTTGCGTTACGGACCGCACTGCTTTTTGGGTCCCTGGTTTGTGTTTTGTTTTGCCCGTCATCACTGAGGAGCAACAGGAGCACATGATATAGCACTTGTTGTAACCCAGATTGTGTAACCACATGTGTACGTCCCTGTACATCTGGTATTGATGTTGATCATGAATAAAAGATGGGAACTGATTTGCAGGTGTGTGTGTATGTGTGTGTGTGTGTTTGCAATAGGACTACGAGTGTATGTCTCTGCATGTGGAAAAGCACATACATGCATATTGCATGACACCCACTACATGCATACTCCTTGCCCCCCCCCCCCCCCCCTTATCTCATACCGTAGGTGGTAAGACAACCTCCTAAGCCATCTGTTCTTACCTTCGGTTCTCTACTTTTTCTTATCTCACTCTTCTCTCAATCCCTTTGCTCTCCTGCCTGTTTAATCTCACTCGGCTCCAGCTTCCGCTTACCGCCTGCTGAGCCTCTCTCTCTCTTCTCTCCTCTCTCCTCGCCTCTCTCTCTCTCTCCTCTCTCCTCTGTTCTCCTCTCTCCTCTGTTCTCCTCTCTCCACTGTTCTCTGTTCTCCTCTCCTCTCCTCTCTGCTCCATGGTTCCCCCTTCCCCTAACTTCCTGCTGAGCCTCTCTCCCCTCTCCAATCCTCTCTGCTCCGCTCTTCTCTCCTCTGCTCTTCTCACTCCTCTCCTCTCTATTCCTCACTCCCTCCTCTCTTCTCCTCTCCTCCCACCTCTCCCCCCATCTCCTCTCCTCCCTCCTCTCTCCCTCCCTTGCTCCTCTCCTCTCTTCGCTTCTCCTCCCTCTCCTCTCTTCTCCTTTCTTCTCTTCTCCTTTCTTCTCTTTTCCTCTCCCCTCAACATTGCCTTTTTATCTTTCTCTCAGCCATCCATTCTTTCATCCATCCCTCTATCCACTCATCCACCCATCTCTCCATTCATCCACCCGCTGTCCATCCATCCATCTCCATCCCTCCATCTGTTTCCTGGGTTCATCCGTCCTCCTGTGCCTATAGATGGCCCCCTGGTGTGTAGTGTGTAGGTAAGGCCTGGAGAGAGAGATGGATGGGCCATTTCAAAGTGTGGATGGAATGGAGTTGTCTGGCCTTTCATGGAAATGCCACGACATGAGGGCCGGGGACAGAGTACCCCGGGGGCTTAAAGAGCCACTGTGTGTGCCGCACACACACACACACACACACACACACACGCACACACCCACACACGCACACACGCACACACGCACGTGCGTGTTTGTGAGTGTGTAAGCTCCTAGTCCATGAACCACATTTACTCTGGAACGCACGATTTTACTCTGGCTGGGAGGGAGAAGACGTTGAGGTTTCTGAGGCAACGGGTGGGGACATCTGACTGTTGTTTTGTTTGTTTGCTGTTGTTTAGCTTTTTATTTTATTTTATCCAGAGTGTGACTCTGGATAAACACATATTGCTCACCGATCAATGATCGCGTCAAGGAAAAGTCGCACACAAATCAAGAATTCATTAATTCAACATCACAGCTGTTTTATTTATTTTCTTCGACACACTGTTCCACCATCCCCCCCACGCACCCGCGCAAACACACACACACACATACACACACACGGCTGCCACCAACACGAGAAGTGATGTTTGCAGTGGAAGGGTGGGTTAGTGTGTGTGTGTGTGTGGGGGGGGGGGGGGGGGGGGGGGCAGTGTTGAAGCTGTAACTCCCAATGATAAACAAGAGAAAGACACGGCGAAACAGAGGAGATCAAAAAGGAGGAGGAGGAGGAGGAATAAAAGAGACAGAAGAAAGGGTGTGATGGACACAGTGGGCTTTACTCAGAGCCGTCCGTGAGCGAGGGCGAGCGAGACAGAGAGAGAGAGAGAGAGAGAGAGAGTGAGCGAGTGTGAGAGTGTGGGAGAGAGAGCGGATGGTAGAGAGAGAGAGAGGATGAGAAGCCAGTAGCTGGCGAGGGGAGAACGCTCGTGAGTTCTCGGCGCGCAGCACACGTGACGGCAGCGACAGCGGCTCCAGCAGGACAGGCTTTGCTGTCGTTACCGCTACGACCAAACATGGGCGCCGTCGTGGGTACCCTGACCATGACGACCAAAGAGAGGAGGAGGCCATCCAGGGGTGAGGAGATGCGTGCACACACACGTGCCACACACACACACACACACACACACACACACACACACACAGGCACTGCCACACACTCGCTGAGACCCTTCCATTCATTTTGAAAGAGAACTGCTTTCACTTCACGAGGTATTGAGGTATTCTCTCACTGAAAACAACCGATTTATATCCTGATTTATTATGAAACAATGTGAGAAAAGGAAAACATTGCCATTTCAAAGACGGAGAGGAACTTACTTACTTGTACTATAATGAATTGTACTACTACTACTCATTAGTAATTTTCACGCATGCATGCATGTACATAGAAACACACACACACACACTCTAGTGAGTGCACCCTGCACATACATGCGTCCACTCACTCCTAGTAGGGCATGGAGAACACTGGTGAATAATTAAATAATGTCTGGCATTTGTGGATGGTTGCGGCAAACAAACAGAGACACGATCAGAGTACCGTTTACGGTTCAGCGTGTGTGTATGTGTATGAATGAGTTTATGGGTGAGTTGTGTGTGTGTGTGTGTGTGTGTGTGTGTGTGTGTGTGTGTGTGTGTGTGTGTGTGTGTGAAGAAATATCTGAAAACGAGGTAAGAGAGGGACACAGAAGAAGGGAAGCCAACAGGTGGCTCCAAATCCTTTTTGGAATCTTTTTTGTTGGGCAAATAAGCAGCTCAGTGCAGATATTCACTGTTGTAGTTTACCTTTGATGCTCACAAAACAATGAGAGAGGGAGACAGAGAGACAAATCGTGAGGAAACAGTGAAAGAGATAGAGTGCAAAAGAGAAACAGAGCAAGACACAGACACATGAAGAGAGGCAACAGCAGAGATGGAAGAATGAGACTGCTAAACACGGAGAGAGAGAGAAAGAGAGAGAGAGAGAGGGAGAGCGAGAGAGGGAGAGCAAGGGAGAGCGAGAGGAAGAGAGAGAGAAAATAAATGGAGAAAGAGGGAAAGGGTCTGGAATGGTCTCTCCCGCCCGTAATGAAGTGTGTGTGTGTGTGTGTATGTGTTTTGTATGCACCCATTTGCCCCGTGTGTATGTCGGGCTGGCTAGGGTGTTGCAGGAACATGCCCCCCTTCTGGGAAACACACACACTTGTGTACATGCGTATTTGTCACTCTGCTCACACACACACACACACGCTCCTTTTCCGTCTTACCCTGTTACCTTGGAAGCACAGTAGCCATGGCAACAAAATATGTCAGTTTTGGGGTGGGAGGGGTGCAGGGAGCGGGCGTGGGGGTGGGGGTGCTGACGGTGGCAGCGGTTGAAGACCATGACGAGATTGGCGTGTTCCGGATTAAGTTGGGGATCCATGTGAACAAACAAGTGACGGAATGAAAAATACCGTGTAAGAGAGCGAGAGCGAGAGAGAGAGAGAGAGAGAGAGAGAGAGAGAGAGAGAGAGAAATGAACGGACGGCATTTTGCAGACAAGGAGAGGAACAGAGGAGACACCAGCTGATTTAATTCTGAGAACCTGTTGCGTGTGGAAAGAAGGAAAATATTCCCTGTAATACATTATTTAACTCTACTAAACTGTATAAATGAGACTCGTACGTGAGCCTCATTTATTTACAGGCGGACAGTTTCCACTGAGGCTGCAATGATAGTGGATAATACGCACAAACATGTCCTTGTTTAAGCGGTGTGATTATACTTGCGGATAAAGCTAGAGCACGGATTTGTCAATGAGCAGTAGACCCTGCAGTATTCAGAGTATTTTTTTCAGAATGACTCACATATTAAGATAGAAAGATTGAATATTTACCTAAACTGATTTCTCCCTGAATACATACATATCCCCATACATCTAGACGAAAGGGAAGATATTCCTTTTGTGTTTACAGTCTATTGTAGATATGCACCCAGGGTCTTAGTGTTTGTATGCGGCGTCCATGAAGTCAACAGGCTGCTGTGCTAACGCCGCCCCCCCCCCCCCCCCCCCCCCCCCCCCCCCCCCCCCCCCCCCCCCCCCCAAGAAGGCAACGCTGGGGAGATTAAGATGGAATCTCTCAGGTTGTAATCGACTGTGATGTGTCGCCACCAACACCTCCTGGGATTGCAAGGCGTGAGACGGATCGGGAGTTTATCGCCGTGGTTGAATTACATTCCTCTCTGGCAGCTGTACGTCGGATCCATCGGGTTTATCATTATTACCACACACATCAATGCAATCACCAGCATTATCTGACTGACTTGTGTACAGCCTGATATATTCGATTGAATTCAATCTGCATCTGTCTGCTAATAAGATGATCTTGTCAGGGTTTATTAGGATGCAAAGAAAATAGTATTTTCTTGCATGCCTGCATTTCACTTGTCTATCAACTGCCTGGTTCTGTCTGGGCTGTTTTGCTGGCTGTTTCAGTTTTTTTAAACCCCTTGGCAATGGTACTCTTGCTCTGATGAATATCCAGAGGCTTAGTTCTGTGTGTTTCTTTTATTTCAGGAAACAGTGAAGCTGTCTGTCTGTCGTGGCTGTTTTACTCTGCAGCGAAATCATTCACGTGTGAATTTTGGCTGCCTCTTTCCATCTGGCAGAACCAGAAAGAGAATATGAAGAGAAGATTGTGGGCAGTTGATGGTTCCTTTAGTCTATGGCGTTCTGACAGAGCCCCGTGTCTGCCAGATTGCTTCTTTCCCTTTCCTTCCTGCCTAGAGGCCCCTCTGTTGATGTTTTTGTGACTCGTCTTGCCCTTCGGATTGCTGCAGATTGATTGACTGATATTGTTGGGCTGTGTGTGTGGCGTGTTTTGTTGTTGTGGTCTGGTGTGTCTGTTTTGGTGTCTGTACGATGTTGCTGGCGTGAGTTTGGCTGTGTTGTCCCTGCCATTTGCAGGCCTGGCCAGGTCCCTGCCTTCCTGCTGCTTACATCCGACGGTCCATCTCTCTTGCAGTCTGTTATTTAGTCTTCACATGGCTTTTTTTTCTCTGGTAGATTTTTCATTTCTCTGCCGCCCCCATTCCTCGTTTTTTTGCCCTCCAGCAAAGTTGTTTTAATCTTTTCTCGCTCTCTATCTCGCCCTCGCTCTCTATTCAATATAAAGTACTGAACTATATATGTATGTATGTATGTGTGTATATATAGACATATGTGTGTGTGTGTGTGTGTGTGTGTGTGTATGTGTGTGTGTATTTATATATGTGTGAATGTGTGTGTGTATATATATATGTGTGTGTGTGTATGTACGTGTGTGTATATATATATATATATATATATATATATATATATATATATATATATACATACATACATACATACATACATACACACATACATACACACACACACATACATATCTATACATACACACATACATACATATACACACATACTACATATATATATATATGTAATAGTTAACAGCCTATTTACGTTTCTCAACACACAGTCCTCTAATTGCATCCATAGGGGTAAATATGTGGTTAATATGTGGTTATATGCATTGATCATTTATATCGATAGCAGTTGACGCTACAAGCCAATGTTTACTTGAACTGCGGTACGTGAATAGAGATTGCTTTTGATAATGTGACGATGTGCAGTTTTATCGCAACAGTTTTGTGTCGGATACCAACTTTCTCCGAAAGAGCAGGAAAACGAACAAAAAAAACGAACATCTCCAAAACATGGATGTATTAAAGAATGCACACCCATTTATCATAATCCCTGATTATCCCCCCCCCCCCCGAGTCATATACAACATCGCTCATTATAATGCTCCTACACAACAACGATACTAAATAAGAATCATAAATGGGTCGTAGCCATGGGGATAACAAGCCCTCCTCTATCCTACACATCTTAGTCCAAAACGTTGTTTTTTTAAACGCATATTCTCTATAACCTTTTGTCCGTTCCAGGCTACTCTAGAAACATGGCGATGCAACATGGCGGCCTCCGTGGACAAGGACCCGCTCCCTATGTAGATATAAAGGACTCATTCTAAGGTTACAAAAACACCATTCTTATTTTCATGGGATTATACACTAATTAAAACCTACTTATGAATATTATGTTATATTCCTGCCAAGTCCGTTCCACTAGATGCCACTAAATTCTCCCAACTGTACCTTTAAGCCGCTTCTTTGTTGAGGATTAGGAGCCGCATAAATGTGTCTGAGTGTGTGCACGTGTGAGCACTGAGAATTACTATGGTGTCCTTAACAGGAGCGCCCAAGTGTGAGCGAGGCTCAGATGAAAGTAATACAAGCCTAAATATTTCTGTATCCTTGTGTGTGCCTATATTTAACTCTGTGTGTGTGTGTGTGTGTGTGTGTGTGTGTGTGTGTGTGTGTGTGTGTGTGTGTGTGTGTGTGTGTATGTGTCATGGTCGTTTCCTGGAGAGCACTCTCCACTGTCAAGAGGCCAATGAGAGCCGGCCCTGTTGTTGCCTTGGGGACCACAGATTAAGCTAATTCCGCTCATGAAAAAAGATGCACTCTCTCTTCTCCAAGGATTACAGCAGTCAATACAAGACAACAGCAGGAGGTGACTGACTCTGTTAGTGAGAGAGAGAGAGAGAGAGAGAGAGAGAGAGAGAGAGAGAGAGAGAGAGAGAGAGAGAGAGAGAGAGAGAGAGAGAGAGAGAGAGAGAGAGAGAGAGAGAGAGAGAGAGAGAGAGAGAGAGAGAGCGAGAGAGAGGTAAAAGGAGTTGGTCCAACAGTCTTCTGGGCTCCATGTGGACATTAGAGCAGAATAGAGATCATAGCAACCCTGGAGGAAGATGGGAACGGTTCAACCTAGGAGAGTGTACTGCTGGGTGTAACGGGTTTGGGGAGGTGTGTGTGGAGTGTGGGGGATCTGGGGGGTGGAGGGGGTGGGGGGGGGGGGGGGGGGTGGGGGGGTTGTTCCTGCTCTTGGCCTCCTGCCAGCCCTGGACATGGCGTACTGAAAAGGTAGTTGGTAGCATGGGGACGCTGGCTAAATTAGCCGATGGAACTGGCTGTTTTCCATAATGAACAGCATTCGTCTTGGTTATAGCTGGTGTTCTGTGGAGACTCTTTAGGCTCTCGTGCTAATGCTCAACATGAACTGGGCTGTAACCTGGGCTGTTAGCTATGATATGGACACAGCTTTATCCTATGGCGTTGCTAACATCTCTACAGCTTCTGCCATGTCCCCCTTTAGGAATATTAATGATCTAATCTGCATGTGTATGTATCTACATCTATCGATGTATCTATCTGTCTGTCTGTGTATCTATCTATGTATCTATCTAGCTATGTATGTATATGTCTGTCTGTCTGTCTGTGTATCTATCTATGTATCTATCTAGCTATGGTATGTATGTATATGTCTGTCTGTCTGTCTGTCTGTGTATCTATCTATCTTTCTATCTATCTTATGTATGTATCTGTCTGGCTGTCTTGTTTTCAAGAAAATATAACAAAGAAAGATGTTATTTCTAATAAGAAGAAGGAAAGAACATATTGGGTAATGAGAACCAATGGAGAATGTTCTACCCCCACCTCATGTGTTGCTTCCCCTGCTTTTACCGCTGGGCTGCTGCTGCTGCTCGTGTAGCATGATGGGATTTGGCACTGATTGGGCCGGTTAACGGCTTGCTTGCTCTCTTAACGAGTGCAAAAAAATGAATATGTATTGGAATATTATAACAAACACAATCATCGCCTCCGTTTAAAAACGTTCGTTCGTCTTCATTGACGCAATCAGGAGGCTCGCAGTGGGTGTTAACAAAAAAAAAACGCCTGTTGAGACGTGCAGCAAAATCAAATTAAAAGCTTATCCAGCTGTTAAATTAAAATGGATTTAATATTTTGCGTTTTGATCCAGATTTGGTTACACAGCGCTAGGTGGGTAAACTTTTATTGAAGCTGTTTATACAACAGAGCCCCCTGCTGTCTGTAAAATAACCGGCTGTATGCCTATTTCAGTTTGTTAGGCTCTCGGAAGGCTAACTCATATCTAGGATCCACTAATGCAAATAGAAAAAACAGAAATCGGTTAATTTAAATATTCCATTCTCTTTTCCGTCTTCTTTGGATATTTCCCCTGGTGACGCATGTGGTAGGAGCGTCCGCTAGATCGGTGATCAGGATACGGACATTCTCCCAGTCCCCGTTTTCCTAGAAAGAAAAAAATAGCTGTGTGTGCGGTGATTATACAAAAGCAACACGATGTCATTCTTTATATGATATCATAAAACCAAAGCAATTACAATCCTCTCTCCCCTACTAAACCCAACGCATCCCATCCCCTACCTGTTAGTGTATGCTGCCCCCTATTGGTGCATATTGGATACCACAAGCACAGAACACCCTACTTTTAGTAGGTAGCAGCCATGAAGTAGGCCTCACACAAGACACAAAAACAACGATAACACCAACAAACCTGCTTTAGTAGTGTTGTTTGGGTTAGAAATTCATGTTGTGGTTGAACATTTATATCCCTACCCTAATGAGCCAAATCCATCAAGTAAGACACACACACACACACACACACACACACACACACACACACACACACACACACACACACACACACACACACTTGAAGGAGAATGGGGCATTGTCAGTGGTCTGAGGCACCTTGGATTCGAGTTAAACTCGGGTGCACAGGAGAGAGAGAGCTCAGGCTAGGATAGCTAGCCAGCAGGGGTAAAGTCACAGAGTACAGGACGGAGTGAAAATCAGCTGAGTGAGAGAGAGAGAGAGAGAGAGAGAGAGAGAGAGGGAGAGAGAGGGAGACACGGCTGAGACACTGTAACCATTGCAGGAGAGGAGATGGAGATTATGTGTGGAGAGATATAGGACAACAATTAAAACGTAGATGGAGGTTTACCAAAGCCGAAAGAAAGTATACATTATTGGACTGATATGAGTTAAAGCTTTAATATCTCAATATTAAATGAAAGAGCTTCCAGTTGGTGCCATCTGTACAAGCTGTGCGCTAGAGAGGTAGATAGTGGACTGGAGATGGACAGAGAGGAACAAAGTGACAGCAGTTTGCGCACCATAGCCATCATTCTGATGTGCTGCGGGGCCGTGAAGATGTTGCACCTACTGGGTGTCATCAGTGTGGAGGGTGAGCAGCCACCGCCTCCATCACGAGAAACAGTTAAATATCAAGACAAATGGTGGGATACTTCCTGAGCCCAGTGGCGTTATAACGAAGAACGGCTGGACCTGACGACTCAACTTTTACTAATTTAATTCGAGTCGTATTGCTGATACAAAAGTGCTGTCATTTAAAAATGTTGATTAACAAATGTACTTATTTAAGTTAACTTATTAAGTTATGTGAGGCATGTCGATTCATGAAACAGATTGGTGGAAAAGTGAAATTGTAGTTTATATCCTGAATTCTGTGGCTCGCTCACTGGTTAGCCAAACGTTAGATACAGGGAAAAGTGATACCTCTTCCGTCCTGAATGTCATACTCCTTTTTATTGAATAAAATGTCCCAGCTGTAGTGAGGTTAGCGTAGTTTGGGCTGGACACCTCATCTTTTCCTAAGATAACCCTGTCAGCATCAAATGAATATAATATCACTCATGTCTCACTCACATACTTTATTTCCACCCACAACTAACAAAACATGCTATGTAATGTATTTCAGGTTTTTAGTCCCTTTTCATAGAGGCTTCATCACATATGAGACAAACACATATGTCGCTCATAACACTAATTATCACTCTGCTCCGTTTATGTATGAAGGCACTTGCAGTAGACGTATCTTCACTAGTGTAGTCTACCACCTGTGCCCTGGCACATCAAAGGAGCAGACTCATAATTAGTGTTATGAGCGACAACGGTGTGTGTCCTACGATAACACCTCAGTGAAGAGGGACTATTGGGCAATAACAACACTGGTTTACTAAACAGAGCATGTCTCTACTTTAACAGCAAGGTGATTGTTCCTTTAACTACCACTGATCTCCTGGGCTGTCTCTTCAATGGACAGCGGACGTGCAATGTATTGCAGTGGACCGTTTAATAAGGTGTCCCAAGTTTATATTATTTGTGCTTATTTTAGGCAGAGAGTGTGAGGGTGACTAAATAGATACAGGTCTTTTATATTCTCTACGGCCTGCATTGTGACCACCCGGGTACGTTCTGGAAGACGCTGGTGTGTGTTCACTATAATATCCCTCCACCTCCACGGAGGTATGTGTGTGTGTGTGTGTGTGTTTGTGCATGGGCCTGCTTCTGTAAGTATGTGTGTGTGGTTTGATATGTTGTGCATACCTTTGGTCCGGTGGGAGTAAGGGTGTGAATTACCTCTCCCTGGGCCGAGTCAGCCCTCGCCCCGTCCTAGTGGGACACTGATAGACACCGGACCGCCTGGCTGATAAAATGAAGGTGCCTATGGTGTGTGTGCGTGCGTGCATGTGTGTGTGTGTGTGTGTGCGTGCTTGTGCATGTGTGCACATTAATACTTAAATGCCGGTGTTGCAGTGATGCTTATATAGTGTGTGTGTGTGTGTGTGTGTGTGTGTGTTTGTGTGTGTGTGTGTGCATGTGCATTTGTACATGAGGATAGCAGCATCACTGTGTGCGCGTGCATTTTAGCATGAGGGTGTGTGTCAGGTTTGTCCTCTCTCCCCTCCCCTGAAGCAGAGTAATGAGCTGTTAATGATGGTGCTGGGGGAGGTGAGGGGAGGGATGACCTCTACCTACAGTATCTCCAACACTGTCTTCATTCCAGCCTCACACCCTCTGCCCCTGTCTTTGTACTGGGTTCCCTTAACTAGAGAGCGAGGGAGAGCCGTAGGAAATAGTAAGGGATCAGACTTACTACTATACTGCTATCATATTGTCCACTGTCATCATAATCATCATCATCATCATCATTATTATCATCATCATCATTGTTATAATCATCAGCATCACATACTGTGGATTGATCCGTACAATTAAGTAGTCAGCCATCTTTAGGAGGGCTGACCAAAGCACACTCACTCTATGTTTTTGCTGGGTCAGGTAGAACATAACCTAGCAAAACACGTTCACTTTCACTTTCACTTTGATCAGTCATAGAGTGCTGATGTCCCATGAGATATTTTGGGCTTCTCTCCCACTCTACGACGCTCCTTCCCTGTACATTTGCAGTTGATACAAAGACTAATTTCTCGAGTGTGTGTGTGTGTGTGTGTTTAGACAAGGTGGACGATGACCTGGAGATGACCATGGTGTGCCATCGGCCAGAGGGCCTGGACCAGCTGGAGGCGCTGACCAACTTCAACAAGAGGGAGCTGCAGGTCCTCTACCGCGGCTTCAAGAATGTAAGACACATGGCCACCACCATGTCTGTCTTTGTATTCTCCTACACTGTTACGCATCGTCCACATCATGTCCGCATTGTGATGCCATGCAAGTGGATTAATAAAATACTGTAAATTGAAGACCTATCTTTTTCTCTCCAACTGTCTCTCTGACTCTGTCTCTCTCTGTCTCTCTGTCTCTCTCTCGCTCTCTCGCTCTCTTTCTCCGCCCCCCCTCTCATTTGTAGGAGTGTCCAAGCGGTGTGGTGAACGAGGAAACCTTTAAGCAAATATACTCCCAGTTCTTCCCGCATGGAGGCAGGACACCCATTGTGGTTTAAAAATGTATGAAATGTGCCAGCATTGTTTGTGTGTGTATTTTGTGTATTAAGGATACTTTTCTACTTATCTCCTGCAGATGCCAGCCCCTATGCACACTACCTGTTCAATGCTTTTGACACAGAACACAGCGGCTCCATCAAGTTTGAGGTATGGTGAAACACAGTGAATTCTCCAGTGCTCAGCCAGCACTGTGAGTGTCCCTTACGACCGAAGATGACACTAGTGTTCAATATTATGGCTTAGTGTACACATACCCAACAACCACTCGCACAAGAGTGACAGATAGCAGCAAAACAATTCATTTTGATGGTAATAGATCACAGATTTTATTTGAGTTAACATATATATACGCTGTGTTCTTCTGCTTGTGAAGAAATGTCCACGGCCTGGAGAAATATGCTGACCCCTCTCTGCTCATTAGAAATCATCATTATGAGTGAATAAAACTGATACACACTGTAAACTCATAAAACGAATAGTAGTATAGTAATATTAAACTACATACTACTCAAGCCCCGTTTATGCCATCTGGGCACGGAGCCTCAGGTGTATCTGATTAAATTAACGAGGGGATGAACTCCAATGGCCGTGATAACAAAAATGAAAGTGTTAAGATAAATATCCTCTTAAACTCTACAGGAGTGTACTTGGTTCAGCTGATTATGTATTACTGTGCAGGACTTTGTGACGGCCCTGTCCATCCTGCTGAGAGGCTCCGTCAGGGAGAAGCTCCAGTGGACCTTCAACCTCTATGACATCAACCATGATGGATACATCAACAAGGAGGTGTGTGTGTGTGTGTGTGTGTGTGTTTGGCTGTGGCTGTGGCTATGTGTGTGTGCGCGAGGGTGCATCTGCGTGTGTCTTTCTCTTTCTGTATCGTTAAAAAAGACAGAAGAATCCAACAGAGTTTAGCATCTGCTCATGTTTATGTTCATCAATGACTTGTCCCATGTGAACCTAATTAACAGTCTTGTGGGTTCTGCAGGAGATGACAGACATCGTCAGAGCAATATACGATATGATGGGGAAGTACACCTACCCTGCGCTGAAGAACGATTCCCACAAACAGCACGTGGAGGCCTTCTTCCGGGTACACACACTTCAATCATTTCAACTGTTTGCGACCCCAATACCTGTGTGACTGCATTGGGCAGTGAAAAAAAGGTTGAACTAATAGGAATATTTAGCATAACCATTTGTTGAATGGGAAACACACTGGGCTACTTTGCTATCAAATATAATTTAGGATTCATTTAATTACATACATTGATCTCTCTGGAGGTTCTATGACAAAATATATGTTCTCTTGTTTCATTCTGTCTGCAGCCCCCCCACCACACACACATGCACGTGCACACACACACACACACACACACACATAAACACACACACACTGACACACACACACATATACACACACACTGACACATGCACGTACACACACACACACACACACTGACACACACACATACACACACACACACTGACACACGCACGTGCACGTACACACACACACACCGACATGACACACACATACACACACACACACATACACACACTGACACACACACGTGCATGCACTCACACACACATGCACACACACACATACACACAAAACTTGACCGAATGTTTTTCTTTCCCTTCAGAAAATGGACAAAAACAGAGATGGAGTGGTCACTCTAGATGAATTCATCCTTTCCTGTCAAGAGGTATCATTTCTCCTTCTACTCAGACTTTATCTACACTTTATCAATATGAATTATTTAAAAATATATACCTTATTGTGGTGTTTGACCAAAGTTCTGTGATGTGGCCAACAATTCAATTTCAAAGTATTATAGTTAATCTGTCTTCTTTGGAATGATATCTATATATATTTTTAACGAACGATACCAACCCCAAATGGTTGAAGTTGAGCTCTTACGTTGGCTTTGACTACCCTCTAGTGGTCAATTGTTGTATCATACAATTTAGCAATTGCATTTTTTAAACGCCTCTTATTCACCAAACCAAATCTTTCCTTGACTTCCTGCAGGATGAAAACATCATGAGGTCTCTACAGCTTTTTGAAAACGTCATCTAGTGAAAATAAATGAGAAGAAGAAGAAGCAGGAGAGAGAGAGAGAGAGAGAGAGAGAGAGAGGTTTATGTTTACCGTGAGACAGAAAAGGGCTTCTTTCTGCAGACGTGGTTGGGACCAGATGTCACAAGTAAATCTGCTATGAGGGGATGTCTCCATGCCAGGGGCAACCTACCTCTTTTGATATTTATTTATTTATTATTATTCACTTTTTATTAACAAAGGCTTTTGAGCATGCACGCTGTTTCACAGCAACGCCCTCATGTCTGGGATGGTTTAGAGACCCGTACCCCCAAATCCCCCCTCCCCCCCTTTTTTCACCCCTGATTTGACCTACCTATGACACCTTAACCTTTGACCTCATACATCCACTTCTCCTACATGTTGTTGCTGGTGTTGAGTCTGTGTATATTTCATATTTCATACCCAGTGCCATGTCTTGTTACGTCAACCCTTTCCGCGCAATCACTGAACAACCGAATCCCAGACGTCTTGTTCTCGACACTACAGCTTCCTTTGGTAATCCCTCATTTTGAAAACATAAAAACAAGGTGCACTTTAGAACAGGGTGACACATTGGGGATTTACATTTTCTTGTCATATTTGCTTCTATGAATATGCACATATATTTGGAGGCATGAAAGACAACATGTAACATCTCTCTCTGGTTACTCTGTAGCGTCTGCTTCCATTGCATTAAGAAGCCACCTCGTTATAGTGGCTCGGCCCAATCGTTTAACTTTTCTTAAAGTAACTGAATTCAGGCGTAGCAAATCCAGCCAGGGATCAGATGTCTTGAGGTGACCGCTGGCCAAATGTGAACCGTTCCGTTAAAGTCTTGACAGTCTCGTGATCGGTTCCAATGGTTGTGGAACCCCTGCCTACTCCTACTCTGTGTGTGTTCCAGTGGTGTCGGTCGGTGTATCAGTGTTGTAACGACTTGACTGTAAATACGTGTCTGTATAGTGGGTCTACCTGCCTATGTCACCTCTCTGTCCGTCCCTTCTGTCTGTCTGATTCCCCGTCTGGTCCCATGTCAGATCGTATTAGTACAGGTTCCTTGATGCACGTTCCTTTCCTATATGTTGACGTTGGCGGGTTATTGGGTTACAGGCAGGACAATGAATTTGTGTGTGTGTGTGTGTGTGTGTGTGTGTGTGTATCTGTCTTTGTGTGTGTGAGTATTTTGGTGTGTTAACATCAGAGTGCGTCTCTGTTCCTGTGCTGTCGTTGAGTTGAGAACGCCTGGTAATGTCGACCAAGCGATAGCGCCGTTATGGGTTTTTTCCCCACAATGCACATACACAAACACACTTAACTGGTGTCTAGTGAGGCGATAGTGGGACACCATCACCTCGGGGATGAGTGGACTGTGGGAAGAATTCCTCCACCTCCTTACGTTATGTTCAGCAAGAAGAATCAAAACCCGGATAACCAAGATGTACATAAAGCTCCTCTCAATATCCACCAACCTTTCACTGTGAGGGAGCGACGGCAGAGGTAGATATGCAATGATGAGGGGATGGGAGTGCAGAGGTGATGGGAGTGTAGAGGGGATGGGAGTGTAGAGGGGATGGGAGTGTAGAGGGGATGGGAGTGTAGAGGTGATGGGAGTGTAGAGGGGATGGGAGTGTAGAGGGGATGGGGGTGTAGAGGGGATGGGAGTGTAGAGGGGATGGGAGTGTAGAAGGGATGGGAGTGTAGAAGGGATGGGAGTGTAGAGGGGATGGGAGTGTAGAAGGGATGGGAGTGTAGAGGGGATGGGAGTGTAGAGGTGATGGGAGTGTAGAGGTAATGGGAGTGTAGAAGGGATGGGAGTGTAGAGGTGGTGGGAGTGTAGAGGGGATGGGAGTGTAGAGGGGATGGGTTGGGGTTTACAGAAGTGATAGAAGATGCAATGGAAGAGGGGGGAAATGGACCTTCTCACTGATCCTTTAGGAATGGAAGCCATGTTGTGAACAAGAGCCATCCCTTGTGGGGGGTTGAGCGACATGTGCAAAAAAAAAATAGCAACAACAAAAGCGTGTTGATTAATTAATAATAAATGATTTACCATCATACCCTTTCACTGTGCTACGAATAGTACTGCAGAATCCTTTGCTGCGATGCGCCGTCTCAGTTTTACCCATGATTGCATACAGACATAAAGGGCAGACAGACAGATGGACTGACTGACTGACTGACTGACTGTACAGCAGATGTACAGACATATAGATACAAGCTGTCGAGATGAAATAATGTGTGTATTGCAATATTGCATAAATCATTATATTTATCAATAAACTTTTCAAAAAATGATATTCAGTCGATTTTTTTCATATAGAAATGTAGTGTTATCTCATGTAGCTTATATAGTTATGTCGTCTCGAAAAGGAAAAAGCAGATATTAGGCATTATAAACATTGTGATGGTTTATGCATCATATAGACACGACATTTACAACAACTATACAACTGTACAAAGGAGTTGCACATTTTCTTATCGATCTGAAAAGTCACAGAACAACAAGGGCATTGATATATGTGCGTCAAAAACGTTTAACCGCCAGTAATGCAACATGCATCCCTCTTTTTCTGACCCTCTTCGGTGTCCTTTTGAATTTACATTACTGTAAACAGTCGTTTCCATAAAAAACCAATACGCCCCGGCAGTCACAGCCTATATGGAGATATAATACGTTGTAAATGTTGAGCAGCAAAACTACCGGCCCCACTAGAACTTTATTACTTTTTATTGATTTTTAAAAATCACTTGATTCATACGACGTGGCGTTCTTTATTCAAGTAGAGCGCGTTGGTGAAGTAGACCTCGGTGACTATTTATGAAGAAGGGTTTATTACATTGCTATCCATTCCGCTGGGCTGTTGTCCCAAAACGACTTTATAGGTCCAAGTCGAAATGCGTTCTATCATAATGACCATGACACAAAACAACCGTGAACCGTGAAGTATTGTGTTAGCTCTGGATATATGTTCCTGTCTCTGTTCTACTCTAAACAACAAATGTAAAAGCCTAAAATGGATGCAGGAATGGAAACCGGGAGAGTCCAGTCGTTTCAACTCCCACCAGGATTTGAAAAGTTTGAAGGTCTCGCGTGTGTCGGCCCATAGCACGGCCGACTTCCCTCCGAGTAGCTCGATTAACACGCATCTTGTTTTGCCGAGACACAATTTCTTATGCTTTCCATCCAACATGTCCCGTGGATTCTGTCCGTTCTGACCGTCTTAGCGGACGCGTGTTTATTATAGTTTATAGTGTTCTCCAAAGGACATAAAGCTGCATATAGTGTTGTTGTTTTTTCTTCTTCTTCTTTTTTTTATCTTTTCTTTTTTTTTTTGCACAATCTGTCAGTGTCACCGAGCATTGTCTACTCCCTCTCCTCGGCCCACGGCTGCAGATTCTGCAGGGCGTAGAGGGAGGAGTTATGAGCGCACAGCGGATCCGAGGACCCTGATTCTCCCAGAGACTTCTGGAGGGCGGAGTGCTGCAGCTGAAGAATCAGCCGATTGGCCTGCTGCCGTTCCGCCTCTCGCTCCTCGGCTGTCTGTCTCCTGAGGGGGTACAATGATAAAAGAACAAGAAAAGTATTATTAGAAAGAAAAATCTCATTGAATAATAGGAATGGTATTTAGTGTATTTCGTTCACATATGCAATATTAATAATTCAGCAATATTAGTAATATCGGGGTTTTATTTAGGTGGTGAATGTGGACCTATTTAGGGTTTCCAAATACAAAGTCCATTCTAATGGCACCAAAATGTTTTGTGCTGGTCCGTCAAATTAAGACTCCTTTTACAAAGTAGACCTTTTGGCATTACAGTCACACTTTCTCATCATAGGAATGCAGTATTATTTAACATGCAATGCTTAAAGAAATTGTGACATAGGCCTCGTAGTAATTATAATATTTGAAACTCTCTGTTTAAAATTTTCTCATTTGTATGGTCAGGTCCAATCACTTAGTAAACGATGCCAAACAAAAAGTATTCCAGAATGTATTATTATTAGTAGTAGTAGCAGTAGTAGTAGGCCTAGTATTACTATTATTAATAGTAATAGGCTAGTATTATTACTATCCTAATGTATGTTTTTTGTAAAATTATTTATAAGAGGAATGAAAATGGAAAAGTAAGACAATTCATCGATTTGATAATGCACGAAATGCAGGGTGTATATTGCGTCGAATAGGCCCACTATAGTTATTAGCATGTTTTGTTTAATACAATAAACCTAGGCAATTCAGTCAGTTAATACAGGTAACACTAATACACGTCAGACGTGGTTAGTAAGAGGTGAAGATAATATTTCGTCTATTTAAATTATGTTTATGTTTTTAATTATATTGATCAATTCAACAAATCATAAGGTTCCGTTAATTAATAAATACCATTGTCATTTCTATATCCAGATCCCTTCACATGGAAAAACTACTGACATGGAAAAACTGACAGGCCTATGAGGCACATCTTTCAGGCCTATCGTCCACACAAAATCGGTTTTACCTCGGTCAATGTCACGACACACAGCCGGGGGATCTGCGTAACAAGTGTGTTCGAGTCCGGTCGGACTAACTAACCTCCATTTGGTTCTGCGGTTCTGGAACCACGTTTTGACCTGTGCGTCCGTCATCTTCAGGCTCTTGGCCAACGCTGCCCTCTCGGCGCTGGCCAGATACTTCTGCCGATGGAAGCGCTTCTCCAGCTCGCAGATCTGCACCCGGGAGAAAGACGTGCGAGGTTTTTTTCGTTTGGGTGGCGTTCGGTTCTGGTACGGGTGCCCTATCCTCCGCGTGACGGCAAAAGGCACCAGGGCTGCTGGAGAGGTGGAGGCGGGAGAGGGAAGGAGAGAGAGAGAGAGAGTGTGTGAGAGAGAGAGAGATGCCCGTAAAACAGATGGTGCAGATGACGTTACAATAAATCCGATTACGATTTATATATTTTTTTTATTTAGTCATATTTAGTATGACTAAATATTCACAGTAATACCATTTGAAGGAGCCTAAACCCAACAAGAGCAGCGGAACCCCTCGCAGGCCTGCATTAAGTTCATGATAAACACTGCAGCCAACGGAATATGGAATTAGACTCTTTATCTCCTACTTAATGGACTTTGTTTATATTACACACTATAGAAGCCATATTGTCCCAGTATGTAGTTAATATGTATTTTTCATTTGTAAATGTGTTTTCGTTTATTGGGCTAGTTTATTAAGAAGAGGCCGTTGTTTTATCGTTTAGCCTAAATTAGTATGGCTTTTGAAGCTTGTTCCTGTTATTTGATTCAGTCGGTAAATTGTTGGTAAATTATGTGTTATCGTTTATTGTGAATTCATATGCATGCATGTTGTTCCTTGAATAGAATGACATTTTGCTTTTCAATGTAGCGTGCAAAAACACAAGCTAGGTTGCATTAGGCTTCCTTTTTACAATTAAGTAATGCCAATGCACGTAAAATATAATGGTTAATGTTCACCTACATGTTGCTATTGTCTATAACAACAATCCCTGTTAAAACTGTTATGTGTGCATGAAACCACGCTACAGGCCAACAATTCAGTTGATTAGTTGCTTTAACCTTCAACGGATTTCTGACATATGGTCTTTATTCAGATATTGTTTTGATTGGTAGTTTGTGGAACGAGTGAGTGAATGTGATAAACCATCGTCATTACCTGATAATCGATCCTTAGAGAACCTGTTCCCTATCCAGGGGAAACACAGCCCTCCAAAGCCAGACACCGCGCTCTGGACCGGTGCTGGTGGACCCGTCGGTGGCATGGGTCTGTGGGCCGGAACCCGGATCACTCCTCGCGTGCCCAGGTTCCTGCTCTCCCCGTACGCACCCGAGTCTCCAGGAGGCACTATGCCGGACAGGGAAATCGACAAAGCTGTGTAAGAGGGCGCGCTGGAACCGGTGGGACTTCCTAAACTGTAGTAACCTTCTCCGTTGGTTAAATCGGAGGAATTCTGTCTTCCTGATGTCCGCCCGCTTTCCGAGTCTGTACCGGCTCCAAGAATTTGGTCAATACCAAAACTGATTGGTTCGTGGTGGACCGGCTTCGCGGGAGGACTCGGTGAGCTTGCTGCGTGATCCATCCCCACAGTTTAACCGAAACTGGACCAAAGGATGCTTTGTTTAAAAAATAAATAAATAAACGAAAAAGGAATGAATATAAATAAATCAAACTGACGCCAAACTCATTTCTTCGACTCGTTCGAGTCCACTTATCTCTTCGTAATCCAGATCGGTCAGTGTTTGTCTAAAAGGATCCCATTTACAAAAGGCTGTCTCCCTCTGTACGCGCGCTGGTGAAAGTTTGACGAGCTTGTGGTGGGATGTGACGTTCTCTCTGCCTCTCCGCGCGTCAAAACACTGCGTCTCTCTCAACTCCCCGCCTAACCAAACGCACTGTCCTACTCTATCGCACTCGACGTCTCATTGGCTGGCACTAAAATGACTGATTGCACATAAGGTTAAATGTTTTGGCACCGATGCCGACGATTTCCCTTCAACTTTATGGATAGCTATTCAAATTGTTTACGATTTATCCTGACGGACGCATTATCTTTGGACTGTTTCGATTTATTCTTCACAAATATGATGGGCAATAGTAAAAGATTCAGTTTAATTATGCTCAAGTAATTGTTTTATGAATTTTAACATCGAACCATATCTATGAGTATTTTGGAGAAATGTGTTGTGTACTTAAATAGTGTTAAAACTGATATATTGTCATCTTTATTTAAAATATTTTAATAGGCCTATAAGACATTTTCCCAATTTTCGAATTATCTTAGAGAAAAGAGACACCATTTGGAGAAACAAATGGCCTATAGTCTGTAATTCAAGGTCTATGGTGCAATGTATAGGCCTAATGATTTGGTCCCTGACACCAGTCGTTAAATGACCTGACGAAGGAAGGCCACGGGCAACTTCAGATAAAGTGTCCATTCAAGCTACTAATCGGCTGCAGTCAATGTAAGTGAGGCCAAAAGTGAGCAGCTAATTGTGTTTCTACTCACTTATCTCAGGATTAGACAAATGCCTATTGGGTGCATAGCTTTTACATTATCACATTATTGTTCTACAAGCGCGCGGACACACACACACACACACACACACACACACACACACACACACACACACACACACACATATATATATATATATATATATATATGTGGATATATATATATATATATATATATACATTTATGCATGTATAAATTTAGTTAAAGCCTATTTAATGGCTTTTAGGCGCATTCTATCATGCTTTTTTTAAACAATCATATATCCCGTTTGTATTAATTTTTCGATATCTCTTTTCTAGTTTTATGCATATAAGTTATAATTCAATAGACTTAGCTTAAGTAAATACTGCATTGATTTATTGCAGCTTTGCAAAATCTTCCAAAACATTTTCTTTGCGGACGCAACGGAAAAGTGGGAGAAAAAAAAAAGGGAATAAAAAATGCAGGCTATTAAAATAAGGTCCACTTTTTCCCCTTCACCACAAGCTAAACTTATGAAGCAATATGAGGCGGTAGAGTGCCCGAGGTGTTTGTTTGGCAATATGGACAGAGTGACTCTTGGCTACTTTCCCCGGCCATATGTGAGCGCTCCGGTGGTTTGACGACGGGGAGAATTGGTCAGTTAGAGCTGTCACTGAAGACATTTTTATGTTCCCCTCCCTGCATTTGTGGTGCAAATATTGTCATAGAGAAAGAAATTTGTATTATTATTGTTATTTTTTACAAAGAACATGTCCCTCTAATATTTTATTAATAGCGTAAAAAGAATTAAAACAACAACTTGGTCAACTTAAAGTAATACGTTTACGGGCTGGTGAAGGCTGTGGATAGTGTCCCAGTCTCCGTCAGACTCTCTAAGTAAGTGCGGCCGATGGCCTACAGTTGTCAGAGCAGACGGGCTCTCCCCGGGTCCAGATAGCGGGTGTTATAGTAAAACGGTGTAATCCAATGAATATGCCTGATGATGACCCGTATAGTCCACACTCCAACCGAGGGACCACCATCGAAACGCAAAATGTCACCCCGTGTATTTATAGCAACGAAACAGCATTGAATAAATGTCGAGAAATATGTCAGGCCTTTTCATTTTTTAACACTATATATTAAAAAATCCCACCAAATTCACTAAAACCAATAAACTATAACGATTACCCTTAAGGTTATTTCGTTCAGGTAGGCAATTATTTTGATATTGGCAGATATGCTGCCCTTGATGCCCCGTAGCTCATATGAACAATTAAGATCATGCACATAAATCCTCGTTTTTTTTCAAAAGCAATATAAAGCTGACACTTAGATTCTAAAGTCCAAAAGAAACGACAACAAAAGACTCAAAGAGTGCGATTTGTTTGAGAAATTACCACTTGATCTGCATAATCGGGGTCTGGGTTTGCGCAGTACCCGGGGGCTGCGTTTTTATTGCGCGGCTCCACAGTTATCAATTTCAGGAGCGAGGCTGACTTTTTAAAAGGGGATGAGGCCGCGGCTGCCTCTGAATAATGAATGACACGCTTTTATATTGTCGCTAAAGTGCCCGTGATGTTACAATATGAAAAGGCAGCGGTAAGTAATAGTGCATTTAAAGGGGATGTAGTGTATTATTATGATGTAAAAGAGAGTGAGAGGGCCACGGAAAGAGAGGCAGACGAGTGAGGAGCAGCAGCACCGAGAGATTGTTTTATTACAATAAGAGCGACTTGAGAGAAGATGAGTTTGCCTCGCAGCGAAATGGGCCAGTTAATGAAACTTTACCGCAGCTAACGATTTCCCCTCCCGCACTCTAAAAACCACCCTTATGAAATATTTAAACTATTTAATATAGGTCGTATTAAGCTGAAAGACATTGGCACCGACCATCTGACAACATTTACAAGGCTGGATATTCCTTTGTAAAGTTGGATAAATACCGTTTTATTGCCCGCTCTCCTCGGTTCAGCTGAGACATAAACTCTCCTCTAAATCACTGTCGCGGGGGGCGAGAAAACATTGTTTTTCTCTCCGTTGTTTAGGAGACTTGATTTAATTTACACTAATTTAGACCAATGTCTATGTCTTCCGCACAAACTGTGGATTTTTATCAATATAGGGGCCCCTCGTTATTTCTATAATGGCAGAGGGATAGCCTAGCAACACTCAATGTGGGAGTATAGAGTTTCATATTGACAAGCACGCTGGGATTGTTGAGAGAAAAGGAGAGGAATGGATCTTCCATTGGGGACCGGTCAGGATCGGTCGGCTCTGGTTCTGTCAGTGTAGCTCACGCCCGGGGACCGTTCCTTACCCTGTAAAGAACTTACCCGACTCAAAATATACCAGCCCGGCCAAATTGATTAGCAAGGGCAATCAAAGAGTCGTATTCAAGGAGTTACAACAGACGTTTTAATTGTAGGCCTATACATATTCTAGAGGCTTCGTGATTGTGATACAGTCAATCTTATGTAAGTTTATTCACAGATAAGGCAGAATAGGAACTTATATTTTGAGTTTCACAGACAAAGATCCTAAATCCTCCATAGATAAGGCAGAATAGGAACCTATATTTTGAGTTTCACAGACAAAGATCCTAAATCCTCCAGGTCCAGCGTTTAGTGAGAAGAGGATGTTATTACCCTGTTATTATAAGGTCCAGAAGTAAAATCAAGATCTTTAAAGTTTGTATACATTCATTGTATATACACTGAATGAGTTATATATAATAGTATATATATTCGTTATATTTAAGTTGTAAATATATGGCTGTATTTATGTTTGGGGTGTTTAACACATATACATATATATATATATATATATATATATATATATATATATATATATATATGGAAAATCCGGATGTAGGTTTAATCACGTAAATATCTGCTGATACAGTGAATATGCTAAACAGTGTCCATTACATTCTCGTTGCTATTTGTGTGTCTCTGTTTGTCTCTGTTTAAATGTTTTCGTTTCTGTTTGTGTGTGTGTTTGTGTGTGTGTGTGTGTGTGTGTGTGTGCGTGTGTGTGTGGACCATGTTAGCCTGTCTGATGGTTGAATGCACGGCTGGCTCTTCACGCTGGTTTAAGTCAGATAGATAGAGCGAGAGAGATAAAGAGAGGGAGATAGAGAGAGAGAGCCGGAGGGTGTGTGTGTGTGTGTGTGTCTATGCGTGTGTGTGTGTGTGTATGTGTGTGTCTGTCCATATGTGTGTGTGTGTTTGTGCAGGGGGATATCAAACGCATGGATTACAGGGCTGGGCAGAGAGGAGAGTAGTTGTCCGTGATTGAGATGTGGGAGAAAGAGTTAAAGCATTAGCGAAGATCATTTAGGAGATGATAGTAATTGAACACATGGATTCAGTTTGTCCTACTCAGGCTGTTTTCCCTCTTTAAATGTGCTTATGTGGCCTTGTGTGTGTGTGTGTGTGTGTGTGTGGGGGGGGGGGGGGGGGGGGGGGGGTGTCTGTGTGTGTGTATGTGAAAATGTGCCTGCATGTGTGACTGTGTGTGTGTGTCCGTGTGTGTTTGTCTGTGTGCGCATATCTGTGTGTGCGCATATGTGAGTGTGTGTGTGCGTGTGTGTCTGAAAGAAAAAGCAATAACATTTTGTTGAGTTAACCTCTATCTTTATCTGCTCTATGTATTCACTAAAAAGTTTTCACCATGAAGTCCCAGCAGTTACTAATGTCAATTTAAAGCTGGGCACACATTCAACAGAACATATACAACAAAACAATTGATTCATGTAATGGGCTGGTGGTACAGCATCGTGTAGATTCAGGCTGTGCACGTGCATCTGTTCTGAGTGTGCGCACGCGCGTGTTTAAGAGCAGCTGAGTGCTCCTAAACGCCCCTGGTCATGGCGCTAATGTGTTAATTCATTACCGCTTGTACTCAGTACCATTGTGTCAGAGTTGTTTCCCCTCTCTCTCCCCCACTCTTTCTCTCTCTCTCTCTCTCTCTTTCTCTCTCTCTCTCTCTTTCTCTCTCTCTCTCGCTCTCTTCTCTCTCCCTCTCTCTCTCTCTCCCCCTCTCTCTCCCCTCTCTCTCTCCCCCTCTCTCCCCCACCGCTCTGCCCTCTCCTCTCCACGCTTTCATAAAAGCCGATTATCCCGTGTGTCGCCTCTGCTCCAGCCATCATTCTCTCCTGCCTCTTGACCCCACCACCCCTCTTGTTGCCTGCCCGCAGGGCGCTCAGGCAGGGAGAGAGAGAGCGGAGGGGAGTTGTGTGGGGGTCAAGCCATCCTGGTGGGGGGGGGACCAGCTGCCACCAGCCATGGTCCTCTGGTGGCTGGCAGAGGGTTCTGGTCCTCCAGTCCCCTGCTCAGGGGGGGGGGGTGGGGGGGTTCTGGAGCCTCAGGCTAGGAGGGGGTGTGGGGGAGAGGGGGGACACCAGCCTCATGCCACCACCATGCCACCTGTCCGTCCTCAGGCACGGGGGGGGGGGGGGGCGGGGGGGGCGTGACTGATCACACTGTCAAGTCAAGCGCACACACACACACACACACACACACGGTGACACACGAGCCCACTTAAACACGAGGATGGCTTGTATAGGCAAAGCACATGCACCTGGGAGTGTGCATGTACACGCGCACATGACACGCTCACACAGACACACACACACAGACAAACGTGTGTCTGTGTGCTTGTGTACATATATATGGATGTATATGTTTATGTATATACATATATAATATATATAATATATGTGCATGTGAGTGCATGTGTGTAAGTAAGTACAAAAAAAATACATTTGCATGCATGTACGCCCCCACCAACACGCACAAGTGAGGAGGACACTTTGTCTGCGAGGCGCGAAGGAGCGAGCAGCTAAGTGAGGCCCCACTCCGGAGCCTGATTCCCTCTATTGATTTCCCATTATCAGAGGCAGAGTCCCCGGTGGGTCATTAGTGGTGGGATCAAACACACAGACAGAGCAGCGAGCAGACTAATACCAGTCACTTACACCAGCACAGGGAGATCACCTTACCGCCGCTCTCCCCCAGGGCAGGAAGGCCAGCGAGGAGCAGGAGGAGGGAGGCAGAGGAAGAGAAGGAGGAGGTGGTGGAGGAGAGGAAACGAGTGGGGAGGATGGGCTGAGAGGACTTGGGGGGACTAACAGATGGAGATGGCTACGTCTAGAGCGATAGATCGAGAGAGGGAGGAGAGGAGAGGAGAGGAGAGGAGAGGAGAGGAGAGGAGAGGAGAGGAGAGGAGAGGAGAGGAGAGGGAGGGAGGGAGGGAGAGAGGAGCAGGAGGTGAGGAGAGGGAGGGAGGGAGGGAGGGAGGGAGAAGAAGGAGGAGAGGAGAGGGAGCGAGGGAGGAGAAGGAGTAGAGGAGAGGGAGGGAGGGAGGAGGAGGAGGAGAGGGAGGGAGGGAGGGATGGAGTGCGGTTTCACGGTGAAACGTTTAAGAGTAAATTGTAGACATTCTTTGATCACTTTATTTGGCCATTGCTCTTGATTTGTTGTGGGTGGAAATGTCTAATCAGTGTTCTTTTCTTTCCTATGTTGATCATGCGCCCCCCTCCTCCCCCCTCCTCCCCTTCCCTCTCTCCTATTATTTTTTTTATTCTCCTGATTACTCCAACAAAGAAGCATCCCAAAACATTGACAACCCCCCCCCCCCCCCCCCCCCACCCCTGTTTTCAACATACTATTATTTAACATTGGTTATATGATCGACTGGGTAACTTTGGCCTGATCTTTTTTTCTTAAATCCTTCATAATCCTATCTACAAAGTCCTATAACATCCCCCTCCTCCCCCACTGTAATCTTGTGGTACGAAATCCAATGATGAATGGCTTCATGTAGCCAGATCTGTCTGCCGTACGCAAGCGAGCGGCCGAGAGAGCAACAGAGAGGAGAGGAGGGGTGTGAGGAAGCGAGCGAGAGGAGCGAGATATGAAATGTGAGATATTCATTTTGGCCCCTTTGGTTTCTCCTGATGCATTTGCTCTCTGTGGAATTAGAGGGACAATGAATTCTTACGATGAATCAACCACCATCCATCATATTCCTCTTCTGGCTGCCAGGGCCCCCAGCATCAGTGGTCAGACTCTGTGCTGGTGCCTCACACACACACACACACACACACACACACACACACACACACATGCACTCACGCATGCACACACACACACTCTTACACGCATACACACACATGCACACGCACGCACAAATTATAAATACAGAAGCATTAAGAAACGTGCGTATAAATAAAAATACAAACAAACACACGCACACACATACACCCACGCACTTGCGTGTACGCACACACACACATACTATAAATACAGACACACAAATAAACACAAACGCATACATACAGTATTGCACACACACACCTACACACACGCACACACCCACACACACACAGTATAAATACACACATTTCTTAAGTATAGACACATAAATAACACACACACACACACACACATACTGTATGTACACGCTTGCATGAATGTCTCAGATGGGGGTGACCCCGCCTGACCCCCCTGCTGACCCCCAATCTGTTCCCCAACCTCACACCATGAGAGACCGGGGCACAGCAGGGGGGGAACACACACACATACACACACACACACACGCAAACAGAGCATGCATATTGGCCTATCTAGTGACTTGTGTAAAAGGCTGATGGATATCTCCTCAGACAGTACCATGTGTAGGGACACTGGGTGTGGGCACATCAGACACTGTGTGTGTGTGTGTGGGGCCCTACCCTTTGCCCCCTCCCATTGGTGTTAATTGATTCTTGGTGGGCTTTGCTGATTGGTGTTAGGACCCCTAGGGGCGGGCTCTGTCTTCACAGATGCCCCCTCCCCTTTCCTGTAGCACCTTTATGAGCAGACACACTCACACACACACACACACACACACACACACACACACACACACATGGAGAAACACACACACACACATATGCAGAGAGAAAGAGAGAGAGAGAGAGAGAGAGAGAGAGAGAGAGAGACACACACACACACACACACACACACACACACACACTCAAAGTCAATGTATACCCAGGTATGTTCACACCTCATTCATTAGCAAAAGTAGGCATGAGGGTGAGATTGGTTGTCGGATACATGCAGTCACTGTATGGACTTGCAGACACACAGACACAGACACACACACACGCACACACACAACCGCACACAGAGTCACACACACACTCTTCAGAGGGATTTCACACCCCAGTAAAGAGGAAGCTGGCTCACTGACACAAGCAGATTGTGCGTCACACGAGACGACACGCAGCAAGACAAAAACCCTGTCTTTTAGGTAACTCAACCAACAATACGAGGTGGGTGTAGGTAGGTGTGAGTAGGTAGGTGTGAGAGTGTGTGTGTATGTGTGTGTGTGTGTGTGTGTGTGTGTGTGTGTGTGTGTGTGTGTGAGAAAAAGAAGAGCGAGGGGAAGAATCTGCAGTTATTAATTTCCAACCGCGGCCCCTGGGCGAGTTGTTAATATAGGGCTGATTGTGACTAATTTCTTATTAATTGCCATCAGCCATTACACAGTGGCCGGTAATGGGGCTAATTTGTTGAAATGAATTTGGTTTTCGGAGGCTTTTTAATCGCTGCAGGTGGGGACCATCCGCCCTCATCATCAGTCCATCATCAGTACGAGCATGCACGATAGTGTGTGTGCGTGTGTGTGTGTGTGTAAATTTGTTTCTGTGTGTGTGTGTGGTTATTTGTGAATGCTTGTGTGTTTATTTTTGTGTTTATCTATTTGTGTACGTGTGTGTGATTTGAGCGCATGTATTTTTGTATGTGTGTTTATGTGTGATGTTGTTTCTGTCCCTGCAGCACTAGATTAGTTGGGCTCCCATCCTTGCCAAATGCCTGGACCTCCTCTGTTGTTCAAAGTTATTCATCATGCAAACACACACACACACACACACACACTCAAATCACCATACATCTCCCCAGAACATCCATGGACCCAACCGTAGGGATGATGCGGGGGTCCTCCGCAGACCCGTCCCCCTGTTTGCTCAGTCTTTATAGCTTCCGTTAGCACCGTTGGAACCATACAAGCGGTGGAAAGCTGCACATACAAAAACCATCGCCATCTCCCCCCACACCCCCATCCCCCACCCCAATGAAGAGGAGGTGCCCTCTGGGCAGCTATAGCTCATACTTGGCCTGATTTAGTGGCAGCCTGGAATCCGGGCCTGAATAAAGACAGAGAGGGGGAGGGAGGGAGGGAGAGAGAGAGAGAGAGAGAGAGAGAGAGAGAGAGAGAGAGAGAGAGAGAGAGAGAGAGAGAGAGAGAGAGAGAGAGAGAGAGAGAGAGAGAGAGAGAGAGAGAGAGAGAGAGAGAGAGAGAGAATGCAAGGGAAAGGGATAGGGAAAGATAGCAGTCCCCGTGTGATAAATAGCCCAGGCTCGCTCTATTGCATTAGCCGTCCGGGCCGATAGATTGCGGGCCCAATAGACCCAGACGTATGCGATTGGTTTCTCATATAAAAGTTGCATATTAAATTCCTTCACAGGACTGTGCCCAAACCTCCTTTGCCTCCCCCTAGACCCCCCCACCCTCCTCCACCACCCCAACACCATGCACACCATCACACCCCTCCGTCTCCACTCCACCTTGCACCGCAAACCAGGAACAAGAACGAGGGAAGGAGATATGGAAGGAGCGAGCGAGCGCAAGCAAATGGGAATTAAAAATGAGAGAAATAGAGGGGGTAGAGAAAGAGAGGGGGGAGAGAGATAGAGAGGGGGGAGAGAGATAGAGAGGGGGGTGAGAGCTAGAGAGGGGGGGGGGGGCAGAGAGAGGGTAAAGACATTTAAAGAGAGGTTTGACCGAATGCAGAGTGTCGGGGACCCCTACGAAGATGTGGGCTATGGCGGGAAGGTGGGTGTTAAGAGGGGGAGACGAAAGATGGAAGTACATATCTGATATCCGAGTGGAGAATGCGTCTATCCATACACCCATTTAATCAGCTTGGCTTTCTCCACTGCTATAGTCCTCGCCACCCTGCCACCAACCAGCCCCTCCACCCTACCCCACAAAACAAACACACACACAAAGACACCTACACAACCACACACCTACACACACACACACCTACACACACACACACACAACTACACACACACACCTACACACACACACACACCTCAAACTTCTGTTCTCAGCGGTTATGCTAACCATCGCTGTAATTGTCTCTGCGCTCATTAGGACGCTGAGCGTGTAATGGTAATTAATTCGTCATTTGCCGACAAGCAAACATGAGCCACCGAGGGTTGCTCGTCTCCGCGCTGCCGCATGGATAATGCGCTAGCCCCGTACAAGAGGACAACATCGTGCTAATTTAGCTCATCACCGTTAATCGGTTGCTAAGTGCCTTTAATTACCAAGGCGGGCTCTGGGAGTTGGGGGAAGTTATAGGTAGCAAGAGAGAGAAACAAAGAGAGAGTGAGAGTGTTAGAAGAATAGAGAAATATGCCGGTGAAAATGTGAACTTAAAAAAAACTGCAATAAATGGCCGGTGGTGGAAAAGGGCCGTCTCGTTTCACTTTACTTTATCTGCGTGCTTCACTCTTTTCTTCTCCACCTCCTCCTTCCTCTCATCTCCTTTTCCATCCATACCTCCAGCCTCTCCTTCGCTCCAACCTCTCCTCTCGTCACTCTCTTTCTCCAGATATTATTAACTCATTAGGTTTTTTTCATTATTTTTAATAAAAGATGAGTTATGGCTTTAGTGTCGGTGTGACAGCGCTATACCCCCCCCCCCCCACCCTCTATCCTTCTTCGTCTCTCTCTCGCTCCTCCCCTCCAACTATTCATCCCTTGGTTTTTTTCCCGTGTTCTCCACCCTTCTCTGCCATTTTGTGTATCTTTCTTTATCTGTTTGACCCTTGAACTGCGGCACTCGTCCTCCATCTTTCTGGTTAGAACCTTCTGTCCATCTCCTCCGTCGTCCACATCGATCCATCATTCCGTGCTCCTAGCTCTGCTCAGCCCTTAGATGGCATTCATAAGATTTATGATTCATGATTTCTCCCGCTCTCTTGTGCATGTATGTGTGTGTGTGTGTGTGTGTGTGTGTGTGTGTGTGTGTGTGTGTGTGTGTGTGTGTGTGTGTGTGTGTGTGTGTGTGTGTAAGGGAGGGATGAGAGACTTGTCAATGACAGGCTTAAATAATGACAGACTATAAGATTGATAGCTTATACAAAACCAGGTGTGTGTGTATGTGCGCGCCTGTGTGTGTAGAAGAGATTGAGGGAGAGGGAAAGAGAGAGAGAGAAAGAGATAAAGAGCGCAGCTGAGTAGGAGGAATGGTGCGTTTATTTTTTCCCCACATAAATTCGATGTTAAAACAGCAATGATGAATGGTTTTCATGTAGGTTTACCTGTCAGTGGTCACTCGATGAGCAGGAGAGAGAGAGCAAAAGGTAGATGGAAGAATATAGAAAGAGGACAGAGAGAGTAGAGGAACAAGGACAAGGCAGAGTGAGTGAGCATGAGCAGAGATAGAAGTGACCAGCGCCATATGACTACCTTGGGGGAAATGATCTGTGTAACTATGGATAGACTACTGTGAAAAATAATGAAATTATAATGGCCGTCTACCAGTTACAAAGAACAGCATGACTCTCAATAATACATCTCCTACATGAGTGGACGTATAAAGGGTTTTTCTTTTTGAACATTACGGCCACTTTAATAACAGCTTTTGTGATGATTAATTCAAACGATGGTTGGAAGTTTTGATAATGGCATTTTTTTTTTTTTTACAGCCACACTGGAAAAGGTCTCTGGCTCACTTTTTCCCGAACGTCTTGTGTGGAATATCTGAGTCCAGGATGTTCTGAGCTTCTGGGCTGGGCAATTTAAAAAAAGTTAGGACACCAACATTTGCAGAACCCCTTTATCTGTTCTACACGTTTTTCTGTGAGTCAGTCTATAAATGGATTTCATTTGTGCAAAAATAAACACTGTTAGATAGTCTCTGCCATTTCCTAAAAAGATCGTCCTCAAACTGTTGAATCGTTGATGTGTAACAGCATCAGGTTTATTTGGTTGCCTGACTGAATAAGAAACTAATAAAACTCGTTATGCTGGAGGATTTTTCAGTTCATTCTTCAGCAAGAATCCCCACATCAACACACCATTTAAAAAACACTGTTTACATTTATAATTTAGGCCCTACCTGCTACTGTCATCCAAATCGTACTGCCGAGTTGCAATTCTACTTCCATCCTCTTGGGTGTACTGTTGTCTGAGTATGAGCAGACTTCAAGTTGTTTTCCCATTGATATATAGCAACGCTAGCCCTACTGTTACTTTGAATCATCAGTCCTCCTCAAAGTGAGAATATTTGACTTTAGAGCCAAACAAGAGATAACATTATGCACAACTTAGTTATTAAATACATCTGGATAACATTATCTTGTGTTCCTGCGAGATAAATGCACGAGTTGAATAGCCCTGCTCCTTCCTATGTGAAAAAATGTCAACGAAAAGAGGGCTGAGAAAGAGGCACATAGAGCCACCGGATCAAAACATCACTTTATATATTTCCTTTCACATTGTGAAAAAGTAACATGAACAAGTTAAGTATAACAATAAGTGTTTTTCAAGTTGAAAATAAATTAGATATCGACAAAAATTAATCATCACGTCGGAGCTCTGCATTGTCTTTGGATTTTCTGCTAACATTGTAACAGTTGCACATGTTGCCATTCAGCTTTCCCCCAATCTTGGATACTGCAACATATTTTGTTGATAGGGACTGCTTATCTCTATAAACGGTAAGATTCATCCTTGTTCAAGGAGTTTTGGTTTATTACTTTGTCTATCAAAAGAGTTGAATGTGACATGATGTTATACACAATGTGTTCCTTTTCCCCCCCCACTGTACCTTTGAAGAATCCAGAACGCAGGCCAGCACACTTCTTAATCCAACGTTTTGTATGTTTCTATCTGTGCCCTCAAGATTGATAGACGGGTGCTGGGCTGCCGCTGAACACAACATCCGTCTCTCTTGTGCAGCATCAGCATGACCTGCTCAAACAGGTAAAAATACGATAATTACAAAAAGATTACACGAATAATTGTACTGTAATTTTTTTTGGTAACGCCTACCAGTAACCCGGATGCGCGGCGTTTTCGGAGCTACTGGAATGTAAACAACAACATTCGCACAAAATGTTAAATTTAAGGCGATTTTTAAAAATGTATTAACCACGGAGAAGTTCTGAAAAACGACATGCTAACACTTAAGGAGACTGAATTCGTCAGCAGGAGAGATTGTTTTATTTTTTTTAAACTAAGGTTTACAGGCGTTTACATTGTTTACGTTCAGTATCTCCGAAATGGCCCACTTCCGGATTGATGACGTTACGTCTTTAAGGGTACATTAATTTACCACTAACTTACATTATTTCATGCGGGTATAAGCATTATTATGTAGCATCAGTATAGTGGTTTAGGTTAGGCTAAGTTGGTTAGGGTTAACCCTAACCCTATTCAACGATGTATACATCAGTACCGTAGTTAACGGTACTGATTAGTAAACATGAACCATTAGTAAACATGAACACCAAACATGTTTGGTGTTCATGTTTACTAATGGTGTTCATGATTACTAATGGTGTTAATGAACACCATTAGTAAACATGAACACCATTGGTGAAAGCTTAATATACCAATAGTTAACCGTTAATATGTTCTTAGTTAATTGTTAGTTAATGCTTATTACTGCTTTAACTAATGTTAATTCATTGTTAATTAATGTACCCTTATTATAAAGTGTTGCCTTTTTTACCCATGGAAGGCTCATAGCGTCTCAGAGTCACCATGTTCTCTATGTTATATGCATCAACCTCAATTTATGACAAACTACCTTTCATTGCCATTGAGGTCAGTGGTAGCGGAACCATTCACAAGCTGGATATCGGCAGAGCGGTTGTTGACCTGTAACATATGTGGTTCCTCTGCTAAACCCGCCCCGCAGTTGACGGAGTTGTGACCACACAGCAATGTCACCTCTGTAAGCTCGTTCCCAGCTAGAATAGAGCAAATAAGCAACCCATTAGATATATATCCCATGAGTCCGTAGTCCATAATGTTGACAGCTTTACCTTGGTTCATGACAACTGTAGCCTTGACAGGAGACTAAGTCACCATAAAGGTTAGAATCTACTTAGCCACAGTTTGTGTGTTTAGCTTAAGAGATCACTTGAAAAACCGACTCTATACAGGTGATTCTGTATCCATACCAGTAACACTTCATCAAACTTTCAATTGATAACTGGACTGTGACAGCTCATACAGATCTGATTAGATTAAGTCCTCTTTAGCTTCCGATACCTTAGTGGACTTTACCTGCTAGTGGAGACTGATGTCTGCTCCTGGCCTCCCTGTACTTTGGCCACCGGCAGCCCAGCAGGCGGGCATACGCAGATCGGAAGTCTCTGTTGAGCGCCGCATAGAGGATGGGGTTGAGGGCAGAGTTGGCATAGCCGAGCCACAGCACCACCTCATACAGCGTGCCCGACAGCACCTGCTCCTTCACCCCTGCCACGTTGAACAGGATGAAGTACGGCAGCCAGCACACCACAAACGCCCCGATGACCGCCGCCAACGTCACCGTGGCCTTGTGCTCCCTCAGCGCCACCGCGGTGACGCTGGAGGTGGTGCTTGTCGTGGAGTGTGTGTTGCTCCTGGCGTCGTAGTTGGTGACGGTGCAGGCCGGCCTGGAGCTGATGATGCGCTTGGCCTGGGACCGGGCGATGCGCAGTATGCGGTAGTAGGTGCAGCACATGACCATGAGCGGCAGGAAGAAGGTGATCAGGGAGTCTGTCAGGGCGTAGGCGCCGTTCAGCTCGAAGCGGCAGGCCTTCTCTGGGTCGCCGGGCCCGCGGTTCTGCACGGTGCCGTTGGAGGTGTTCCACCCCATGTGGATGGGCAGGAAGGACACGGCCAGGGACACGGTCCACACGGACGCCATGGCCACGGCCACTCGGCCCGGCAGCACCACGGCGGTGTAGCGCAGCGGCATGGTGACGGCCAGGAAGCGGTCCATGCTGATGGCTAGTAGCGTGAGGATGGAGGCGGTGCACAGCATGATGTCCAGGGAGATGTAGATGTTGCAGAAGATGGGCCCCAGCAGCCATTCGTCTGTGAGCTGCTGCAGGGCAGAGAAGGGCAGCACCAGCACACCCAGCAGGAGGTCGGTGACGGCCAGCGACACGATGAAGCAGTTGGTGAGGCAGCGGAGGCGCCGCGTCGCACACACCGCGATGCACACCAGCACGTTGCCGCTGACCGTCAGCAGGATGAGGAGGCACAGAGATGTGCCCAGCAGAACCGTCGAGAGCGTGGTCGAAGGGAGGTGACCCTCCATACTGTTGCTTTCGCTCCTGTCTCTCACCGCCGCCTAGTTGTAGAATATGAGCTTCATTCTAGCCATGGCTAGCCGTACATTTCTGTAGAGGGCATTGATTTTCATGGCCACAAGTCTTGCATAGAAATCATAGTAGATTTGACTACTGGTGAATAGAAAGTGAATCAAGATACAACCTGACTTGGTAGATAGGTAACTTCCACCCTAACTTGAGCCCTAATTATAAAATAGTTGAGAAGCAAAACCATCTACACTCTTGAATTGTTCTGTTCAGGAAGGAAGGAGGGTTTTGGACATTTTAGCAGTGGTGCATTTGGCATTGGTACGTTTTAGCATCATATTTGGCAGTTTAAGTGAAATGTTGGTTGTTTCAGCAACTGTCCTCTTCTCACTGTGGCTGAATCATGGTGGCTGTGTTCATCTAGCCGCCAGATTGGATGCCATATCATAGACTGCAGTGACACCTAGTGGACAGATATAGAAACAACAGTATTAAAACGCTGCATAGTGAATGTTATTATTAAGCATCTACTTAAGATAATATGTTGCACAGCACAAGCTAACCGACTTATTTTGTTCATCCAAATGTCTCTCAAGGCTGACTTTGGGTGTTGGTAACACTGTAACAAACTAGCTTCATCTGCACGCATGAGTCAGGAAAGGAGAAGTGTGGGTTCCGATCAAAGGTTTATATCCTTATTTCATTGTGCACTGAGGTTATTCCATACTGAGGTCACCCAGAAGTCACAGATTAAGGCAATGAACCTGAACATTGAACATTTAAATTCACAAATATAGATGGATGAAAAATAACACAATGTGTAGCTCTTTTAACATGTATTATGTATGTATATGAATGCCAATTCTAATCAACCTATTTAAAGGAAATTATTTCCTATTAAACAAATTCTCATGTTTAGAACCCTTTGGGCTTCATTATATGAAATTAAAGCATGATTCGAGTATGCAGAAAATAAATAAAAAAGCTATTATCGATTGTTTTTCACAAGTTACATTGTTGTCTATGGAATTGAAATTGTATTAGTATCATGTTAAAGATGCTGTAAGTAAGATTCAAGAGCTGCAATTTGAGTGTAATATGTTAGGAATGCCAGAGCCATCCGTCATATGAGTGAAATGCTCCGAGAATATCTGTTCTGGTTGACTGCGCCCCTGCCTCATATCGGACAATTTACATTTACATTTTAGATTGATCCCTGATTAGTTCGGGAATCCATCTTGCCTTTCAAACACACGCTGTACACAGCGTCCGTAGCTCCACCAGGTGTGAATGCAACACTTCTCAATGGCAGAGAAACATAGGGAGGGAGGAATCAGAGCAGGGGACGTTATTTGGGTTGTATATCTTCAAATCTTGCTCTCTTCTGCTCTTTCTTTATAACTCAGTAAAACATGGTTTATTGGATACCTATTACAAGTTATGATTGTTAATTAGAACAACAACAACAACAACACTAAATTAGTTCCTAGTTAGATACAAATATAAACAGTGTCCATTGCACTTGCTGTTCATGCGTATTTTATCCAAGCGATTACAATAAAGTAAATGGAGCGGTGGAAAACGCATTATGTATTCAGTGAAGGACACCATGTTCAAGTTCATTCATGCTTTTTTAAATTGCAGAAAAGTATAACTCTCACTCATACTTTCTATCTCTCTGTATAGTAGTTTAGTTTTTTTTTATTATATTTTACATAAAGTTCAGCAAAATGGTCTACGTACCAACGTAGCTGGCAATGAGAAACGTCCAAGGTTTAGAAATGCGTGGTGTGAACTATATACAAAATATATTCAGAAATACGAAGCATTAATAAACCGATCATCAAGTTATAATAAACAGGAACCTGTTTTGGGAACCAAAACATGCATGTAACTGATCCTCATATGCAGGCTCAATACGGCTGGCTTCATTTGTTTGAATGTGGACAGTGACTATCTCGTACCTAGCACCTAAAAGTGTGTGTTTGCGTGCGGTCGGGTGCAGGCTGGTGCTTGCGTCAGTGGTTGTCCGTTATCTGCCCATATATTTTCCAAAGTTGTAATGGATATTGGGACCTCTGCCAGACTTGGTGCAAAGCCATTCACTTATCAGTTAGAACTTACCACACAGTGGCTTAAGATGCGCAGCAGGTCTCAAAGAGACAGGGGAGAAACAGGGCTTTTTAAAGTTCAGTGAATGTATTTCTCTATACAACCATTAAGTGTGTTGAGAGAGAGAGAGAGAGAGAGAGAGAGAGAGAGAGAGAGAGAGAGAGAGAGAGAGAGAGAGAGAGAGAGAGAGAGAGAGAGAGAGAGAGAGAGAGAGAGAGAGAGAGAGAGAGAGAGAGAGAGAGACAGAGAGACAGAGAGACAGAGACTGACAGAGATACATTACATACTCATAAGCTTTGTTTCCCTTTCTGGGAAGTGATGTATTGTTGCACTCCCTCCCCCCCTAGACATCAGACCTAGACTACCTGCCTTCCCCTTTCATCTGGAGCAAACACTGCTATCACAGCAGCTAATCCACAAAGCCTAGCTCTCATATGCACATTGGAGCACAGCATGCTTATACTACCAATCTAAACCTCAGAGAGCAAACATCTCTCTCTCTCTCACACACACACACACACACACACACACACACACACACACACACACACACACACACACACACACACACACTGCTCTCGTGCCCAATGTCCTTTTGCTTTCTCTCACACATACAGACACGACTACAGAAATAGTTTGGCAGTAGTTTGGTGCGGAGCCTGGGCTGATAGAGCAGCCCAGATATGGATATCTATTATGGGTCATGTAGCTGCTTGCCACAATGAGAACCTTGCTAAAGCAGCATTAATTCTGCTACCCAGAGTGGTGTGTGTGTGTTCACGTGCGTGCATGTGTGCGCTCGCGCGTGTGTGAACTTGTATACAGGCATGCTCATGGCTAAATATGCATCAGAATATGCTCTGCATCCTGTTCCCATGTGTGTGCGTATAAAAGTAGGATTATAAACACATTTGTCTCCTTTGTTTACTTTTTGTGTAAACACTTTGTTGTGACAGTCTGACAAAATTCATGTGAAACGTTTTGCGTTTGTTGAATTATGAGGTGATAGGGGAAAATGCATTTAATCTATGCAGCTCTTCCATCAGTATGTGTATGTTGCAGTAGCTCTAACACGTATCTTTAAAACCCCAATGGCCATGAGGAAAACTCAGACATTTGTGTGCCCCTTCGGTCTTCCAACCTAATCCTTGACCCTTTGCTCTTGTAAAAAGAAAAGACAATAAAAGTAAGCCCAAACCATCCACAGAAAGACATTTTATGTATTACTTGTTTTACTGGTACACCTCCATTACTGTGAGACTTTGTAACTTGATTCAAGAAAGTCTAAAAATAAATTAAATAGCCACATTTGTAGGTAATGGCATTTGAAGAGGATATGATAACGATTGCTGAGTGCTGAGTAATCTACAGGACGCCGGAAAGCAGCTGGGCTGTGGCTTTATATCTCTGCATGGGAGAGCCCTGCAATATCTGTGTTTCATATTCAGCGCTTGCTTAGCATGCCACATACGCATGTTAAAGAGACTATGTATAGCATTTTACATGCAGACATTGTTGTAAATTACCACTATAGGAATAGGTTGTAATTTAACGTAATAAATTAGACCTTCTTAGACGCTCTCCGTTAGAGTTCGTCCGATATATCTGAAATCCGATATATCGACCCAATATTGGCGTTTTATTAACTATCGGATATCGGCCTGTCGAAGTCATCCATCTCCTATATTACAAATATTGCGTGTTCCCCATGCCTATATGAGTTAGTCTGCGGCACTGCACTGCCGATGCTCAGCGCCACTGCCGTAATGTCAGCTGTGCTCACTTTATTTCTTCCCCACTGTCTTGAGCAGGCAGTATTTTTTACAGCTACTTTATTTTCTTGCTTTAACATTATTGTATTCATCCCATATATCGGAGTTGATATCTGTGTTATTTCTTTTTCTTTTCTTTTTTGTTTAGAAAAACAAGTATGCATAAATATAAAAAAAATGGTCACAAATTTCAATGGCGGTAATGTTTCCTCGAATTATACTTTTTTATTATTCGGCATGATTTGTTTTAACAATATTAAATATCGGCACGGATTGTTGATATCGGCAGCGTAACTTGATAAAATACCGGCCCCAAAGAAACGATACGGGACATTCCATGATTTCTGTTGAAGTGGAACCTGAACGGCTTTGCTGGGAAAAGGAAAGAAGGGACGTCTATGCGTCTCCCTACTGCCCCTAGTATATAATGAAGAGCTAGCTTTACCCAAATCCTATCATTGTCTAGCTATTTGTTGTTATTAGTTTGTATCGTGTAGTTAGTTTGTATTATTACTGCGAGGACGTTACTGTGAGGACGCTCAATGCCTGAGAGCTCCAGCAGGCTGCAGTTCACTTACGGCCAAAGGGGGCAGTAATGAGAGGGAATTTCTGAATCTTACACAGAGTACCTTTAAAGGCACAATATGTACGATTTCGGCTTTAAAATAGCTAAAAACGACTAGAACTATGCTATATATTTTATTTTATTTTGTAATTACCCTATCCCAAAGGATTACAACCATTTCTAAACTCATTGAAATCTGTACTTTTAAAATGGAAACGTCCCGGGCAATTTTGTCGAGTCTTAACGGCGTAATTTCCCCTTAACCACTATTGTTTTTATTGCTCACTCGTGATGGAACATGATTATTCAGTCCAGTTTGCCGCGACTTCTGTTGCCGAAGCTGTCCATGTAAAGCGCAAACGTACGGGTGAATGAAATGACCCAAGAAGATGATCTGACAAGAGGAGAGATAGCCTATGAGAGAAAACATTGGTGCAGCATTCCCAAGATGGAGAGTTTCATGAGGAGCTAGGACTATAGAGAGACGCCAATCTTGCATGTGTTCTACTAGACAGGTAAGCACCAATTGGCTCGCGTTATCTGAATAATAGTACTAACAACAGTAATTATAGCATGCAGTATATTATTTTGATGATACTGTTGGAAAACGGTAGCTATCCTCAATGTCGATAGTGTAACAGTATTATATGATGATAGCACAATGCAGTTAGTCATATTGTAAGATACTCGTGTTTTTATGAATTAGAACGAGTACCATATTTGTATTATGCCTCAGACACACTGCAAAAACCTCACTAACGTTAACATATAACGGGATAGAATGTCCCTTTGTAAATATATAGAATTGGGCTGGGGAATTGGCTTTGTTGGTGTGATAATCTGAATGTTAAATGTATTAGAACATTGTAACCTTAAACCGTATGTAGGCAATCAATCACTGTGATCGATACATAATAAGTAAATAAATACGCATTTTGCGCTTTTCATGATCCCGTGCGTCATTCATATGATATGTATCCAGACACAAACGGTGGGTGGTGAGACAAACGAGGTAACGTAACAAAATACAATGGTTTCATATGGTTACGTATTCCATCTTTGCAAATAGTTAGAATTAACATAAACTACTTACTAAAGCCAATCTCGGATTGAGTGTGTTAGCGATGTACGGTCGTGAACCATGAATATATTCAGTGTTTGTGTTTGGTGTACTAAGGAAATAGTGAGACTCACTGTGTTCATAAACCATTACTATATTCAGTGTTTGTTTGGTGCACTATGGAAATGGTGAGGCTCACTATGTTCATAAACCATGACTATATTCAGTGTTTGTGTTTGGTGTACTAAGGAAATGGTGAGGCTCCTCGCGATTTCACCGAGGCATGTTATCCACTGTTCTCCGTTAGTTCGTTAGTATCCCATGGCTTCATTTTTTCTATCAATGTGTTGTCAGTTCGTGGCACATGCTTCACATTGTAGTTACCAAACAGGAGGACCATTCACTTCAACTCCTAGCAAGAGACCTCGAAAGCCTGTTCAAGTCCTTTCTACCTAGCAGCCTCCACCATAGCACCATCCATTGACTCATCATCAGATAGGTAAGGAATACTCAATTATTAGAATATCACTTCTCCAGTTTTCTGGAGCCTGGAATTGAAGACCTTTCCATGTCAGAAATACAATCACAGGTCCTACATGAAAGGTGACGTTATATAAAGGGCATGTGATGGTTGTTTTAAATGAACACTAGGCTATATACCAAACTCCTTTAGCATCCAACAGAATGTGAAGATATTCGTTTTGATGAGGACTATGTATCTATCAGCAGACTGTAACAGCAGAACTTTGATATGCTACTGTTCTGTCTGATTGAATAGTGGTATGGCCGTGGTCTACATTTTGAGATGTTAAATTATGGTTATTCCTTCTCATCTGAATGCAATGTCTTTGACCTCACAGGGGCCAGCTCTACACTACGAGACACGTGACAAGAGCTGAACGTAAACTACAACCTCGTTCCTCCGAACCCGTGTCCCAAAATCAACAATCTGCACCTTTATTTATATTTTTATTAAATAATTTAATGTAAATACATTCATTGCAAAACAACATTTTTACATGAAAACATTTTTTTCTATAGATATAAATAAATGTCTTGTTCTGTGTATAAAAACATTGCTTCTGTATTTAATCACACATACTCTTACTATTTTAATAAGCAATGCCTTATAAAGAAGGCAGTATGGAACCATATAATATATATTATAACAAGAATAAAATGTACAAAGAAATGACTAACCATTCACTTCTATAAAAAGGAAGATGTTATATTCTAAAGAAGATAACAGGAGTGATGTTGCTAACAGTAATTATAACAGTGCTGCCATGAACCCAGTGCGCTGGCCATTTGGGTCTGGGTAATGGTCACGTATCCTGCACACTCCTGCCGTGCCGCCAGCTGATGCCGTCCCTCTTCCTCTACCCACCGGTCTTCCTCTTGCCGCACCGCTGGCTCTTCCTGTCCCTTTCCTTTTTCCTGTGGCCGTCCCTCTTGTGTTTGCTGTGATAGGTCTTGCCCCCTGCTATAGGGGGGACTCCAGGTCTCATCAACAGTTGACATTGATACATCCAATGAGGAGCTATCAGTCTTCCTGCAACATACAGTATTCACATGTCAACAGAAGCACTTACTAAAATCTTGAGATACAGAGAGGACATGATCAGCTGACAATATTTATATGGCTACATTGAAAGAGCTGTCATGTGTTTTAGCTAACTTTAGTACTTTTACTTATTAATGTTGAGTGTGTAAATCATTTAGCAATATATTTCATTTTCAGTCTTCATTCTGTTTGAAGACTCATTCATTCAAAGTGTTGCATTCTTTGTGTGTCACTATTCATACTATGGTTTATTACAATGCTTTTGTGCTTATGCAATTACAACAAAGGTTTGGTTTAAGACCATGAATATGGCAATGACTTCCAATGCAGGAGATGTTAAACATAATTAGTAAGTCAGCCTGTTGCACCAGCTGTGCGTCATTTCAAACGTAGATTTCCGACACGGTGATAACTGTTACAGAAGGCTACATGCCTTATTTAGTGATGTGACATTTTAATATCGATCGAGCCTGCTACGACGTGCTACGATATAAAGTTATAACAACGTTCAACACGCTGAACACGTTATTTTTAGTAGGATTGTTTTGACCACGGATAACTGTGCTGGGCTAACTTGGCCCACGATGTAATTCTCCATATAATGTTATCTACAGCTGTAATCGACTCATCTAAACTTAGCAGGTTAACGCTACTTTGACTGACGTTAGTTGCGGCTATTTCATTACAATGCAATGACATTACGTGATTAAAAGTAACGTGAATAAAACTTTCATACATCACCTCGTCCGTGAACATGATTGCTGCTGAGTCGCGTCAGATCGATTTTCACCGGAAACGACGCCATCAAACCAAGACTTCTGTTATTGTTTTGATTGAGAGAGCCCTCCCCACCCCGAAATTTACATATTGTAGCTTTAAGTGAGTTAGTGTGTTAAGTGTGAGTTGTGAGTTAATTAATGACCTCCGCGTACCTTAATAAGATAAACATATATTAGTTAGACTCATGCATACGTTTGACTCCCGGACGCAAACCAAGTCGTGTGATGTGTTTCTTATCTTTTATTCTTTTTTTCTCATCCACCCCACTTTCAGCATCAGTGAGATGAAAATGAGTCAGTGATTCTTATCTCTCTCTCTCTCTCTCTCTCTCTCTCTCTCTCTCTCTCTCTCTCTCTCTCTCTCTCTCTCTCACACACACACACACACACACACACACACACACACACACACACACACACACACACACACACACACACACACACACTCTCTCTCAAGTGGACGGTAAATATAACCCTATTTGGTTATTGCAATCAAAACCCGGCATGAAAATTACTTTCTTTCTTTCTCTAAACGGGTCTTTGAATATGTAATCCCAGGACAAGGGCTCTGAGTCACACCCTGATCAGCACAAGGTTATTTACTTCTCAAAGTAAAAACCTGCCGCCTGATTGGTGGGGGGCATCTGACACCGGGAACTCATTTTGCGCCGTCCTTTTTATCCACCAGATGTGTGCCTTTGTTTTTTTGTTTGGGGTGTCAGGGTGGAGCAATCTATGTGTTTGGGAACTGGGAAAGTCGTTGCGTCACACCGATGCAAATCAGTGCTTTGGATTGTTCCCCTTGATCGCCCTGGATTCACCAGGGCTGCAGCATTTGAATGGTGGATAATCCATTCAAATGTGTGTAGGCTAAAGTAGAATACACAAAGCACACAACCTTACAAACCCTGTGCACTGAAAGATTCCAGAACGAATCAGCCATTTTCTGGATTTTGTCTATACCCACTACATCGCCCCCTTAAAGCTCTATACTTGTTTACTTGGGATGAGTCGGACTGTAATTTGTTCAAAATTCTAGTTCAAGTATTTTATTGCCAGGTGTGCAGAAACAGGATGAAACCGGGCACTGAAAAAGCTTAAGACAAAGAAAGTCTCCAGCAACCTACCAACTCAAACTAGCATAAGGCTATCCCTATAGCCTGTAATTTAATTTACCCAGAATGAGTCATTTATTCATGACCATATTTTGTCGAAAAATGGGCCCTATGATGAATTGTTATCACACTTATGTGTGATAACTTCTGTATAATTCATTTTTGTTGAAGATGGATGACTTGTTAAGTCTCTGAATACGTTTGACATAATGTAGCCATTACTCTGTAGACATCTATGTAGACAATCTATGTAAAGCCTTGGTCTTTCATTTGGTTGTAATGAAATGGTCTGTAAATGTTAGCACACTATGGATTTTGCTGAATATTTGATGAGATCCATTGTTAAAACCAGTTCACAATGGTTTGTGAACATTGTGTCGGGAACATTTTGTGTCATGCACATTTTCTTGTGAGAGTAAAACACTTGAAACTAGGTTATAACAAAGCTGCGTAGGTGATTTAATTAATCATATTGAGATATGACAGCCATCAGTAGTTTGACCGGGTGCTCGCTCCTGAGACGGTGCTTTTTTAAAGACCACTTTTGGTCAGCTTGCAAGCCTGGGGTGGCAGCAGGCATGACAGGATTTCACCATCAAGCCGACCAAGATGACACACTGTGAGGAAGACAATGATGCTGACCAAGATAACATATGGACCTCATTTACATGTTGCATTCTGCCAAAGCTTACACGACAGGTTATTAACAAGTTGAGGCCAAAACAGCCCGCAGAAAGCCTTCTAAATTTTCCACCACACAGGCTTTTTTCAGATCTTTGCTGGCCACCTACCAAAGATGCTCATGATTAGACTGGTTGGTGCTAACAGCCTTTTCACTCAGGCTGTAAGTTAATAAGTAACCACTTCAAAGGTGCAGCTTTTGACATTGAAGACTAATTCACAAACATCCTTTATACTTCTCCTCAATGCCAATTACAGTGGCATAATGGCCTCATGGCTTAATTCATCCTAATCTTCTCTAAATTAATAGTGACATCGAGACGATGTGAGGCGCATTCACTTCCTCTAGAGGGCAATCTATAATCAAGTCTATATTCATTTTTGTGGGTCTGTGCCCATGTGGCCGTGCATTGCCAGTGTGAAATTGTATGTGCCCGGCAGTGTTTGTGTGTCTGTGTACCTTTTGTATTTGTGCACTCACTGCATACACATCTGTCTTCCCGTTTGTCTTATTTATTCTTGGCAACAAGAGGTACCGCCAGAGAACAAGTGAGAGATAAGTAGTCTGGGATGACCGGTTGCTTGGTTACCATTGCTTGTTCTGGCCACACAGGATGAGCAGTGGAATCCCAATCAGAGAGAGAGAGAAGAGAAGAGAAGAGAGGAGAAGAGAAGAGAAGAGAAGAGAAGAAAAGAGAAGAGAAGAGAAGAGAAGAGAGAGAGAGAGAGAAAAAGTAGTACAGACAGCTGAGCAGACAGACAGACAAGCAGGTAAACAAGGAGACCAACTAGCAGTGAGACAGACGGGCAGACAGACAAGCAGCAGCCAGACAGACAGAAGAAAAGAAAGACAGTCAAGCAACCAGACGGACAGACAAGCAACAGCTAGACAGGCAGCTTGCTATAGGTATACGATTGACAGCCTTAGACACTTAACAGTGACAGCAGAGGTCCAGGCATATTAAATATGCATGGGCCCTCGCTGCATGCCATTGTATGGCATAAACACACACACACACACACACACACACACACACACACACACACACACACACACACACACACACACACACACACACACACACACACACACAACGAGGTCACAAAGGAGCAGCAGATTGCCATCATTATACATCCAATTTGACTCTGCCACACCTCATTTATGTCAACATCGTAGCTTCCGTGTTGTGAATGCCTCTGCCTAACAAACGTCTCTGTAATGATGCGCACACATGCCACCTACGTTGAACTCTCCCTCCACAACCCAGCCAGCTCCCACCGCTTCACAGAGCACTTTGGTGTTAACCTTGGGGCCACTTGCATGGCCATGGCCAGCTAGGATCTCAGTAATCATGCCTTGTTTAGTGATCAGCACAGCGCTAAATCAGCACTATAAAACTGATCATGAGTTGACAAGTTGCGCTGGTTTGCCCTATCCTCCTATGATCCTCCACACTGTTAGAATGACGTGATGGTAAAGGACACACACACACACACACACACACACACGGCTATCTGTGCATCAATCTGGTGAAGTACAATATAGAAAGAACTAAGAAACTCTCATAACATTATTTGGCAAAGCAATGCCAATTAATGTATTCCAATTAGTTTAGTAGTATATATATATATACTTTGAAAGGGAACACCCCCATCTAATAATTTAATTGTCTTAGATCAATCGCAAAATGTGTTTTAAAATGGTGCTTTTCACAACAATATTAACAAAATAGTCTTCCTCAGAACACCCTACATTGGTCGGTGCTAACAATGTTTTGGGATTTATCCAATTTCAAGACTGACCGGTAGCTTTTTGGACACAGATATTTTATTTATGTGTGTGTATAGCAGCCAATATTGTTTGTTGTCAATAAGTGCGGTAAAAAATAATGGAAATCACTGATTTGTAATCCCTGGCTACGGCCCTTGCCCTTCCGTCAACCTTTATCGGCTGTACCGTCGAAGTCCCCGATGTAAAGCAATGTGTGTTGCACTGTCGCAACAGCAACAGCAACAGCCTTGTGACAAAAACCACAGGTCACAGTTCACCGTTTGCACACTGAGAGCCTCAACTGCGTACAACAATACACTCTCGCAATTTCCACATCAGACTAGACCACATGGTAGATGTTGAAAAGTCAGACGGGTTTCCTTTTTTATGGCAGACATTATCTGATTTGCTTAACACAGGGACACCCTTCTGGTGTGTTTGTTTTGATAAGCTAGCAGATGGACATACTTCAGTCAAATCTGTTTCCCATGAGTCGAAAGCAGATGTTAGATTTACTGCGGAATTTGAAAGATAAGGGAACAAAAAGTATGCGTGCAAATACTACCAATTATGTATTCTAGACAGCTGTAACCATAGCAACATATAAAATACATTATATTTGAATGAACAGAAAGTTAATAGTTTCTCCAATTACGCTCGAAAATGTCCCATACAGCAAGCTAGGCAATGTTTACGTTTATCCTTATTCAAAAATAACCATCTATGACGAGTTCTCAAAGGCTATACGAATACTTTGATCACTGATCAAAGTATTTTTGATCAGTGAATTTGAATCAAAAACAGTTCTATACAATTTATTTACTCACCCAAGTTATCCTTTGACAGCGGTGATGTTCTGCTTGGCTCTGCTCTGCTCGGCTCTGCTCTGCTCCAGCCCTCCTGCCAGGCTACTGAACCACGGGATCACTGATGTGAATGTGTGTGTGTGAGTGAGTGAGTGAGTGAGTGAGTGAGAGAGAGAGAGAGAGTATGGGCGGGGGGGAACTGGAAGTACAGGCAGTGGTGAGAACTACTGGTGCAAAGGCAAGTCTCTCAATGTCTCTCTCTCTTCCTCTCTGTCTGTTCTTGTTCACTTTCGTTTTCTCTCTCTCTCTCTCTCTCTCTCTCTCTCTCTCTCTGCCCAGGGTAATTATTTCCCTTGCTTAATCATCTTAATCTACCATTGTCTTCCCATTTTTTCACACAGCGTTGGGCTGCCAGTCGCCTCCATGATGAAAACACCGCCCCTTCCCCCTCTGGAGCTTTGGGCTGTGTTACCTTATACACCACCCAACCTGTACTATTCAGCCCCATAATGAATCCACTCCCCCCCCCCCCCCCCCCCCCCCCACCACCCACGAGCACCACCACCACGGCCGCTTTGTAAGGGGATAAACGCATTGTTCACACACACAGCTGTGGTCGACAACTGATGTGCCCGCATACAAAAACAACCCATAAATATCTGGCATATTGAACTATAGCCCGAGACTACCTATAAACGCATACGCGTGCAAACTGACAGGCTCACGTTGATGAAACCGCAGAGGGGTAATCACGTTATGATGGGTGAGATGGTTTGATTGGGTCAAATGGCTTTGCAGTGTGAATGTCTTTATTTTTTTTATTTTATTTTTGGCACTGATTGTCCCAGAATGATGTCAATGACCTCGTGGGTCAGACAGGCTTCTAAATCAATTTCTATTCCTGTGCCTCAGCCTGTAGTCTGTCTGGCGGTTCATTTTTCAGGGTTGATTTGGCTGCTGAAGACCCTGTTTATCCTCTCTCTCCAATGTGAGTGTATCTGCTGAGCGGTGGGCCGGACATCCATAGCCAGGATCGCCCCAGACACTCCTCGTAGTTTTGTGTGTGTCCTTGCCTCCTTCGCTTTGCCTTATCTCACCTCGTCTCTTTGTCTTCGGTCTTTGGCGATGTCTCAATTTCCCCTTCCTGGTTGATACCTCAATCTGTCTCAAGTCTGTCTGCATGCGTCGTTGGGGCCTCATGTTTATGTGCAATATGTCTGTCAATTTATTAGTTTATTAGTTAGTTCTTTCTACGTTTTTTTCTTTTGTTACGACTCACACCTGGATGCTCCGCCCTTTTTTCTCCTTGTGACTCACGGGTCAAACTTTCTGTGTCTCCGCCAACAAAAATTTGTTGATAAGGTATCTCTGTACACACACACACACACACACACACACACACACACACACACACACACACACACACACACTTACAATAAGCTCCATGCGCTTCCTTCAATAGGACCATTTATACATTATAAGTCTTTTAATTTCCTCATGTTTCCATGACGACAGGGTATTTGCATTGTGACAAAACGAAGCACTTGGAAGCATCCTTGGAAGCATCCTTGGAAAATGGACAATTGGCCTAATTGGCTGTGGTTTCTCAAATACAATGCAATCATTATTTTGATCTGTGGGAACTCAGACCACAAGCCTCAATGCAGATCAAACATCTGTTTAAAAAAGGCTCCCCCTCAGGGCAACTTGGTGATGTCACAGAACGTCGTAATTCTACTGCCCTCTTGTGGACGTACACCGTAATGACACACATCACAAAAAGCATGTTGGAGTCTGATCTGCTATTTTAATGTTATTATAGTCTATTTTCCCATGCTGTAATCTGCTCTTCAGAAAAGTCAGTCAACGTGATGATATTGAGAGCCTTTGAATAACACCTAGTGGCAGTACTGAGGGGTGGGGCTGATTTATTAAATGTACTTATTTATTTTTGTAATTTAACAGACACATATATTAAGCGACTTACAGTGAATCCAGATATCATCTGATGTCATAAGGGAAGAGTTAGGACTTTGGCATGTTTTCTAATCAATTGTTAATTATTACACCTTTCTCAAAAAAAAATACGCTCAACTGATAGCGGACAGCTGGACTTTTGTCAAAATTGGAACTTCTACATAAATTACGTTGTACCCATGTTATGTGAGATCTGTCCGTGAAAATACTTATTTTGAATGGTTTCGGTTTCGACAATCTTTGACCAGAACTGCATCTTATATAGTTCTGCATGTGACATACTTTTGATTTATTCGAGTATTTTTGGCTTTAGTCCCTCTCTCCCCTCCCCTCTGCCTCTGACTGGGAGGAAGAGTGCACAGTCAGAAGAGGAAGGAAGGGGAGGGGGCGGAGCTTACTTTCATCAAGTAGGCCTACAGAAAAAAAAGCAGAAGTGAGAGGTAGAGCAGCCATCCTAGAGGAGGAGAAGAAACACAGACACAGAGAGACTCAGGAAGGAGTGCGAGCAGAGGTGAAGACACAAGCACAACCATGGGCCCTTGGACTAGGACCGAGGGATATGGTGTAGGTGAGTCAACCACATCTACCTGTGCTTGTAGGTGCGCTACTGTGTGTGTGTGTGTGTGTGTGTGTGTGTGTATGCGTGCGTGCGTGTGTGTGTGTGTGTGTGTGTGTGTGTGTGTGTGTGTGTGCGCGTGTTTTGATCATATACCGGTATAATACCAAACAGCACTTGCTGTGGAAAAATGGAAAAAGCAGATTGAGAGAAAGATGGAGATACACCATCATTTCCTGGTTTACAGGATGTGGGCAAGTGGCATGTAACAGACTGATGTTCAACAGCCATGTTTCAACAGCACTGCACTTACGTATGCGTTCTGCCCTCAAATCCTCATTTACACATCCTCACACGATAGCACACTTCTTGTAAATTATCGTCGGTTTTGGACTACACAGCGAGAGATCGTGTTTGTGTTGTGTACACATATACATCTGACCTACTTGTGTAACGTTACCATAGCTGTAATAGTCAAGGGGAAGTGCATTGAGAGATAAGTGGAATGTCATAGGGTCTGACACTTGTAGATAAGGAAATGGGATCAGGTGAAGTTTGATGCGAGATGCAGCGCAGATTAAGGCCTCCATTGTATGCATTTTATATCTAATTGTATTCACATTGTCAGCATTACAGCCCACACCGATCTTATTTACACTTGCAGTACTTATAATGGAGTGTTATTAAACTGTTCACACTCTAAAAATGACTGCTGGGTAGGGCTCTAATGTTGGTAATGGTGAGAGACTAGAACTCAGAGACTAGCTGATGACATATCTACCGTCAGAGAGTGCTGCTGATCGTTGCAGGTTGAAAAGACAGGAAGTTGAACAGGAGGAAGTCAGTTGTTTTTTGCTATCTTACATATGTGGTGATGGTTACAAACATGAGGACACATTAAATCGAAAACCTAACATAATATAGCTAGATTCCTGTTTGTTTGAGTTTTAGATCTTAAAAACATGTTCAATCGTGCCTATTTTGACCACCCTCCTGTTGCCGATATTGAAAAGCTTTACTCCCACCCACATTGAGCCGTAGAACAGAAGCATGTTAATGTGGTTAAGAGTTTCACCCCCAGCCAAAATGTAATGGGTTAGAACCATCAACCAATTACTTACCTGTAGGCTACATGTAGGCATCTTTGAGCAAGATGCCTACACATTAATGACATGTATCTGAGTTCACTTTAAGTCACTTTGGATAGAAGTGCCTGCTAAGTTATAAAACATGTAATTATTTACATTTTAATTAACAGGAATCGACATTAAGAATCCTGTGCCTCTTCCTCATAAGTTTTGAGCTGCGCATTTTGTGCATCAATTTGATTGTTTTTTAACACATTTTATTCCCAATGTTCATTTGTTCTTGTGTAATGTGCAACTCAGCAAAGTGGAATTTCACTGGCCAAGGGGATAAGCAACTGTCCCTGGAGGTGGGTGACACAGTGCAGATCCAGGAGGCCTGCGAAGGTGAGAAACATTAATGTATGATCTCTTGCGTAAAAAGTATTACTATATATGCTGATGACATCTTCACCACTTTGGCTGAGTTTGTTGATATTTATTTAGTCTGTCAAGCTTTGCCGTTTTTTGGTAGAACCCAAAAATACGGTGATGCTGGGAGCTCAACACCTTAAGAAAACACATGCAATTTGACAAAACACAAGCAGATTAAGAAAACATCATCAATTCGACAACACATGTACAGCAAATCGAAAACGTGCTGCAAACACCACACATTACAGACACAACACATTACAGAAATGCGCTGCAATTACACCAAACTGTGTTTCCAGGGGATACCTAAAAAAAGGGATGAACACATATGGACTCTGCAATAATATCAGTACCATGCGATCACAATGTTATGATAAGTCAAAAACACTTACATTTAGCTCATTTCCAACACCAATGATGGATATCCGACTTCAATAACGTCACAAACCGTGGTGACAACAAAGCACGTCCAGACGTGTTCACCACTCTTACATGTCTCCGGGAAACACTTCCTTTGTCATTTGGTGTAATTGTGTTTCCTTAAGTTGCAGTGTGTTGTTGTCAAATTGATGAAGATGTTTTCCTAATTTGCTTGAGTTTTGTCTATATGCATGTTTCCTTAAGTCGCAGTGTAGTGAGCTCTCAGGGCAACCGTACAAATAGAACACAGAACCACACAATCCTTACTTTAGGCCAGTGGTGCACTCTCCTATAACATGTATTCAGAGCCACAAATAATTTATCTACTTTCACAGTGTTCCAAGAAACGATACATTTCAATGACAACCCTGAAGTGCCACCAATGGTACCACACAACCCTCTCTTCTTTCAAAGTAAAGCATGTTTTTTATCTTCCAGGATGGTATAAAGGCTACCTGACCAGGAACAAAGCCCTGCAGGTATGGATGGGATGGAACTCAGACTCCAGATAAACTAAATGGAGGAAATGATGACACAGTGCTGTCCCGCTACATAAACCACATCACGCTCGTGCTCTGAAGAGTGCTGCATTTTCAAGAGTGCTGCATTTTCTCTTTTATATTACTCTCCATACTGTATATCTCACCTATAGTGTATTCATATATATACTGTATAAATCACTGTCTACACTATATCTCACCTATAGTGTATTCATATATATATAACACTGTCTCTACCTATAGTGTATTCATATTTATACCACTGTCTATACTGTCCATATCTTATCCATAGTGTATTCACGTCTACCATGTAACTTGTTCTGCATATAACATCTACTACTAGCATTACTTGTACTTGCTCTGTTTATACTGTGTATATTTTATTTATTATATATTCCACTATACATATGTACATACTCTGCTCCTTTACTGCTTGTTTTGCACTTCTGGTTAGATGCTAAACTGCGTTCTGTTGACTCTGTACTTGTACTCTGTGCAAGGACAATCAACTTTAATCTAATCTAATCAAATGTTGAAGGATTTGACTTTTAAAGATGTCTCTTCTTCTTCTGTTGTGTTCAGGGAGCGTTCCCCGCCAGCTTCGTCCAGCTGAAGGATGCCATCTCAGAGAGGAGAGGGTATGATAAGTGACATGTCAATGGGTCGTTTCACGCTATTACGCAACCTTTACTACTTGCTGTTGTACATACATGCACAGTGAGGATCAGGCACGGGTTGGAGGCAACCACAGGGAAAGTGTGTGTTTGTGCATGAGGGAGTTTAATGTTGCCATTTAAAAGCCATTTGAATCATCCACACAAGCAATACAATAACGATGCAATATGTGTACAGATTGGAAAGTGGAGATCATGTATCGTGTGCTTGTGTGCGTGTGTGTGTGCATGTGTGTGTGCGTGTGTTTGTGTTTGCCTGTGTGCATCTGCGTGGGTGGGTGTGCGTGCGTGTGCCTGTGTATGTGTGTGTGTGTGTCTGTGTGTGTGCACGTGTGTGTGTGTGCGTGCGTGCCTGTGTGCATGCGTGCCTGTGTGCATATGCGTGTGTGCCTGTGTGTGTGTGTGTGTGTGTGTGCGCTGTGCCTGTGTGCGTGCCCCTGTGTGTGCGTGTGTGGTACAGGAAGCAGGAGCAGGCGGTGTCGTCTGAAATGCCCCTGGTGAAGGAGGTGACCACCACCCTGAGAGAGTGGGGGAGCATATGGAAGCAGCTCTTCGTGGTATTGTCACCATTTACTCTGTCTGTGTGTGAACATCCAAACTGCCTGCATAATGCATCCTCGTTTACATTACATCATCACAAAGAAGGAGTCATGTTCAAAGCATCAAAAAGCTGCAAAATGTTACTCTGTAAAGACATCATTATCTGTTTCATCATACCATTATTTTCACGTTAAATCATTTGTTCTAAAACGTTATTTTAAGCACTATTATTTCCACATGAATTGTTATTCTTGACATAAAAATAATATTTATTATTTGTGTGTGTGCGTGTGTTTGCATGCGAGTGTGTTTGTGCGCGTGCGTCTGTGTGTGCATGTGCATTTGTGTGTGTTTGATGGGGCATGTGCGTTTATTCCCTGTATGTATGTGTGTGTGTGTGTGTGTGTGTGTGTGTGTGTGTGTGTGTGTGTGTGCGCGTGTGACCAGGCCAACAAGGGGGGCCGGGTGGAGCAGGTCCAGGGGCTGATGTGGGAGCTGATAGAGTGGAGGTCCCAGCTGCTCTCGGGGACTCTGCCCAACGATGAGTTCAAGGAGCTCAAGCAAAAAGTCACGTCAAAGATCGACTACGGCAACAAGTATATGACAACAGTTTTTACCAAACTGGTCTATTCTGATGTGTAACTGTAAAACATTTCTCTAAATCCTTTTGTAAATATTTGAACTTGTATTGTAAATCGAATGCTTTTGTCAGTTATATCTGTTGCTTTTTATTAGTAGCAGCACATTTACATTTATATTTAGAATTTTCTCCACCTACCTCTACATACTAGTTGACCCTAGAGTGTCCCATAGCTCAATCTTAACTCCCTCTCCACTTCCACTGCCCTTTCCCTTATCCACATTTTCACGTCCTTTGTTTACCGAACCATCACTGTCCCTGAACCACGTCCTTCTCCTCTCCTCCTCTGGTCCTTCCCACCCACCCTTGTCCTCCACACTGACCTCCTCCCCAACCCTGGTCCTCCCCCCTCCCCATCCTGGGTCATGTCTTCCTCCCAGGATCCTGGAGCTAGACCTGGTGGTGCGGGACTGCAGCGGGAGCATCCTGGACCCGGAGCGGGCCAGCGTAATCAGCCTGTTCCGGGCCCACGAGGAGGCCACCATCAAGATCAACGAGCGTATCAAGGAAGAACAGGTGGGTCCGCTCCCAGCCATAAAGGTTCTGGGTTGGAATCCCAGTGCCCGTAGGCCTCCTTGGGCCAGATGCCTTCACCCTGCTGCTTCATGACATCTGAAGTCAGTGTATGGCGCTTTGGAGGACAGCATCTGGTCAATGACTCAATGTGGCACTTAGTGTTTTACTTTTCTGATTCAGGGTCATTTACATTTAGGGCATTTATCGGATGCTTTTATCCAAAGCGACTTACAACCATTCATACATGCATTCATACACCGACGGCAGCCATCTCGTCGGAAGTAGTTAGGGTTAGGTGTCTTGCTCAGGGACACTCTTCCGGTTACAAGTCAACCTGCTCTACCTCTTGAGCTACTGCTGCCCTCTAGGGCAGATAATTGTTTCGGTACAAAAACGATAGTTATGTTATTATAACTCTAGTTCTATGATTGTAGGTGTAGCCGTCTAGGCTTCGCCTTATGGGCTTGTCCCATGCACGCACTCGCGTGCACTGAAAGTATTTCAGCAATGCACCAATCAACGTGGGCACCGCCCACATTTTCCACGACACCGTGTATATAATGCGGCGTACAGCTGTGTTCGTCCTCCCAGCTATTCTTTCAGCATTTGGAGGATAAAGCAGGTGGGAAAGTAGACGGCTACGCCTACAATCATAGAACTAGAGTTATAATAACATAACTATCGTTCTATTTCATGTAGGCTACGCCATCTAGGCTTCGCCTTATGGGCTAAGGTGAAGCTGTGAGCGGAGCCCGATAAATGTACTCCTGCTGGACCCAAGTCACAAAAATAAAGACCTAAGTCACAGGGCACATCAGACTAAAAAACCAAAGATGTGCAAAACACAACAGCTAAATAAGAAACCCTGAATTATCTTAAGAACACGCAAAGCGATGATAAAGAGAATAGAGTGAGTCTGTGAACATGAACATGAAAAAGGGGGAATGCAGAGCAATAAGGCTTCTCCTACGTCCGCTACCATAGGGGCGGAGCTAGGAAGAAAACCAAGCTACCAATAGCAATGAGCAACAAGGCCCTTCCTACCTACGCTCAAAAAGAGGTGGCAGGAGGAAACCTGTTGTGCAATGTTTAATAATAGAGGACAGGATATTAAAACGCCGGTTACGAACCTTAATCAAAGCAATAATAACCTGTCACTCCTGAGCTCAGTGCCCACGCTGGAACACCACTGGGTGACAGCGGAAAGAGAAAGAAGCTGGCAGACCTCTGCCTTGCAGAATCAACCTCTCAGAAGCCAAACCAACAACCGACCCGTCACATCGGGCGGGTGGTGCACCGTCCCGTGAGCCTGTGAAAACGCGTCTGGTCTGATCGGTTCCGGCCACGGCTCCGTGCAAGAGAGCGCCGCTAGCTCTGGGAACCACAGAGCTGAGCGGTTCTCCGGGGCCACTAGAATGAGGGAGCACTTTCCTCACCGTGGTGAGCTCCAGCACATTTTTGTGTGGAGTGGGGAGCGTCGGCCACTCGCCTCCGACCGAGTGGGAAAGGCACGTTCCTCCCCAACCCGTCAACGAGGCGTCCGTGAAGACCACCGCGTGAGACGTGACTCTGTCCAGGGGAATCCCTCTGAGAAGAGCCGGGGAGCTCCCCCAATATCTCAGGTCTGGCGACACTGAGCGAGGTACGGACAGTAACCTACGCTTGTGTCGCTTGGGGTCCAGTCTCTGGCGAGCCAACCACCGCTGTAGTCTGCGCATAAAGAGCAGACCCAGGGGCACCACATGGTGAGCAGCTGCCATCAGTCCCAACAGGTGCATGACGGACAGTGCGGTCACGCTCCTGCGAGCGTGAAAACGGGAGAGCGCCAACAGGACGGCATCTCGCCGAGGAGGCGAGAGCGTCGCTGTGAACGTGACGGAGTCTGGGCAAAGCCCCAAGTAGACTAGCCGGCGGCTGGGGAGCGGGGAGCTCTTTACCCAGTTGATGGCGAAACCCATCAACTGGGGAGGGATGATTTATCACCGTCATGGTGTCTCTTCTCGCAGCTACCTCTGAGTCGCTCAGAATCAGTAGGTCGTCGAGGTAAAAGAGAACTCTCTTTCCGTGACGCCTGAGCGGCCCCAGCGCTGCCTCTACACACTTTGAAAAAGTGCGTGGGGCCAGGGAGTAACCGAACGGCAGGCACCGGTACTCGTATGCCACGCCCATAAGGCGAAGCAGAGAATTTCCTGTGAGCCTGGAGAATGGGGACGTGGAAGTAAGCATCCTTGAGATCCAGGGATATGAACCAGTCGCCCTCTCTCACACACCGGAGCAAACGCTCTGGTGGTGAGCATTCTGAATTTCCTCACGGCAACAAAATTGTTGAAGACACGAAGATCCAAAATGGGTCTCATCTCCCCCTGACTTCTTGGGAACCAGGAAGTAGCGGGAGTAAAAACCCTAGGCGTGATTCGATGGGGGGAACGACAGAGACAGCCCCCTTCCCCAAGAGACGGACCACCTCCGCTGCCAGAGCCGTGCTCGCCGCTGGATCCTGCAGCCTTGTCTCCACCACCCCCAAAGAGGGTAAGGGACGGTGCTTGAACTGTATGGGGTGGCCCCACCTCAACGTAAAACGCATCGCTCTCGCCAACACGCATGGCGCTCGGAGAGGGCGAGCATCCAGCTGAGGAACGCTGTCCAGGAATGCGCTGTATTCCTCGGCCCCTACCGCCTTCACACCCCCGAAGGCAAAACCCCCGAAGGCCGTGAAGAAGTCCCCGACGCGGTGTCCACGTCGAGGTCGTAGTCCTCGTCCTCCCTCTGTGCCGCCACGGCGTCGAAAGAAATATCGACGACGTCCGCAAGCTCCACCGACGGGGAAAAGAAAAGGCACCTCGAGAGGAGCACCTCTTGAGGTAGGGTGGTACAGGCGGCGCAGGAACCTGAGCCCGAAAAGGCTGCCATAGCGTGCTCCGCACCGAGGCAACGGAAACACATGACGTGCCCGTCGACCGGAGAGATGATAGCCGGGCAAGAGGAGCAGAGAGGCCCTGAAAAGGGGCCGTACCTCCGCTGGCTCCGCCACGCCGCTGCTCCATGGATTCATCATGGTTAATTTTAGTTAGTGAAAATGCTGAAAGAAAAAAGAAGACGAACGCAGCTGTGCGCCGCATTATATACACGGTGTCGTGGGAAGTGTGGGCGGTGCCCACGTTGATTGGTGCATTGCTGAAAAATTTTCAGTGCACGCGAGTGCGCGCACGGGACAAGCCCATAAGGCGAAGCCTAGACGGCTATGCCTAAATGAAATAGAACGCCACCTGCGTTCGTTGCAAAGTGGAACATTCACGTAGTGTTTTTATGAAGAATGGCAAAAACATAGGATTTTACCCCTTTTCTCTCTAAATCGGGGACTTATTTCAGTAACAGGGATAAAAACGGCATAGATTACTATGTTGAAAGAAAATAAAAAAAGTATGTTTTAGTTAGCTATTGCGCTTCTCCATTGACCTGCACGGCAGATACAATAGTTTGTATCTGACCCGTAGGGCTGGTTAGTGTAACCGCTAATTGTTATGAACAAGGTAAAACAAGTCTGTGTTCTTCTTTCTAAACTTCACTAAGTATTTTGATATCATTAATTATTTTATTGAATTGAAGAATTGAAGATATTATGGCGTTTATATGGTTTACTTAATTTGCTGTTGTAAACATTGCTCTTGCTGCGCTAGAAGTAATATTTAGTTATATTTCAAATATAAATCCTTTTTAATCTTTATTTTATTTTTTATAGAGCAAAGCAGAAACACTGCAGTGTAGGAGGACAGGCAAGCCAAAGTGATGCACATAGCTGGTACAGGCAAAGGCAGAAAAGCACAAGTAATGTGCTTTGGTGGGGTGGACTGGAGTTGGGGGGGGGGGGGGGGGGGATTATTGTTTGTCACTTATTTTACATTTATTTGTAATTTCACGTAAAAAAATACATTTTAAAATTTGAATGGATGCGAGTGAGTTTTTCTTATTGTTAGCACTGCTTCATATAGTAGGTCTGAACATCACTGACAGGCTTTTATGTGTCACTTTAACAGAGTTTGTTTAGAAAATGTAGCATAAATCAGGAATGGGCCTGGGCGTTGGCCATTGACCATTTTTCATTATTTTCTGGCAAAGAAATGTTTTCACCTTTTTGGGCCATCACCAGTTTGCAGGACTGCAGGACGGACATGAAGGACATGAGAAGGCCACAGCATGAATTCCAGAAAGTGTAGTCATCGGAAAGAAGGTTTCATGTCTTTCCAACCGTGGTACTAACGTCCTCTTGCCCTCCAGTCCAACGTCCAGGCGGACCAATCGGCCATGTCGGCCCGCATCCAGTCCTCGCCGACCCACAGCCTCTACGTGTTCGTCAGGAACTTTGTGTGTCGCATCGGAGAGGACTCTGAGCTCTTCATGTCCCTGTACGACCCCATCAAACAGACCATAATCAGGTACTGATTTCTCGCTCTCGCTCTCTCTCTCTCTTCCACTCTTACTCGCTCTCTCTCTCACTCCTTAGCTCTATCTCTCTATCTCACTCCTTATCTCTATGTCTCTATTTCTCATGTCCCTGTACGACCCCATCAAGCATACCATAATAAGGCACAAGTACCCTCTATGTTCTCACACTCCTCCTCCTCCTCCTCCTCCTCCTCCTCCTCCTCCTCCTCCTCAAGATTCAAAGGGCTTCATTGGCAGGGAAAACTTACATTAACATTAACTTTGCCGAAGCACAAAAGTTAAATAATAATATAATCCAATTTAATTTTAATCTTTCTCATTTTATCAGATATAATAACATTCCTTACATAGACTAACTGTAGAATACAAAGAAACCTATGCAAAACAGACCCTCTCTCTCTGCTCTTATATTGAAATTGGTGGATCTATAAACATAAAATGGGATCATGTTGGATTGTCTTAGAAAGTAATGATGAATAGTGCAGAATAAGCGTGCGGCTGCTCCGTGCTGAGCAACATGAATGTGCTTCTGCCAACATTACATTTCATCCAGTCAGTTCTTGAAATGAATTAAAACACACCCTTAATCAAATATAGGCACACATTTTCATTCTGGTGATTAAAGTCTTGCACTAAGTAAATTTGGTACTTCCAAAAGAGATGACTCACACTAGCATGAATAAAAGTTGTGCAGGCTCTTTGTAGGTCGTACCTCTTCGTAGACACACACACACACACACACACACACACACACACACACACACCAACACATTTCCTCTGTTCTTCCAGCACCGTGTCTCGACACACACCCTGGCTCTTGTTTTTCCTTTGGTTCTTCTGTCTTTGGCTCTGCGCTGGTTAAATGAGAACAACACTGAGGCACATTGTAGCCTGGAGCCACCAGGTGGCAGCGAGAGAGCGTTTTGGCATGTGCTGTCAGAGAGGAGTGATACCAGGGTTCTGGCACTGTGTCTGTCAGCTTATGTGTCTCAGTCACTGCAGCAGCCTGGAGTGGAGAGATACCTTCACACACACACACACACACACACACACACACACACACGCACACACATTGGTCCTTCACACAATAGCTGAGCCTAGTCAGTATTTTGGTATTGTTGTTATGTTTCATGTCTTTTCCTTTTTCTTCTTCATTTCATTTTGTTACTTTATTTATGTTTGGCCCATCCCATCCTTTTGTTTGACTTGCAGCATTTGACCTCTTATTACTGTACTGGAAGATAATACCTTTGGTGTATCCATACATTTGTATACTACTTGAATATGTAAGGAATGAACCACTCCTGGGTGTCCCGTTACCGGATGATAATGTAGGACAGGGTGGTGATGCAGCAGCATCACAAAGCTGAGGTTGTGGTGGGGGTCAACAACCATTTCTAAAAGATAGACACCCTGTGGTGATTTATTCCGCATAACCCCAGTTACCAACAATGATTACATATTAGGTACTTTCATCTTATAGCGTATTGGTTTTATTGACTTTATCAGCTGGAGATCAAATATTCTTCCATGGCGCTTTGGGCATATTGGAAACAGCTGGTCAACAGTTTTATGTGACCGTTGTCGTTAATGTTGGTTTGTAGGGCATTGACACGGAACTGTTTAAAAGGCAGAGGTGTCACGTTATTGAAAAATAATGCTGCCAATGCTGTGGTACACATACATATAACATGTAAGTAAAGTCTTTGTATTTGTGTTAACCATGTCCCGGCTGTCTTCCTCAGTGAGAACTACATGGTGCGCTGGGGCAGCAAAGGCTTCCCGAAGGAGATCGAAATGCTGAACAACTTGAAAGTTGTCTTTACGGTAAGGCAGCACTAGAGGGCACTGTTGTATCGCTGTACCGCAGTAAAACCTTAAAGCCTTCCCACCTTGTGTGCGGTCTCATCCTTCACCTTCCTCTTAACGTTGACGTTACTCTCCCGCACTCTCATCCATCCTTTTGTGGCATCATCTCTCACACACACATGCATACACACACACACACACACACACAAGAAATGTTATTTCAAAGTCGAGAATAACAATCAATGTGGAAATAATACTCCTTAAAATAACATTTTTATAACAAAATGATATAACGTCAAAATAATAAATGACTTTATGTCCATCCATCCGCCTTGCCTCTCTCATCTATGCCTGTAACCCCCCCCCCCCCCCCCCCCCCCCCCCCAAACCAGGACTTGGGGAACAAGGACCTGAACAGAGAGAAGATCTTTCTCATCTGTCAGATCGTGAGAGTGGGCAGAATGGATCTGAAGGAGACCAACACCAAGAAGTGCACTCAGGGCCTCAGACGGCCTTTCGGGGCGGCAGGTACGACTTGTGATGGTCCAGGAGTTGTGGCTGTGCATAATACACTGTAGCTGTAATCTCACAAGGACATACAAATAGCCTTGATCAGTTTCAAAGGGTTTCCCATGGCCACATTTGACGACACCCACTAGGCCCTTATGAGGGCGAGGAAATGCTCATCAAAGACTGATTGGGAGAAGGAGAAAACGGCTCAATGGTGTTTGTTTAATCAGAAGGGTTGATAGGAACAACATATTGCAACTGGGATTGAGGGAGTAGCATATTCTATCTGGGGGATATTTGATCAGATTTTGTGTGCTTCATTTATGATTTAAGTAAAATGTACTCACAGGCACGATGGAAGTGTTCACAAGGGAAAAAAGGGAGATAAATTAAACCTAAGAGATCTCATGCAATGTTATACATTCTGTAATGGAAGATATATCTAACTAAATTGGTAACAGAACATTTCCTTAAAATGTATAATTCAGAACCCAATGATAAGTCCTGGCTGGACAATTCTTCTTCCAAAACTTTTTCATCTGGTTTGCCGGATGAATTTCCATTCGGTGCATTTTAACGTGTGTGTGTGTGTGTGTGTGTGTGTGTGTGTGTGTGTGTGTGTGTGTCCTGCTTAATAATGCAGATGCCTGGGCCCAGAACACCTGTGTCACGTTTAATGGGACACTTTATTCCTCCTGCTAGGCCTGTAGTTTAGGAAAGTGGCTTTAGATCTTTATATTAAATAGCATTCCCTAATCTCTGGATTTGGAGAACACAAAAGTGAGGAACCTGTGTTTGTGTGTGTTCTTTCTTTGAAAAAGCTGAAATCTTTTTATTTTCAACAACAAGGATGAATTAATTTCTTCACACATGGAGATAAATATAATCAATTTGATCAGATCATCTCATCTGTTTTCTAAACCAATGTTATTGTTTAGAGAAAGGGACAATCTTTTGATTTCTCATGTATTTCACCGCCTGGATTTTAGGCAACAAATGAAGCCTCTGTGCTTTAGGCAAAAATAAATGAAAGCTGCAATGGATGGATTTTGAGCAGAGGGGCAATATGGCTTCAGCAGATGCAGAGTTGATGGCGTGAAGCAGTGTTTTTTTTTTTCTGTCTCGTCAATCCCGAACCGTTGATTTATTCTTTTTATTTTTGTTTACTTTTCGGTTTACTGACAGTGATGGACATCAGTGACATCATCAAGGGAAAGACGGAGTGTGATGAGGACAAGCAGCATTTCATCCCCTTCCATCCGTAAGTTCCTCTCTCTGCTTCTACCTCTCTCCCCCGAATCTCTCTTTCTGCCTCTACCTCTCTCTCCCGAATCTCTCTTTCTGCCTCTACCTCTCTCTCCCGAATCTCTCTCTCTCTCTGCCTCTACCTCTCTCTCCCGAATCTCTCTCTCTGCCTCTACCTCTCTCGCCCCACACTCTCTCTCTGCCTCTACCTCTCTCGTCCCACACTCTCTCTCTGCCTCTACCTCTCTCGTCCCCACACTGTCTCTCTCTACCTTCCTCTGAACACTCTCTCTGCCTCTGTCTCTCTCTTTCCGTATCTCTCTCTCTCTCTCTCTCTCGTACTCTTTCCCACATCTCTCCGTCCAGCCTCCCTTTTCTTATTGCTTCGCTCTGTATTTGCTCACTATTTATTTATATATCATTATATGTATATATAGGATGTGCTGGTAACCATTGCATGTGCTGCTATGTGTGTGACTGCAGGGTGGTGGCAGAGAATGAATTCCTCCACATGTTGCTGAATAAAGTGACTGCATCACGAGGAGACAGTGGAGGTCAAGGTAACAGCCCTTTTTGGCAGTAATGTTTATGCAAATACTGTTTTCATCCTGCAATTTGCAGCCATCCCATCATCTGGGTTTCATAATGCTGTTGCTTCTGTTCTACACAACCAAATATGTGGGCTACTTTACGTTATTAAGGCACCTATTTGTTACCTTTTCTCTTTATGCTTCCTACATTTAGACTAAAGCCATTCATGAGCTAATGCCACCTATAATATCGTCATCGAGTTTTATATTGTTATATAGCAGCTATTAAACACTATTTAGTTGTCAGTAATTCTATGATGCATATCTTTTTAAATGACATGGTCACCCACATACTTTAAAATGGATTGTTGTGCATGGCTTATTGCAGTAGCGCTAGTAATCCAGCGGGGGCGCTGCGCCACTGCTGGATGCATGTAGAGGAAACCCTGTTGTAGTTGTGGTCACTGCGAGCCCGTTTACAGCCGTTTATTGCAGTAGCGCTAGTAATCCAGCGGGGGCGCTGCGCCACTGCTGGATGCATGTAGAGGAAACCCTGTTGTAGTTGTGGTCACTGCGAGCCCGTTTACAGCCGTTTCTACCGCACCCCGACTGTTGATGGGGTGTCGCCGCATATTCTGACCAGTATAAATCATGAGAGGGTTGACACTGGATCCCAGCTTCCCTTCGTTACCCGACCCTTATAGTAGCAGCATGACGTGTAGCACAAAGTACCAGAACCGGCTGGTGTGTCCGTCTCTCTCACACAAACACGCACACACAAACACACACACACACACACACACACACACACACACACACTCAGTCTCTGTCTCTCTCTGTCATGTGACTGGCAGAGAGCGATGATGTCCGGAACGACATGTCCTTGTACATCGTCGCCTCTTCCTCTTCCACCTAGATGTGACGCGTTTGTCGTGGATCGATACTCTAGTCGCTCTTCATCAGCCGTGTACGAACCCTAGTCCCCAGTGGATCACGTCCAGTTCTAATGGAAGTGAATAAAGATGGAAATCCCTCCAAACTTCTCCACCGTGTACCTAAATCACACTTAATGGCATGGCCCACCAGGATCAGCAGTGCGTCCATAATTGAAGCAATTAGTTCATAAATACATGAAAAGTTGCTAATGTGTACATTTGTTGCAAATGCTCTTGGCGCAGATAAAGATGTATGGCTTGGCTTAAGGCAATGTCAGAAGCAGGCAGTTCACCTAATTATCTACAGCAAGAACCTGTTCCTTTCTCAGACAATAAAGATTACCTTATTTGTTCACGCATAGACCGAAAAATTGACCTACATTCATTTGTATTCCATTTGTAAACAATTTGACTTGTTCGGAGGAAGTAAATAGAATTTATTGGACAAGCTCAATATCTTAGTCGGAGGTGTTGAAATGGAAAATATTTCCAGCTTCATTCTTTTTATTTTCTTCCCAATAATGTTTTTTCAACTTATTTTCAAGAGGAAATTGTTGCCCTTCGGTGTGTAACGAGTTGCCATTGCTTTCCATTCCCTGTATTAAAACAGTATGTTCACTTGTGCATCTTCTTCTCCCCTTTCCCAGGACTGTGGGTGACCATGAAGGCCCTGGTGGGCGACATCGTACACATCCGCAAGGAGCACCCCCACCTGGTGGACCGCAGTACTGCGGTGGCGCGCAAGCTGGGCTTCCCCGAGATCATCATGCCGGGAGACGTCCGCAACGACATCTACCTCACCCTGCAGGGCGGAGACTTCGACAAGTACAACAAGACCACACAGAAGAACGTGGAGGTCATCATGCTGGTGTGCGATGAGCAGGGAAAGGTGGTGCCGGTGGGTTGAGTGTGAGGATGGAGCGGTCAGGAGGTGGAGGTGGTCTGTGTTTGAAAATGAATTCTGTAGTGTGTGTGTGTGTGTGTGTGTGTGTGTGTGTGTGTGTGCGTGCGTGCGTAAGTGTCTCTGGGTTGCTGAAATGGAACGAGCAAGGCCTTATGTTCCAATGCTTGACCTGCCTTGTCTATCGCTCCCCTGCAGTCTGGAACACACACACACAATCATACAACTGAATGATTTTTTTCTCCTTCTCTGTGCATGCTCTCTGAAGAACTCCATCTGTCTGGGAGCAGGGGATAAGGCCGTCAACGAGTACAGATCTGTCATCTACTACCAAATCAAACAGCCCCGCTGGATGGAGACAATTAAGGTGCGTGTGTGTGTGAGTGTATGTATCCTGTTAGCTTGATGGTGCGTGTGTGAGTGTGAGCATGCTTCCTGTTAGCTTGATGGTGTGTGTGTGTGTGTGTGTTAGAGGTGGGGCAGTTCTATCGTAAGGCCGTTCTCTGGAGAGTTACAGCTATTTAGATGTAGTGTTCAGCAGACATTAATAGTCCTGGGGTTTCTTGTGTGTAAGATGTGGTGTTTATATAATTTCCTGTGCCTCGTGGGGGCACGCTGGCACCGCCACTAGCACCGCCCGCTGGTCTTTAGGGGCCTTCCTTGATGGAACAGATTATATTAGGAAGCCGCTAGATTGGGGTACAATTGGGCGAAGAAGTAAACAAACATATTCTGTCTGAATATGCATTAACACATGTGTAGATATACGTGTGTGTGTGTGTGTGTGTGTGTGTGTGCGCGTGCGTGCGTGCGTGTGTGTGTAAGACACACAAAAAGCGCTTATCATGTCGGTGGTGTAACTGTGATGACATGTTCCCCAGGTGTCGATCCCGCTGGAGGAAATGCACAGGATCCATTTGCGCTTCATGTTCCGACACCGCTCCTCTCAAGAGTGTGAGTCCAAAAAAAATCCATCTCTCTCACCTCTCTTCAATCCGTCCGCCTCTTTACTGGATAATTGAATAACCCTGGAGGGGATATCTGATTGAAAGCCACAAGGAAAAACACCCCAGGCATGATTCTCTAAGCAGACACGCGCACACCACACACAATCAAGCACCTGCACAAACAAACACACGCACCCTCTCGCAAACAATGTTATTTACAGTTGTGTCTGGTTTTTAAATTATCTCTAACCTAATCGGTATTCCTGAGACATTTTTCAAATTGTTTTGCATACATTGCAAAAATATTTTGAATGAGCCACCCCCTTTCAACCTCTATATCATTCTCTCTCCTTTCTCTTTTTCTCTCTCTTGATTTCTCTCTCTCTTTCTCTTGCTCTCTCTCGCTATTGCTCTCTCTTCTTTTTTTTCTCGCTCTTGATTTCTCTCTCTTTCTCTCTCTCTCTCTCTCTTCTAGCCAAGGATAAGAGTGAGAAGAACTTTGCCATGGCGTTTGTTCGTCTGCTGAAGGATGACGGGACGGTCCTACAGGACGGCCTTCATGACCTGGTGGTCTTCAAGGTGAGATACTAGCACACAACTTTACACCGAAGACGCAACATAACACCTAGCACACAACGTTTCCCCTAACTCGCAACGTATCACCTAGAACACAGCATAACACCAAACACGCAACTTTACACCAAACACGCAACTTTAAACTAAACACGCAACTTTACACCAAACACGCAACTTTACACCAAACAAACAACTTGACACTTACCACACAACTTTATACCTAACACAACTTTACACCAAACACACAACTTTACACCAAACACACAACTTTACACTTAACACACAACTTTACACCTAACACACAACTTTGTAAACACAGAAGGCAACTTTGACCTAGCAAACAACTTTACACCTGACACACAACTTTGCACAGCTATCACACAACTTTACACCGAAGACACAACTTTACACCAAACACACAACTTTACACCAAACACACAACTTTACACTTAACACACAACTTTACACCTAACACACAACTTTGTAAACACAGAAGGCAACTTTGACCTAGCCAACAACTTTACACCTGACACACAACTTTGCACAGCTATCACACAACTTTACACCGAAGACACACCTTAACCCCTAGCACAAAACTTTACACGTAGCACACAGCTCTACACTTGCCTCCTTAGTTTACACCTAGCACACAACTTTACACCCAGCACAAAACTCGACTCTTAGCTCAAACCTTTACTTGCAGCAAATAACTTAATAACCACCACACACTTTGTAACACACAGCTCAAGATAACATTCTCTAGGGATCAAGAGTCCACTTAAAAAACATATGGAGGAATGGGATATTGTAACAAAACTATGTACACTTTCAGTGCACATCTGATTTATTTAAAGGCTTTACTAGAATTTATTCATCCCCGCCTCATCTGCAGACCTCTCCGTGGCAGATTAAATAGCTTTACACAACTGGGTAGGATAATTGTCCAACAAATAAGTTAGCAAGCTTCTTGACTTATTTATAAAGGGAAAGCAGTGTGAATTGCTTTCTCAACTGTCTCCAACCATTTATTCCACATGCAAGTATTTTTGTACCAAAATCTTATAGTTAATACAAATTTGTACTGACTAATCCAGGTATATAAACTTGACAATATCTTAATACCTGTGAAATGTCAAACTGAATTTGAAATAAGACCTAACCAGGTATAAAGGCCCATGCACATTAATATTGTAAAATCATGTCTGAAAATTAAACAAGGAAACTGAGACTGCACTTCTTTTTCAAATACATTAGCAGATTCATATGTGCTAAAATATCTAATAAATCTAATAATATCTAATAAAAATTGATTTTTATTTGAATGCAAAAATAAAACTATTTCTAATCTGGTTTCAGAATCTCAATAAAGAAATGTATATCGTATTTCCTGAGAGGACAGGTCTGATTCCACGCGGTTTCAGTTTCCAAGGATTAAGTCCTTTGCAATTTCCCTTCAGACACAGAGTCTGTACGGGCTTGTATGTGCCAGATACAACATTAACCTTCCACCTCCACATATGTTCACCAAATGTCCATTAATTGCTCGTGTGTGCGTGATTACGTGTGTGTGTGTGTGTGTGTGTGTGTGTGTGTGTGTGTCTCCATAACACCCTGTGGAGGACTGGGCCACAATGCAGTCCTAGTGCCCTTAGCAAAGTGTAATAGGCGTCAGCCTCCCCCGGGAGCCAGATCAGCAGAAAGGGACTTTCTTTTTTATTGTCAGTATTGCCGGGAGCTGGAATTGTGCAATACAATCTTGGCTAGGCAGAATGAAAGCCACTAGTGGGTGAGCAGTTGGTCGCTCCTTGATTATTGATTTTCTGTATACTTTTCCTCTATATATTTTTTGTGCATTTTGACATCCTGCTGGGGTCTTCCTCATCGTTTTATCCTACAGACTGTTGTGTGATAAACAACGGTGTTTAGCGCAGCATACTTTTGAGACAAGTAAAGTCTCAAATAGTTGAAAGAAGTTACGATGGCTTAGTTCCGTTGGGATTCATGTAATTAGAGGGGGGTCGGCATGGCAACAACATTTCGATGGATTTTCCGGAGGGCTCGTGGGTCACGGGAGCATCTGTAATTGCAGGTGGTTCCTTGAAATCCCCATTGGTGTATGACATCTTATGTTTAACCCTCAGTTTACCGTGTCCTTGAGGTATCTGGAGTTAGAGCGAGCAATAGCAATCCATCCAAGGGTTGCTAGTTCGATTCTTGGCTCAAGGACCCCTAACAAGCTGGTTGTTGCCTATGCTTGGTTGACGCCACTGTACATAAATGTGTGTGAATGTGAAAGTATTCATCGTGACGCTCTTTGAGTGACAACTATTGTTAAAAAAACGCACTAAAGAAATGCTATTTGTTTTAAACCAAAAGTGTGGGAAGAAAAACAAAAAGTTTGCGATGTCAATCCGGCCGTGACCTTTGCCGTGACCTTTTCGCAGAGCCCGTCACAGATGTGTATGGTGTGGACGGAGATTATCGCCGCGGCGACAAGTTGAGTGAATCCAAATGGATTTCCTGCCAAATGAGCCGAAGCTAAGAGTGAATCCCCCTATTGATTAAATGCCAAATGCAATGAAGATTAATTACTCTCCCAATGACGTGGCAGTCCCCCCCCCGTGCCCCCTTGCTTTTCCTTATCTCTCGTTATCCTCCCCATCCCCTCCAGATCTCCGTCCACCCTGTGGCACCCCTCTTTCACCCTCTATTTTTCACTTTCTTAATCTTGCTGCTCCCTCCATTCATTAAATGTTTATCGGGAGAATAAGAGGTCAAGGTTCAGGTCTGATTGAGGCAGCAAGGAGTGAAACTCTTGGTGTGAAGTTATTAGAGGGAGAGCTGGATGAGCCGTAAGGTCATGAGGTACGGTTGCACAAACAGGGTTGATGAAAAGCGAAATGGTTATTGGAGTGGATAGGAGCAGGGGATTTTATCTCCAGCTCTTTTCCTTTCATTTTTCTTACTCCCTTCAAAATTTATATTCCAATGTTCCCCAAAGAAGCAGCTCCGCTAATAGGCTGTTCCTCTTGTTCCTCTAACAGGTTCCTTGTTCCCCTCATCTTCATTTCCCCGTGGCCTCTATCGACAAAGTTTCC
>JACYXH010000429.1:115000-195000 GCA_026745465.1 Lota lota | reverse complement strand
TGTGTCTGATATATACAACCTTGGATGTTTTTAAGTGGGCTTACTGGGGCTGCTGAAGTGGAGGACTCGACCAGAACTTCTCAGGGAAAACCTGGAGAAGCTCAGACTAATCGATGGAGAGGAGGTGGTCAAGGTCAGTCTGCACACACTCACGCACGCATACATGCATTCATTATTAGTGTTATTCCTATAGGAGGTTCATTTAAATGTATTTCCATATTCATCTAACTCGATGTCTCTGTGTGTTTGTGTGTGTCTGCGTATGTGTGTGTGTGTGTGTGTGTTTGTGTGTGTATGTGCGTGTGCATGTGCAGTTCCTGCAGGACACGCTGGATGCCTTGTTTAACATAATGATGGAGCACTCGCAGACTGACGACTATGACATCCTCGTCTTCGACGCCCTGGTGATTTTGTGTGTTGTGTGTGTGTGTCTGCGTCGGTCTCTGCGGTGTGTATCCCTGTCAGGGCTCTTGTCAGATTGTCTCCACATGGGGCCTGTCGGCCATCTTTCTATCCGTTCCCACATCATTCCTCCTTAACACGAGTAAGCATGTCTATCCATCTATCCTTCCATCTGACTCCCTCAGAAGATGCGGTTGCCTCATGCCACTTCAACATTCGCCCCACACCTCTGTCTGTCTGTGTGTGTGTCTCTGTCACTCTCTATGTATCTCTCGCTCTAGCTCTCTCTCCCCACTCCCCTCTCTCTCTATTTATACAGCTCTCTCTTTCTCTCTCTCTTTCCCCCTCTATTCATGTGTCTCACTCTCTTTATCTCTCCGTCTCTCAGATTTACATCATAGGTCTGATTGCAGACAGAAAGTTCCAGCACTTCAACACGGTGTTGGAGGCCTACATCAAGCAGCACTTTAGCGCCACGCTGGCCTACAAGTAAGTCACTGCTTTGTTGTCGGCTCAGTGCCGATCCGATCCAATCAAAGAAGAATGTTTCGAAGAAATTGAATTAGAGTACAGCTCCTATTAATACACCCATTCCAAACGCATACATGCTTCTGCAACGGTTTTAGACGACTTATACCTCAGGAACATAGTCAAGTAGACACTTTATATATTGTGCGACCGTCAAAAAGGTTAAAGCATGAAGTCCCGTGAAAGCAATTAGAATAGGGTGAATAGAACCATGGTAGGTCAAAGCGTATCTGCAACCCACATCCTTGTTTGATTAACCAGTCAACCAACGAACACAAAGAAACACGTCTACCAAGTTAAACAGACATACGACTACAAACAGGTCAAAACCCCACCTCACTACTTATGCTTCCATACACAATGCCTTGATATTACCCTGCCAATTTACCCATGTGTAGATTGCAGGTTATTGGTTAAAGTCACCTTGAAATAAGAATGTGTGATAATTTGTTTTAATTCAACATCCAAATATAATCTGAAACTACTCTTACCCTGAACCATACTCCTAACTCCTCTACATATCTTTTTTTATGACAACTTCTGGAAAGGGTCCAGTAAAATGTTTAGCCAGTAATCTGATATGATTTGATGACATTATGTCCCGCCCCCCATTATCCTGATCCATCTAATCACAAATGATCAAATAATATACCTCCGATGTTTTGTGTCTTCAGTGCAAACCACAGATTTTATTAGAACTAGGTTAACAACAAAAATACGATGAACATTTAACGTTGCCTCTAAACATGGAGGGTTTGATATGTTTTCCCCTATTGCTGTGTGTGTGCTGTAGCCCGGGCCAAAGCACCTAACAAGCTATACTCCTAGTCTGGAAAGCACACGCCCGTGTTGAATCATTACCCTCTGAGAGGTTCTGGCAAGGAGTGACATGCAAACTGCAGCGACTGCAGGGTTTACCACCTTGGTGTGTGTGTGTGTGTGTTAGTTTGTGTGTGTGTGTGTGTGTGTGTGTGTGTGTGTGTGTGTGTACATGTGTTTGTGTGTGTGCGAGCGTCTGTGAGGATGGATTGGTCTTTACGGTTGTGGGTGTGTGTGTGTGTGTGCGTGCATGAGCTGGTGTTTGTATGCTAGTGGAACACTGGTCTGAGCGGGATTAGGACATGTACTATGTTTGTTTGTGTGTGTGTCCAGGTGTGTTTATGTGTCTTTGTGTGCATCTGCATGTGAGAAAGGGTTGGTGTGTATGTGTGTGTGTGTGAGGGTGGACTGGTGGAGCCCTTGCCTGAGTGGAATTAGGTGTGCAATAAAATGTGCAATGTCTGCACCGTGAAACGTGTGTGTGAAACACCAGTTTCCAGAACAATCACTCCCATACATCCTGTACTCATCCAAACATGCCTGTGTTTTCTCCGTAACTCTCTCTATAATTGCATTCATAACAACACGCTTGGTTGATTGTTGTTCAAGTTGCTGTTACTTCAGTTACAGGAGGCTCAACATGTGAATCCCATCATGGTGCACATGCCTTTAATTCTGTGTGTGTGGGACTATTTATTAATTTGTGTGTTGCGCTTACATGTCCGTCTATGTGGTACCACAAATCTGTGTGGGCTTGCATGCATGTCTATTTGGTACTACAACTATTTGTGTGTGTGTGTGTGTGTGTGTGTGTGTGTGTGTGTGTGTGTGTGGATTTGACTTAAAATGTGTGTGTGCCTGCATGTCTGTCCATGTGGCACCACGACTGTGTGTGTATGGATGTGACTTCATGTGTGTGTGCCTGCATGGCTAAGTGCCACCACGACTGTGTGTGTATTGAGTGTTAACCCTCCTAAATAGGGTCAGGCCAACTTCCAGCTCGTCCGCCCGGGTGTTGTTATGTAAAGCTCTCCAACGCCCACTCACTAACACTTTAAACTCCACTACTGGCCTTTTCTTTTTTCACATTGTTCTTTTTTTCTGCCTCTGCCCTGGCCTGAGTCCCAGCCAGGCACCACAACAACAAGGTTAGGATTAAAGGGTAATAATGAGTCTGGAATAGTTTCCGCTTGATCTTGCCAGATTAGAATCCATTTCATAACTGGCCCATCTTCTCTCTTTTCCTAACCCCGCACTTTTATGGGACACTTCTTGTCCTAGAAGATTAAGATGGTTTTTGTTTTAAGCCCCCCCCCCCATATTTGGTGCAGGAGGAACTAAGGACACAGCCCAAAAGCCCTCCCCTCATCCCCTCATCCCTCTCCCTGTCCCTGGATTGTTAGTCACACATGTATTCACTCCCATTCTGAGCCACGGGGGGCGAGGGGGCAGCAGGCTGAGTGCTCTGATGAGGACTGAGACCATGGCGTGTGTTGGAGCACTCCCTGTGGGACATGGACATTTTGCGGGCAAATTAAGTTCTGTTTGTGCTCAAAAAGCTAAATCTGTTGAACAGTGTATTATTATGTGGCCGTTTTATTTCTCATCTACTCCTTGTTGTTTTCACACATTCAATTTTATCCTTGCGACTTGAATGATTGCTTTGTGATTGGTGGAGCCAACGAGGTTTGTGTTAAACTCACCCTCACCGAGACATGGCCAATAAGACTTTGATAATGATATTGATTCATGAAGTATGTCTCCCTCCCTCCCTCCCTCCCTCCCTCCCTCCCTCCCTCCCTCCCTCCCTCCCTCCCTCCCTCCCTCCCTCCCTCCCTCCCTCCCTCCCTCCCTCCCTCCCTCCTCCCTCCCATCTCTTACTCCCACCCTTCCCTTAATTCCCCTTGCCACCTCTCTCCATCTATTTCCCCCCTCGATCTATCTCCCCCTCCCGCTTTCCCTCCCTCCCTCTCTGTCCCCCTTTCTCCCACGCTATCCCTCCCTCTCTCCCTCCCTCTCAATCCATCTTTCACTCTCTCCATAACTCCCCTCCCCCCTCCCTCCCTCTCTCTCCTCCCTCCCTCATTCCCTCCCCCAGGAAGCTGATGTCGGTGTTGAAGACCTACCTGGACGTGTGTAGCAGGGGGGACCACTGCGAGCCCATCCTGCGGACCCTCAAGGCCCTGGAGTACATCTTCAAGTTCATCGTCCGCTCCCGCATGCTCTACTCCCAGTACGTGTGTGTGTGTGTGTGTGTGTGTGTGTGTGTGTGTGTGTTGTCCTTCCTTTGCTTCATATCCATCTCAATCCATCTGCCAGTCATATATGGATATGCATTATGTTTTTATTTTTAATCCACCGTAGTGTTTATTTGTCCTTGTCATTGCACACACCCATGTCCACACACACACACACACACACACACACACACACACACACACACACACACACACACAAACAGACACACACATTTGCACACACACACACACTCACCTACATACCCATGGCCACACACGCACACAAAAACAGACAGACGCATTTACACAGGCATTTGCACACACACACAATCACTTGCTCAGTCACTCACATACATTCATTCATTAATTCACCCATACACACACACACACCCTTGTGCACACAAACACACACTGACAAATACTGACAAACCGTCCCCACACAGACGTGCGAAAAAAATAAACAAACTCAAAAAAGGCAGACACTCACAGCCTATCAGTAAATCGTTTGGGTAATTGGGTCCACCGCCAGCCGCGCGACATTCTGCTGATAATAGCACTAAAGGCCACTAATTAGCATTGATGATGAGGCGCGCCACGGAACGGTCGCTAACGACCGGGGCTGAGTGGGTGAGTCGGGACGCCGTGGCCACTAGACAACCAGGAGAGTGACCCGGGCCACACACCGTAGCACACCGCGGCGCATCACCCCCTCACTGTAAACATTGGTTAGCATCCCCGCCCGACTCTAACCTGACGGCTAACGGATGCACAAACCAGCACTTTGGTCCGGTCTGTGAGCGTGTGCTTCTTGTTAATGTGTGTGTTTCCCTGTGTGTGTGTTTGTGTAAAGGTTGTTGAGGCCTATAGGTGTGTGTGTGTCTGTGTGTGTTTGTGTGGGTGGGCATCTGTCTGTGTGTGAAGCCTACGCACAGCAGTGGAACGTGGGTTGTGTTTCTGTGTGTGTCTGAGTGTGTGCATGAAATCAGTGCCTACTGCATGTAATGCAGTGTATTTGCTGCTGTTTGTTTTCGCTGTTTGAAGTTAATTGGTGGCTGATGGCCTGCCTTGTGCGTGTCTAATGCCGCGGTGCCCACTGTGTGCCCCGTTTGTTCTGCAATCTGTGTCTTCTTGTTTATTGAAAAAGTTGCTTTATTTATTCATGATGTCTCTCTGTGGGCCTGCCAGGCCGCCCTGTCCGTCCGTCTGTCTGACTTGCCTGTCTGTATATGGCTGTCTTTCCATGCGTGTGAACGTGATGAAGCTCCATCCACACTTGTTTCCAACATGTATGGATCACTTCCGCCGGCATGTCTGTGGTCTCATGGCTCCTCTGGATGGACTCTTCTCCAGATGCTGAGGCCCCGTGGATCTCTCTCTCTCTCTCTCTCTCTCTCTCTCTCTCTCTCTCTCTCTCTCTCTCTCTCTCTCTCTCTCTCTCTCTCTCTCTCTCTCTCTCACTTCCAACATGGAACAATGCATGTGAAGTTTGCTATTCTTTTGTTCACCCAACCGCCCTCATCTCCTTAAGAGCTGCTTCTCCTCTCCCTCCCCCCTCCACCACCAAGAGAGGATGTGTTATTCAGGGAAGTGCGTAATGCCTACAATGCACGCACATGCTGCCATTGGTCACCAGCAGGCATTAATACTTCATAAAAAGCTGTGGTGGAAGATTTATTAGCTTGTCAAACTAGCTTTGTGCTCGTGTAACAAAAGTTTATTAGGAGGCCTATAGGACATGTTTCCTGAGTGTCGGCATGTGCAGCTTTTTTGACGACTTTTGTACTGTAATATATATATATATATATAATTTTTACTTGTGCATTCATCTAATTTTCTTTCACTTTGTCTTTCCTTGTCTCTCTTTTCATATTTCATATGTTCTCTGTTTTGTCTGTTTCTTTTAAACGGTTTCTGTCATGGAAGCTGGAGCTATTCCAGCTTTGATTTGGTAGTCTCTCTCTCTCTCTCTCGCTCCGAAGCCACTTGTCTTATCTGTATTTCTATATTTTCCCTCATGCTGTGATTTTCCTCATGCCATACGTCCCTTTCTGTCAGTCTTGTCAGGCTAATAACTTCTGTGCTACCATGACTGTGATCGGCACGACAACCAGAACTACTTTGGCCTTGGCAGCATTGTTTCAGTCACACAGGATTCTTGCTAGCATGCTAATGGGACCTTCTATGATGCTCACTCTGACTTCACTAGGCCCTGATGTTGATGCACTATACGCCCTATGAATAATGCTAGCATACTGTACTGCTGGCTGGTACTTGTATTGAATGCGTCTTTCTATTATATGCAGCACCGCATGAATACATGGATGAGCTTTCTGTCTTTTGAGACTATTAAGGCTCTTCCTTCTTTTTAAACTTTTGAAGTTTAGGGAAAGCTGTAGTTTTTCCTTACATAAATGTTAGCCTCATTTTTCTGGAGCTCAAACTGGGGTATTGATTTTGTGTTGTTTGCTTAAGAGACTGGTGTTGTTGATTTTGGTGTTGTCAGCAAAATGAAACGTCAGACCTTTTAAAGGTTAGGAAACACATCTGTTCATGGCATGGACAGGGCAGAGGTAATGTTGAGGTTATGGAGTGGTTCCTTCATCCCGCTCTATCCTATAAAGTGGTCCAAAATATAAAAACTGCAATATTGACATGTCAGTGTTGGCATGAACTGTTGAACACATCGTGCATGTCAAATTGGACATCTCTGGTCTGTGATTTTGCCCAGCTATTGCCCAGACAATATATACGTGTTAGTCCTTCTGAGACTAGACTAACCTTCATCGGTTTAATCCCTTTCCTCATCGGTTTAATCCCTTTCCTTTTTTCGCCCTCTGGTTTCTGTCTTTTGTATTTTCTAACTTTTCTATTTCTGCTTTAATCTGTTCTGCTTCACATGTGTGTGTTTGTACGTGTCAGCGGCTTGTATTTCTGTGGTGTGGCTGTGGCGTGTGCATAGATGCAGCCTTATTGCATGTATCAATACTGCCTTAGTCATACAGTTTGCTTTACTGGTAGCCCCTCATTAACTCTACTAATATACACACACACCAACATTAATGCTAACACTCGCACATCACACACACACACACACACACACACACACACCAACATTAAAGCTAATGCGCACACAGTACCACACGTCAACATTTATAACAACGCCACACATCAACATAAACTCTACCCTACACACACACACACACACACACCACACATAAACACAAACCCTAACATATACACACACCCCACCCCAATTCACCATTACCATCACGATACACACCACTAACACACACTTATCATTAACATATATACTTAAAGCTGGGGTAGGCAATTAAGAGAAACCAGCCAGATTAAGAAAAAAATATATATATATCTGACTGATAAAATCCCACCCCTCCCTTCAGGGCCCCTCCAAAGCCACTTCCCCAAAACACATTACTAGCTCACTAGCTTTAGCAATAGGTCTGCCTAACTTTGTGGAATGTGCAATGAGTGCACGAGCAGAGTGCGCGCAGATAGACGGGTAGGTAGGTGGACCGACAGGAAAGCCAACCAATCATTTATTTCTGGTCTAATGAAATTATTGGGAGGGCTTATTACAGGCCTGCGACAGCCACAGATACCAGATTGTTTAAAAAACAATTGTCAGAGCATTTTATTTATTTATCGTTGTCGGGATGTAAAGAAGAAAAAAATTCAACAAATATGACAAACAATGCTTCTAACATAAACGGCCTACCCTAGCTTTAATGGGCACTACTAGAAATGTGGATTTCTGGATACTTCTGTAAAGTAAAATATAACTGCGATTTCAGGCAATAAATGATACATACTCACAAAAACATTGTAGAGATGGCGCTCGTAGCAGCGTCAGCCGTAGTGGCTGCCATAGCCAAGGAACTATTGACAACCCAGTAATAGCCACATGGTCGATTGGCTGGTACAGCAGTCACTACTTGGCTACAGCCAATTGGGCAGCGATCAAGCCAGCAGAATCATTACCCCTGAACAGCACTAAGAGCACCTCTCCACTGTTGAAAAGCTACTCAACAGGGTACTAGAGCAATCGCTACTGATGAGATGCTTTCACCCACCCACCGCCAGCTCCACCTGTATTGAAGGCAATTTGAGGAGTGCATACATGCAGCTCTACCACGGCTTAAGTGATTGCTTATTGTGCGTTCATATTTGTACACAAATTGTCAAGGGTTGTTTTTGACTCTCAATCTTAGTAATGGATTCACTTAGTAAGTGAAAATGTCTTGAGTCAAGATGCAGGTAGAATACTCATCCTCAGCATAGTGTGGCACGCCACAAGGGGGGTCCTGCTGATAGTAAACACTTAATCTGGGATCCAGCAGCCCTTCCATCTTAAAGCAGAACCATCATGGGGAGACGGCACAGAGCCTGGGCCGGAAACCAAAAACTCAAACGGGCAGAGTTCCTCTCGGAGATATTCTCCTGAAGAAAACTAATTTGATTTGATTAAACTGATTTGAGTAAGTGTATTTCTAAAGTGTCGGTTTGAAACCTTTACAGACACTTTTTTACTGTTTACTACTGCTGGCCGAGTTTGTGTTTGCCAATTACGCGATAACAGATCCCCGCCTCCAGCAGCATGATTGGTCAGAACAAAAAGGTTCCGGGTTCGACCCCCCCCCCCCCCCCCCCCCCCATCGGTCATCTCTAGCTCTTGTGTACAGCTCCACTCAGCTGGATCAAGGCCGCTAGATGCAGGCTGTGCCGTCGTGTGTGTATATATATGGTAATGAGCACTCGACACTTGTCTGCATCGCTTTATCTGTACTCAGATGTTCATTTAGGAATCGAGCATCTGTGATATTTAATTTACTATCCAAACACGTCTTCGTGGCAGATGTGACGTTAGTGGACGCCAGGTCAAAAGGTCATGGCAGACACACACACACACACTGTGGGCCGATGGATTAGGCGGGACAGGGGCGCTATAATCATACTCTGTAAAGACTCTTGTGATAATACGTCTGTGTGTCACCGCCTAATCCCTCCTACAACATGCTAAATATCCCGTGTGCCACGCTCTAATCCTTCCCCCCGAGCACTCATTACTTCTAGCGTAATTAACAGCTGTTCCGCCCAGACTGAATCACTGGAAAATACAACGGTGGAGGACTGGGAGATGAGGAAATATTACCATGGATGGGAGGGACAGACAGAAAATATAAAGGGTATTTTAAAGCAAAGTGACAAAGGTTTTAGTTGGAGCAGCTTTATTCCCTTCAGAGATTTAGCATTATACTGTATTTCGACATGACGAATAATGATTACAGAATAGGGAATTATTATAGCATGGTAGCTAACTAAACACTTTGACAACAGTGTTTTAAGCCTTTCGATTTGTCTTCTGAAAGCTTAGTCAGCCATCAGAGGATATTTTCAGACATCCTTTGTCATGGTGGGGTGCTGGCAGGGCAGCAGGAGCAAAGAGGGATAGATCCAAATGCAGATCTTTTTTTTTCAAGAAACTAAATATCTCTGTTCCGTGAAAAGGCAGAAAACCCCACAACTGGGAAACCACAAGGGACATGACAAAAACAACAAACCGACAAGGGAACAAAAGTGAACAATTATATGTGGTGACACTGATGAGGGAATGGTGGGAAGGTGGGAAGATTAACAAGGACGCACAGGTGAGGGGAATTAAGTGATTGGACAAGTCAAAGGACATCTGGTGGAAAGGGGGAGAACAAACACTAAACAACAAATGGACAAAGTCAGATCATGATATCCTTAGAAGGATGAGAACAGTGTTTTTAGTTAATTATCCATCCATGTGACATCTGGGGCTTGTGCCGAAAGGAAACTGACACCTAATTGTAGTGCAGATAACAAAGCCTAATTAAATACCTAAACCAAATTCGCTGGGTATTCTCAGCTTCCTCAAGACAACGTTAATGCATTCAGAGCATATTTAACGCTCTTATCTGAGATGTATATCCATTGTAACAGACGACCAGCATTGCTTTGATTCTTTTGAATTTGACTGGATCATCCAAATGTGACCAAACAACATGCTAGTCAGCTGTGTGCTAGGCTAGAGGCTAGCCCAATACAGGCTTCATGCCTGGTTAATATGCACTTTGTATGCAAATGTGTAAACTTTTTCCCAACAAACTTTGGAACCACACACAGTGAAAGGTCAACAGTGGTGTGCCTGTGTCTGGGGAGCATGTGGATGATAAGGGGGGTGTATTGATGGCACCGCGGCCGTAGCGCTCTGCCATTGAGCTCTGCCATTGAGCTCCAGGGACCTGGGTGTGATTGCCTCTTTGGATGGAGATCCTGTATGTGTAGAATTACCATGTGATTTCCCTCGGGGGTCAGACACGTCATCATGCAATCTACATCTTATTTTCCCCTGGAATACACCACCAGCAGATGTTCAACCTGGACATGGTTGCCGTTGTTAAAGATAAATGATGATGGATAACACCGCCCATTTTCCTTCCATTTCAGCAGATTCAGAATTCATTTAGCAGACACTGTTATCCAAAGCGAGTCTGCGGCGGTGAATTCAGATCCTTTCATACTGTCATTAAGGGGCAGTAAGTACGTATCCTGCTCAAGTTGGCCTACAGGTGAACTGCAGACCTTGGGGATCGAACCCAGTAACTTTCAGCTGGGTGTCTAACACCAAAGCAATTACACTATCCTTCCCTCCTTCTTTCAATACAGAACACCCGACACAGCGATACCTCCCCACTCTGATAATTGGGTTGCAACCTTGTTATCATTTTAAATCTTGTATGTTCAACTTCCGTCGTCTTTCCTCGATTGATACTCCTCTTTCTGGCTTGCTGTCTCCTCTCTGCGCTCCCTCATCTATTATACAGCTCTGCGTCTTCAACCCACTTTCATGTCCCCTCCCTGTTTTCTCCTCTCACCTCAGGTGCTCCTCCAACTCTGTCCCTCACCCCATCGATTCGTCTAACTCCCTCACTCTCACCCTTCTCCCGGTCCCGCCAGATCACTCTTGTTTGTCTTTGTGCGCACACACACACACACACCTTCTTAACTGTTCCCATCGCAACACTCCTACCGTCTTTTCTTTCATCTCTCCGTTCTCTCCTACACCCAGTCATAAATGCTGAAATACTCTGTTGGCTTCCATCTATTCTGTCTTGATCTCAGCCTCCTGCCCCCCTCCTCTCTCTCGGCGTCTGAGTGTGAATCTTCTGAAGTCAAGGGATAATGTAAACGTGTCCTATGATTCAAGAGGAAGTGTGTGTGTGTTTGCACATTTCCAATTTGTTATTTGGTGGTCAAAAGCCTTACCTTTTATGCGACGCAGACCAAAAAACCTGCAGCAGAAATCAAAGAAGGAAAAGAAGATCAGTATTGACTTCAATTGGTTCCAGGAAGCCAGGAAGTGTCTGTATTCTGAGTGTGTTTCTGTTTCATTGATTCCATTTTAAATGTACTCTTTCTTCCCCCTCCACCACCACCAGGCTGTACGAAGGGAAGGAGCAAGAGGAGTTTGAGCAGTCTCTGAGGAGACTGTTTGAGTCCATAAACAGCTTGATGAGGACCGACTACACCACCACCCTGCTGCTGAGGGTAAAGAAATACCCGGAGCTCTCTGTCCCTTCTTCTGCTCTTCATCCCATCCATCTGTCTCCTCCTCTCCCTCTCCCTCCATCCCGTCTTCTTGCTTCTGCCTGCCATGCAACCCATTATTTTTGCCCTGTTAATTTAATGATTTCTTTTTATTTAATTTCCTTCAGTTAATCTTTGAGATTAGTTCTTCGATGACCCAATCTCTTTGCTTTTATTACGGAGCCACAATTGATTACCCTCCTCCACACGCACGCACGCACACACGCACGCACGCACGCAAGCACACACACTTTAATTAAAATCAAAACTTCATTACTTTTTCTGAGTAGTATTGATTCTATCTTTTCTATCTAAGCATTAAATATGATAAAGATGTAAATCAAACTCCTCATACCATATTATTCCACGACCGTGCCAGCCTGGAAACCTCTCTGATGAGCAAATATACCATTTTCAAACCGCATTTAATCATAGCTAACAACATATTTTATTTTATCAAACTGTGATGGATGACTAATAACAACATACACTTTTAATTATTCACTAATTTCTCTGGTTACCAGGGACTTTAATTACCATGATCTGTATTCACTGAGTCCCTTTACGTAAAAAGTGTTTGGCTAAATTATAATTCTAAATTCTTATAAAGTAGATGAAAATAAAATTAGCATACAAATTGAGGTACTGAACCTCTCTTTCATTTACCTCCACCTCTTGTTGCCCACATCCTGTCACTTCTTCTCTAAACACCTGTCTGGGACTGCATGAGTCTTCTCTCTCTGTCTGTCTCTCTGTCTCTGTCTCTCTCCCCCTCTCTTTCTCTGTCTTTCTCGCACTCTCTGTCTGAACAAGGACGCACATGTATACAGAGATGCACGCACTCACTTGAGCCAGCCAGCCAGTCAGTCAGTCACTCAGTCAGCCAGCCAGCCAGCCAGGTAGTCAGCAAGCCAGTCAGTCACTCTCGACACAAATTTCTAAGTAAACCTCTGACAGCGCTTCTTAGGGACAGATTTGATTTTGGAGCCTATTAGATTAGAAAACCTTAAGTTTACTTGCCACTTCTATGAGAATGATTTGCAGTAATAATATCAATGTGATTCTCATTCTCTCGCCCTCTCGCCATGGCGCTCTCTCTCTCGCCCTCTCGCCCTCTCTCTCCGCAGGTAGCTGCTCTGAAGTACCTTCCCACTGTCTTGCATGATGTTGAAAAGGTGTTTGATGCTACGCTCCTGAGGTGAGGACACAGGAGACACCCTGTCCCCGTACACCTCCACAATACACCTCCATCCTGCGCCCCACCATGTAATGTAGTAGTGTCTGTACCCCGATGGGTGTAGTGGGAGTGTCGTTTTCCTGCTCTCCAGGTGGCCCTACCAGTGGAGCCAGTGTAGATGCTGGCTCCGTGAGGTAGGGGTAGAAGACGTGTACCAGAATGCATTTTGATTTTCATTTAAACAAGGGGCGACAACGTAAAGAGTGTAAATGTAATTATATCTTCGCAATAAGTTAAAAGATAACTTCGAGAATTCTCTGCCTATTTCCCCATCATTTTGGGTCTAAGGGACTAAGACAGACAACATTTATTAAATTTGTCCAGTATTGAGCGAAAACACGGCAGCAGTAATCCGCGAAAGGGGCTTCAATGTAACCCTTTGGGGCAAAAGCGCCCTGTCAATGTCTTCTAAAAAGTGCTTGTTTTCCTACTGAAAGGCTCAGGTTGTTATTATAAATGTCTGACAACATAATGGAATGGATCCCTACAGAGAAATGCAACTTCTTTCTTTACCTTTTGCTTGATCCTGTCTGTTTGTTACTGTGTCTAACTAAGTTTTTCTCAAGGAGAGTTATAGCTCTGAAATCTAGTTGTTGCATTGTGGCAGGAAATTTCCCTATTGGCATTACAATCTCAACCCTTCTTCACCCAATTCTTTTAGATAACACTAAGCTCGGCTTTATGTAGTCCAACACTACCTCCTCTCTCCAACTCTCACTAACTTTCTTTCTAGCTTCCTACAACAACTTAACTCTCGCAAGATTTCAGAGCAATCAATTCCATAATGTTGTCAGACCCTTATAATAACAATCTGAGCCTGTCAGTGGCCAGCACAAGCATTTTTAGAGGACGTACTTTGACGCAGTGCTATGCCCCAAAGGACTACATTGCAGCCAATTCAGCTGATTACGGCTGCAGCGTTCTCGCTCAATACTGGACGCATTTCCAAAAATGTTGTCCGCATTAGTCCCTGGAACCCATAATGGGAAAATAGGTCCCAGTTATCTTTTAATAACAAAAATGGGCATCGGTTGGAATGTCTTTGTTTAATTCAGAGAAAAGTATTATTTCATTTGTAGCACCTTTGTCGAACGTCGTGACAAGTTTGTGATTTCACGATGTCTGTACACTCAGTAGACAGGTTGATGTGTGTCCTGTTTCCTAGTGTTTTACCCTTCCGCTCCGTACGGAGAGACCACTACATAAGGGAGTGCCTTTAAACGGAGTCAGAGGGCATTAAGGCAATTGGGACATGGCCTAAACCACTCTCTCCTTTACACACACATGCGCACACACACACACACACACACACACACACACACACACACAGTAAAAGGGCTGAGATAAAAGTATCTCAGAATGCTTTATTTAGTGTTGTACAGGGCTAAAAACAGAATATAAAAGAGCTAAAATACTAATCTGACCTCCTAATCTGTGAGTAAGAAAACACATGCAGGACTAAACTCCTCCACACAACAAATCCCATTTGAGATCTCCCTAAAACTCCTTCTTTCTAGGATGCTTCCATGCTTCTTCCTCCCAGATCTCATCTGTGGAATAAGTCCCTTGCTAACTACTTAGTTTAACCTAAATTTAACCTTAAATCCCAAACACGCTTCCCTCAAAGTGTAACATCTCCACCGTAGACCTGAGACGCCGCCTGAGAGTTTGGATCTTGCCAAAGGCCCTTTATGGGCTCCTCCTCCACATTTCCCCGTCCTCAAACCATTTCAAAGCCATTTGAGGTTTTGTATTGCTGGAATGACCTTATTACGTGGTAATAACTTTGGGGGAAGATGTTAATTAGTGTTTGTGTCCATCTTCCGCAATTTCAAACAAGTCTCTTTCTCGCAAATGCTTCATCACTTTCCTGCGTGTGTGTCATCAGGTGTTTGTCTGGTGTTGACACCGCTGTCACAGAGGTGCTGCCTTTGTGACAGAGGATCACACACACACACACACACACACAGGTTTTGTAAAGGTCGGCAAGGGAGTGTTACTTTCTGTCAGTGTCGTTTCTCAGACAGATTGTGTTCATTTCATGGCTCTGTCTTTATTGCACTCTTGAAAAAATAAAATGGAAACAAAGTCACCCACACACACACACACACACACACACACACACACACACACACACAGCTGTGTAATCGGAGTCCTCCGGGCCGAAACACAGCACAAGGTTGAGATCAGCCTGGCTGGTCACAGTTGCCTTGGGTGTCTTTTCCAAGAACCGGCCGTGTGAATTTTGATCACGCAACGCAAAGGTAGACTTCAAAGCCCCATCTAGGCTTCTGCACTCAGATCAGTACCTCAAGGGAGGTGCTCAGTGGGCACAGTGTGTGTGTGTGTGTGTGTGTGTGGGTGTGTTTCTTCAGTGCAGTATGAGGGAACGCGTTGTCAGAGGTGCGCGCGTCACTTTGGGTTCTTCTCTGCGTGTGTGTGTCCTCTGTGTGTCCTCTGTGTGTCCGCAGCGCGGCGTTTTAATGAGACTCTGTCTTAGATCATTAGTGGCCCTGATTAGTGTAGCCTTGTGTAGCCATGTCAACATGTGCCCTGCCTTCCGCGGCTAGGATGTTCTCGCAGTTTAACACGACACACACACACACACACACACACACACACACACACACCTACACACACACACACTATAATATAATACAATACAATAACAAAAACTTGCTGTAATTACACCTGCCGGACAGAAGGGGATTGCACTTTTGTGGGCGTTCTGGATAAAGTACCCCCATTTACCGTAGTTAGTAAGTCAGTTGGTACGAGGGTGCAGATGATAGGGGTTGGGGAGGTCCTGGGGGGCGTGCGCCCACTCCATTTCGTCAGTCACCCTAAGTGGCAATTGTAGTTGATCCGTAATCGACCCGTTTAATTATCCCGATATTAAAACCGTGAGTTCAAGGGAAGGGCCCGGTGGGGGGTGAGGGAGTAGGTGTGGATGTCTCAAACTCTTGCTTTATTAAAACATTGCTTAAGGTTCTTATTGCATCTCACAAGGCGTGCTCAGCCAACTGCAGATGCGCTCATTCAGTTGTGCATGCTGATATTCCTCTTAGCCTCTTATCATTCTGTGTTAGCCATTTTAGAAGACCATTTATGAGAGGAAAACGCAACAAAACACTTTCACACTTTTTTAGCACCTGGTATGAAGGGTGCTTAGTTAAACAGTCCGGTTTAGGAGCTGTTCATGGTGGTGTCTTAAGTTAAATTAAATTTAGTTTGAATGGGAATACACTTCAGCTCCCCCTTAAGTGGTTTATCGATGGGATCTCGTGGTGTCAGGAAGGGTGAATTGATTTTAGAAATGCATCATGTCGATTTTAGGATTGCTGTCGAGTAAGTTCTATCTAGAATATTCTTTTTCATTACCCGGCTCTCATTCCTCTTAAATATCTCTGCTATCAAGTGTCAATATTTAATATTTTTACATTTTAACCCTCTTGTTTCTCTTCTTCTCTTGCTTTCTAATCCGTTACTAATTCCTTCTATTAGTAACGGACTCAATTTGTTGATTTGTTGTTCATTCTTTCTTATGTCCTTCCTTCCTTCCTCCCTTCCTTCTTTTCTTCCTTATGGTCTCTCAGCCTCCACCTTTTAATGTCTTCATCATCCCTGGTTCCCTGATAACAATCCTCCTCCCCCTCCTCCCCCCTCTCCAGTCAGCTCCTGCATGACTTCTACACCTGCTTCTCCCCTGAGAAGCTCCAGAAGCAGAAGGTTGTCTCCATGACGGAGATCGTCAGCAGCCGACTCTTCCAAAAACAAGGTATGTTCAACTTCACCCACAGGTCCAAGGGCTGTCCTCTGACGTAATGGCTCCTAAATGTTTTATCGAGACATTCATCTGTCATGTTTAATGCAAAGAAAAGTGGTCGTTGGGCGTTTGCCATTACAGTATAACAGCTAGGCTGCAGGCTGGTAGACCTGCTAATGAGCTCAACTTCCCCTCCAAATTGTAAAATGCCTTTTATTTGTTTCTTTTGACGTAGTACTTCACCACCTCTGGTGATTGGACAAGTTCATAGCTCAGATGCCATCACCCACAGCAGATGCATATCACCAGGTCTATATCTGTCTCTTGGTTTCGATCCGACCGGTGTCAATTGTCTTGAACACCCCCCCCCCCCCCCCCCCCCCCCCCAGACACAATTAGTATTATGCTTGATGATGTGTCTGAAAAACTAAAAAAAAACTGTTAATGTCATGATTTAACTAAACTTATTTCTGTTATGATGGTAGTCCCTGGCCCTTTGTGTTAGATGTGATGTACCGGTACACGCTGGGGTTCATTAATGAGTGGGTAACCGGGCACTGGCCATCACTCAACTCAACTCAACTATATTACGGAGGCCTAATGAGCTTGCAGTGGGCTACCAGAGAGATATGACAGTGCAGATGCAGTGGTTCTCTGGATCTCATGGACCGTGGTACGACAGCCTGTTAACTAGTCTCTGCAGTGCTTATTGGGCATAGAGACAAAGTCACTTGCTCTTTTTCCATAATGGATGTTCTCATTCTCTCCCGAGCTCATTCTCTCTCTCACACTCTGTATAACTTGATGTGAGCCTCCCTCCTTCTGTATTCACCATGGAAGGAGTATGTCAGCACTGTTGTGTGGATAATATACTAGTTGGTGCCTGTGTATCAGTGCACATATACATGTACATATGTGAAGATGTATCTCACTGTTGCAATTGTTGCAGCTGAATTGTTCTTTCAGTTAGTTTCTTTGTGCACTGCATCGCAGATGATCCAAGCAAGCTTTACCCCGACCGTCGATAGCAAAGAAACAAGAAAGCCGGTTGGGTCAGGCGGTAGCCGATAGCCAAGCCAGGGTACAGCATAGATCGCCTGGACTCAGGTGATTGGCTATCTGTCACAGAAGCCACAGAACCACTCTGTCTTGGCTAAGAAGGAGGAATGGAGGAGTGGGGAGCACAGCGTGCCGGTAATCACAGAGAAAGGGGAGGAGGTGGGTGCAGGAAAGCCAAAACGAAGATCGGGAGCGATGAAAGGGTGGGCTTAGAGTGTGAAGATATGGGCCCTTATTTCAAAAGAAATCATTTGATATGTCTACTCCCAAGAGGAAGCTGTAGTGTCTCAATGATGGAAGTCTGTAAACTCGTTCCAAAAACAGATTTGCTCTCTCACTAAAACATGACTTTTCCATCAGCCCTCCGGTACTTGTAACTTAATAACTCCTGTGTCTCCTGTTGATAAAGAAATATTCTATATTAGAGTTGTAAGAGAGAAGGTAACGGAGGGATAGAGTCGCTGTGATGAAAGACGGGGAGACAGAGAGAGGAGAGAGATGACACCACAGTTAGTAAAGGAGACATGGTGGACGAGATGGAGGGGAAGAGACAGATGAGTAATCGGGCTGGTGAAAGGCGCTGGTCGGCGGTGAAACGGGCTACAAGGGATTTACGGGGAAGGCAGAAAAAAATTGAGACCCGATGAGCGATGGCACTGGTAATATAACAGAGCTTCTCCAAGAAAGCTTTTAAAAAAGGCCTCTTTTTTTCTTGAGGAGGAGAGGACGCAATAAGGGGATAGGTGAAGGGAAGAGAAATAGGGAGCATCTTGTCCAAGCCGGGAGGCCAAATTGTTTCCGTGCTCAAATCTGTCTTTGCACGAACAACAACAACAACTCACTACCACAGCCCTTCGGCAACTGCCGCGGTCAGCAACTCTGTGCTGACGACATCTTGTATTTCACACACACACACACACACACACACACACACACACACACACACACACACACACACATACACACGCACATCCTCTCTTTGTCATCCATCTCGCTCCCATCCCCCTCCACACACACACACACACACACACACACACACACACACACACCTCCCAGACCACCCCTCTTCCAATTACTTATGTATTCATTTATTTATCCATCCACCCATTCCATTTCAAACCCCCAGCAGGCCAAATGAGGGCTGACACCGGGTGTAATTGAGATTCATCTTAGCATCGGGATGCTAATCAGAGCTTCCATGTGAGCACGGGGGTGCCTATCCATTCTATCCCATTCTATCCTTTACTATCCATTCACGGGCGGGGCTGAAATATGCAGGAGGGCTGAATTATGTATTTATAACAGCTAATGGCCCCTGGTGCCCTATCACTGCACAGCATTCCATATTTAATAACTCATACCTGTGTGTGTGTGTGTGTGTGTGTGTGCTTGGTTAATAAAAAAAAACACATGGTTGATAAAAACAAAACATCTCAGCGGACCATGTGTCAATCTTCTCGCAACTCTGGAGAGATGACTCAGAATTCAAGGTAATGCTAAGTTATGTGTGTTTTTGAGCAAGGATTAAAGAGTTGGCAGTGTGAGGTGCTTTAACACAGTAATTAAGTTTAATTTGAGCTTGGGAGGTGAATTGTATTAATAAGTAATGTCTCTGAGGCATGTATTCCTTTGTGGTATGCTGCTGTTTTTTTGTTCTTCTTTTGAATTATTTATTGACACTGAATATGCACAGGGGACAGTTGATATTAGACACAGCTTTTAAAAGATCAGGAGAGTTAAATGGAGTTTACAAAACTCTGTGTGTGTATGTCTGAGTGTGTATGCGCGTGTGTGTGTGTGTGAACACTTTCCACATCCCTAGAGGGGAAAATGCTTTTCTATGGCCTAGTGATAAAGTTTATCCGTTTAGTGGACGATAAGTTAGTGCCTGACCTCAAAGGCCTGTGTGTGTGTGTGTGTGTGTTGATGTGTGCACTTTGCCTCGGATCGGCTTCAGCACGTGCATTATTTCCTCGTAAGTAGTCTAGACCACAGGCCATGTTCTGTTTCCAAAATGTTCCTCTGATTTATACAGCATACATTCCAGAGATTAAGGATCCTGGGTGTACATACTTCTGTCTCTCTCTCTCTCTCTCTCTCTCTCTCTCTCTCTCTCTCTCTCACTCTCACTCTCACACACACACACACACACACACACACACACACACACACACACACACACACACATAGACACCCAATGCCATCATATGGGTTAATCTGGTTTTCTGACTAAATTACATTTACTCTGGAGCATTACGGCTCACTTTAGGCAAATTATTTTGATGTCAAGCAATCACTGTGACATATTGAGATCATCAATACTGATAGAGAGAGACGGAGAGAGAGAGAGTTGGAGAGGGAGTGATATAAAACAAATATACACACAACCAGGAGCTCCTCCATAGCAAGGGGCCAGGGGAAGACATAACAGCCACGGGGTGTTAGGCTCACCCTCATACTGCTTCTGTTACATTTCTTTACATCATCAGCAACCCCACTTTTCTCAGGATCAAGTCGGAACCATAGTCTACTCTTTCCCATACGATGACACTTCGGTCTCCGAAGCTGGTCAAAGGGTCAGCACCCATACCAGACCGCCATCAACCCCCCCCCACCCCCCCTCCCCCCCTTCCCACCTCACTCGATACACACCTGCAGTCCTTCCCCTTCCACCCCCCAACCCCGTCCTCCTTATCACAGCGGGGCCAAAATGCTCCCGCTACCTATTACTCCGGTCCTCACATCAACAGCTACCCCACGCCGTGCTGAATCCCATTACACTGAGGAGAGGGGCGGGGGGCACGCTGCTGAATCTTAAACAAGCTTCCCATGAATAAATCCTCCGGGCCCGTAATGAAACCGCCAATCGAAGTGGACCAACGTGGAAGCAGCCGTTTGCGCCCACTCGCGGAACCGGCTAATGAGAGCCGGCCTCCATTCCGCTCCCCCATGGCTGTACGACTCTGAAAGACTCTGGACTTTCTGAGGGCAGTGACGATGGTGGTATCAACACACAGAAGTGGCTCCGATCCCGCTGCTCGGGGTGGGGGGGGGGGGGGGGGGGGGGGGGGGGGGGGGGGTATGTAGCTCTCAACAGCCTCCCGGGGGTCCTCGCGCTCCCAGGGTGTAATGACATAACACACGCACGCCACTCTGTGATTAATAGGGCTGACTGATGGACTGAACGGCTATTATCCACTGGATTTAATCAGCAGTGAGTGGTCTCCGACCGAACCGAATTTTTCTGACCTAATCAGCATTAGTGACAGGTGACTAAGGGGCTTCAGTCTTCTGCACTGCCGCGTGAGCTGGCTCTGTCTCTGGACGGAGGCCGAGTTATAAACACAAACGCTGTGAAGATGGAGTCAAACAACTGAGGCCTTAAATTGGAGAAAAAGCACACCCTTATAACTCATGGTCTGTTTTCCTCAGAGAAAATAGGTCTATATATGACAGGGCGTGAGAGTATTTGCTGTGTTATGTCGGAACCCAGTGGTGTGTGGGTGTGTGTGTGTGTGTTTGTGTGTGTGTAGGTATGTTATGGGAATACCTGGTCCATTAATATGGGTTCCTCCCAGAGGCTCTCAGATGAAGTGCTTGAGCCATAATGCAGCAGCTGTCAACCTCACCGCTGCTGTGGCCATGTCTGTCACTGTAGCCAGCAGGCACACACGCATGCACGCACGCACGCACCACACACACTCACACGTTCCCACACAAACGTCCACACACACACACACAGATACTGACGAGTACCTGAAAACCCTTGCATACACACAAACTCACTCAAACATTCTGCACACACACACACACACACACACACACACGCACACTCACATGTTCACACACACACACCCACACACACACACACACACAGACTGACGAGTACCTGAAAACTCTTGCATGCACACACAAACTCCAACATTCCACACATGTGCAGACACACATGCACACACACAGACACACACACACACACACACACACACCCCTATTAAATACGCTTCAACTTTAGCTGAGCATATTAATAGTGAGTTAAAAGCAGAGGACCAATAAAGAGGGGGTATGCTCACTGCCGCTGCCCGACCCTTCTCGGATGTCGTGCATGCCGCCCAGCTGGGCTGTGTTCTGCACCTCAGACGAATTCCTCCCTGTCCTGTCTTGTTTGGCCCTTCTCTCTGCTGTCAGCTCCTGTTTTGTCTTGCTCCGCTGTGTCCTTTCAAGCACTCCATTCTGTTGTGGACACACTGTCGTTGATCGATGTTCCAGATTGCTTTTATATGTTTATTGGTTTGTTTATTTGACAGGGGACGAAGTGCCTCATCGAAACAAATGTTCACTGACGTGAAAGACCCAGCAGAGAGTTTGTATCTTGTCTTCACTTAGGCTTACAACACCATGGGACCCGTTTTAAAGTGTGTGTGGGTGTGTGTATGTGCGTGTGTGTGTGTGCATGCATGGGTACCATTATGACCTGTGAGTGACAGCAAAGAGCTAATCAGCAACGATCATGTTTTAGCGTCTTTCTGCTTGCCTACCCAAAAGTGCCATGTTCCGTTGCTACGGCGATGAGGGTTCAGCGGCTTTGGAAGGTTAATTGGAATAAGGGACACACACATACACACATATACAGAGCTTAGAAAAACAGCATTAGTGGGAGATTGTAGCTGCAAGGATGGTGAGGATGAATAGCTAGATGGATGGCTCTAATGGTGCGAGGTGAATTGCAGTTGAAAGTATGGAAAATACAGCCGCATCGTCTAACTTATATTGTGTTTGCCCTTTGACAAGACGTAATGCGAGGACAAAGAAGTCACAAAGACGTCACAAATGTCTCGTCGTATCTTCAACCCGTCCACTCGGCAAAGTCAAACTGTCCATAGAAAGTTGCCTAACTACCGTCGGTAGGCAACTTCCTATGGTCACACACACACCATATTTAATAACTTGTGTGTGTGTGTGTGTGTGTGTGTGTGTGTGTCACTGTTCAAGCTTGCATGAGAATCACCGTTAGCCACCTCCCTATTGGCCAAGCTGTGGACAGGTGTGGCCCTTGGGTATTTGTTTACATGGATCCAGTCACTTCATGACATAGTACTTATGCGTCGGGAGCACAATTGCACATAAATCTAAGCAGCGGTACCATTGGCATTTCTCAGCTATCGTCATACCGTAGTGGGCTTGCCAGCAGACTAATTGATCAATCAATTCAGTATTCAGTGGGGTGGAGAGAGAGAGACGTGTGTGTACGATGAGCAATTAGAGGCTGAGTCATGTTTTAGAACGAAATCATGAAGATTTATGAAAATTAATATGCATGCTCTATCCAATTATTAGTTTTTCTTGGCTACAGTACATGTCAACAACCCCACTACCCTCCCTGTTGGAACTAATGAACGTTTTCTTGAGTAAAAATGATTCTTATAATTTATATTACATAGTTGTTGATTGTTGTAAAACCACAAATGGGGAACGATGCATGTTGATGTGTTGCTAAAGACCCTGGCAGTGACGCAGTCATGTGACTATTAGATTTACAAAGAGGTTTCTCCCAGAAAGCTTGGTTTGTACGCTTCTACTTACTGAGCTGGTGTGATTATTGACCAGATCACATATCCGTGTAATTCAATTCTTTTTTCATTTTGAAAACTGGGAAAAACGAGGGAAAAGTAATAGACTGTGTACCATATCGCACCATACGTACCCAAACAACAATTCCCACGGTGCAGTTCAACACGTAGGTTCTGATGATAAGCCTTGGTTCATTTAGACAGCTAAGTGTGGCGGTTTCTGCAAAAGTTTACAGTTTATACAGTACAAAGTAAATTAACGAGGTTGCAGTGTATTGTACCGGAGAGTGACCAAACAGCTTCGGCTTTTTATCGCTTTCCCAAGCCACAAAGTTGGCACATTAACTGACGTTTATTTCTCTCTTGTGATTGGCCGACAATCGTCAAGGCTTATTGGTAGTGTAGTAGATGTACGAGTGACACATATGATATAAAAAACGTATTCTCAGCAATTAAGCGAAAATTTAATAATCTCCTCCCCTGGTATATTATATTAGAAATATTATAAGTGATATGATTTGGCCGCAATTAGTGATGGAAAATAAGGATCTATGGTTGGGGGGAATCTGAGTGAATCTTTCTAATGTTAGTATAGGCATGCACGTCACGGTTAGATTGAGCTTTTAAGGAAATTCTACAGCATCTGCATCTTCTATGGTTCACCCCAGAGAAGCACACCATTGTGGGTAATTAAGGCGTGCATTGATTTGGAGGCCGAGAGAGCAGGGAAGAGCCGCTGCCGCCGGCTGTAAAAGGCGAAGGCAGACATTTGAATTCCAATAGAAATGTACTCATGCGGAGAGAGAGAGAGAGAGAGAGAGAGAGAGAGAGAGAGAGAGAGAGAGAGAGAGAGAGAGAGAGAGAGAGAGAGAGAGAGAGAGAGAGAGAGAGAGAGAGAGAGAGAGAGAGAGAGAGAGAGAGAGAGAGAGAGAGAGAGAGACCACAATACAGTGACACGGAGAGATGACGAAGCAGCCAAGGAAGACCTGTCTGGGGACGTGCAGGTGGCGAGGCGGCTGGCTGGGCGCCAGGGCCCTTCCCCTCCCATCCCTGCATTACCCTCAGCACCGTCACCAACCCCTTCACCGCCCTTTTTTTACCATATCTGTCCTGTGCCCTCTGTCTCTGTGTGAGCCAGGGACAGCAGCAGTGCATGGGAGAGGTGTGTGTGTGTGTGTCTGTGTGTGTGTGTGTGTGTGTGTGGGGGGGGTCCTCTTATTTAGGTGTCCTGTTGTAATTGAAATATTATCGTATTACAGCATTGGATTGTTCATCTTGTCATTCCTGTCGGGGCGGGAATGAGATCGCCATTGCGGCCGGGGTGCAAAGATAGCAACTGCCACTTGTTAACAGACATGCAAATAAATAAATTGCATCCTCACGCACGCACATGCACACGCACACGCACTCTCTCTCCGTCTGTCTCTGTCTCTCTCTGTCTCTCTGTCTGTCTCTCTCTTTCTCGCTCTCTCTCTCGCTGTCTCTTACTCTCGCTCTCTCTCTCTGACACAACTGAAAGATGACACGTCATCTTTACACAATGTTACATCATTAAAAGTCAAAGCAAATAGTCACAGAAGATTCCATAATTGGACACACATATGCATACATAAACACACTCAACTGAATATATTTCGTCATCACAGTGTCAGATATTAATGCATCAGAATAAAAGAACAAGCCAAGATGATGCCAAAATGCACACACATATGCACACATACACACAAACACACAGAACTCACTCAGTCAATCAAACACCCGGCATGAATAATCAATAACATAGACTACAGCTAAGAGCCAGCAGATGTTTGCAATTCAATAGAGATTATGACTTCAGACCGTCTGTGTTTTTGTCAACACACACACATGTGTGTAACATGTGTTCATATCAGTCCCTGAGATAGATTAGGCCAATGTTTAACGGCATACGACTGCTGCCTGTTGCATCCAGCTGTCTGTCTGGTCCTGTGGGCATGGCCGCTTGCATGACTGATTGAAGTAATACGTGATCATTGGGCTGCGATATCTAAAATACACAGAAACACACACGCAAACGAATCCTCTAGGCCGGGAATGTGTAATTTACAAACATTGGTTTGGTTGTATTTACATTTTTTAAATCTGGATTTGCTTTCATGAATTCAGTGTAGGTACAAGCGACTTGGCTTATATTTGACAAACATGTCATGTGTGTGTTTGTGGATGTGTTTGTGTGAATTTATGTTTTTGTGTGTTTGTCTGCAAAAAAGGAAAACACTGAATAATTTGAGTAGATCGAATCTTACATGCCCCACACAATTCAGTGGGGAGCACCTTGGCCACACCTTGAAAACTGCTAGCCATTCCAGTGCTCCATTATACGCTCTTTGGCTGTGGAACTCTGTTCACTGTGGAAGCCAAGAGCCATCAGATGTCAGAACAACTCGCACCTCTCCACCTGCACTCCACTCACACACTGCCTCTCACTTCAGTCTTTCTCTCTCTGTCACTCTGTCTCTCTCTCCACCCAAGCAGCCAACCAGGATGCAGAGTCCTTGTCATCCCCTGATCGACAACGATAAAAGGGATTTCACAAAGCAATAAAGTTGCCTGCTGGTAAAGCATGCAACCGGAAGGGCGGTTGGATCAGTTCCTGTTGTCCGCTTGACGTGATTGCGGCACAAAGGTCCCTGCAGGTTTCCTCTGGCTGAGGCGGAAGGTTCGAACGAAATAAATTTCTTTGCTGAATGGGAAATAAAAGGGGGACTAAGGGCTCAAGCGCAGTCGTCTAACGGCACACCTTCCTCAGGGCTGCAGCGGATGGTCCAATCCCATTTCTCTCCTCGCTGGCTGGCTACAAACTTTAGTTCTTTATGCAGGTGGAGGAGAGCAAAATTGGATGCTTGGAGAAACAATCAAGGTCACCTAAATCAGCCCCCCCCCCCCCCCCCACTCCCTGCCTCTCTTCCTTTCTCCTTCCTGTCAACGTTTTTCCTCTTAACACATCCATTTGTCCCCTACTGTGTTAGTCCCTTCATCTCTCTCTCTCTCTCTCTCTCTCTCTCTCTCTCTCTCTCTCTCTCTCTCTCTCTCTCTCTCTCTCTCTCTCTCTCTCTCTCTCTCTCTCTCTCTCTCTCTCTCTCTCTCTCTCTCTCCCTCCCTCCCTCCCTCCCTCCCCCCCCCCCCCCCCCCCCCCCCCCCCCCCCCCCATCTGCATTGATAGAGCACATGTCTGGTTTTCCGATCCTTCCGTCTTTAAACTTTTCCCATTCTTTAGTCTCGCCGCGGTCGCCGCGGCGGGTCGCCGACACAGCTCCGTTAATAACAGGACTAACGAGCACGGCCTCCAAACGATCTTTTAATGGGCTCCCGCTCTTCTGCCTCTCTGCTGCCGCGGGCAGCTCAGAGAGCGATAGACCCCCGGTGAAGACGAGGGGCAGGACTCCAAGTGGCCTAGCAACCGAGGGAGCAGTGAGATGGTGTGGGTGAAGCAACAACAACATGTTGATGAATCGCCGGAGATAGTGGGGGGGGGGGGGGGGGGAAAGAGTGACGTAGGAGCTAGGTGGAATACGGAGAACTAAAGAAAAAGTGCAAGTTGGAAAGAGAGAGAGAGAGATGGGGGGGGGGGGGTGGTGGAGTGAGTGAGTAATTGACTTTGTTCAAGTGATGGATGTGTTGACTGGCTGGCCGACAGTGACAGACATCTGTGCTCCATAAATAAAGGGAGGGCGGTGGTGGGGAGGGCGAACCTGGCCCCGCCGTCATGTCGTCTGCAGGCTCGGCTGGGTCTGTCTCTCTCTCTCTCGCTCTCTCGCTCTCTCTCGCTCTTGTGCTCTCTCTCTCTTTCTCACTCACTATATCCCTGTCTTGGTCCCTCTCTCGCTCTCTATCTCAGTCTCGGTCTCTCTCTCTTGGTCTCGGTCTCTCTCTCTATGTCTCTCTCTCTCTCTCTCTCTCCCTCGCTCTCTATCCCTGTCTTGGTCCCTCTCTCTCTCGCTTTCTATCTCGGTCTCGGTCTCTCTCTCTTGGTCTCGGTCTCTCTCTCTATGTCTCTCTCTCTCTCTCTCTCTCCCTCGCTCTCTATCCCTGTCTTGGTCCCTCTCTCTCTCGCTTTCTATCTCGGTCTCGGTCTCTCTTTCTCTAACTCTGTTTCTCTGTCTCTGTCTTGGTCTCTGTCTCTGTCTCTGTCTCTGTCTTGGTCTCTCTCTGTCTGTCTCGGTCTCTCTCTCTATCTCGGTATCTCTGTCTGTCTGTGTGTCTCTCTCGGCGGGTGTGCGGTGGCATCGTTTATTCGGGCGATGGTGTTGGTGAAGGTGCAAATCTGTCCCGACGTAGGGAGCGCTGACTGCTTTACGACGTCAGTGCGTAAATCAGGAGAGCACTCACTTCTCTGGGCTCATTATGGATTCTTTCTTAATTCTTTTTTTTGTGTTAATGCAAAATAACAACAACCAATTAGTGGGAATACATCTTACATTCATCAAAACGTCCACGACCTCTGTAGATTAATTGGGGTCATGTCTGTGGTTAGTCGAAGTCTCATTTCTGAACAATATACTTTCTGAGCATAGACTAACCTAGACTTCCATTGTTTAGAACAGTATTAAATGTCTCACAGAGATGACCCGTTTCCTGCTACAGCAGTACACTGTATCACTGTGGCATACCTGGGCTCCTCCAATCATCTTTAAACTGATTTGCTGCTTAAGGAATAATGCAAAGGCTGTTGGTAGGTACATAAAATAATGACACACCATGATGGCTTGTTGTGATGGGGTTTTGGGCAACACAGGCAGACGACACCATTGGTTTAACTGTATCTTCCATTCGCTTGATTTAATGCAGTTTGCATTGTGTTGCTTTTCAGAACGGCTGCAGTCAGCAGAAAATAACAGCAGCCTTATCCTAGGGATGGGGAATCGTATCACATTACAAGCTTGACATGCATTCGAAATGACTATCTGAGCTAAGGTATTGAAATAACCAGAGGAGCCTTTTCATTTAACAAATACCAAGTGTGAAAAGGCAACGCTTGACCCTGCTCACTTTTTGTTCCAGACTTGTTTGTTTATTTATTTTACAAAACCAATGGAAAGTAAGTTTGAAAGTTTCAACCGATCTCAAACAGTCACAGCGTAATCACAACGACTAGCATTCGTAAAGAAAAAGAATGACACAGAATTGCCTCTATCCCATTCTGTAGTTTCCTAAAAAAACAACTCCACATCCGCTTCCATTTGTTCTGCGGCTGTCTTGTTGTGATTTCCAAAATGCAAAGCGCGTGGGCCTTGACCCCGTGTGACTTGACCCCGTGTGACTCACTGGCTATTTCATCCACTGTACTGCGTTTTCATCATCAGAGTGCCGCGACGTGCTGCTACCCATGATGCTGCGGGAGCTGAGCGGGGCGCTCGCCACCATGGCGGACGGGCCGCACGACGAGCGCCGGAACAGTCTGGAGCTGCTCAACAACATCCTGGAGGTCCTAAGCCGTGACAACGTGGTGAGACGAACGCTTCCTGTCTCTCTCTCTCACACACACACACACACACACACACACACACACACAGGGTGCTCAGACACGGCTTCTGTACGCGCCTCGTCAATCACTTGTTACCCTCAAACGCTTTTACTTTGGGATTTTTTAACCGATTGTTTCGGTAGGGCTAGCCGGTCTGTTAGCTCACTGGCATCAACCGGTGGGAAAAAACAAAACAGGTCGAAGAACTTGCCCGCCTTATCCTTGGTGCTCTTAGGGTATCGAGTTTAACTTTGGAAAGTTAGCCACCGCGGCTATACAATGAACGGTTGCAACAAACATACTAAACGGCCTGATAAACCCCGTTTAATGGGGATCGCGATTATCGAGGAGACACGACCCAATAGCGAAAGTGGCAAGTCAGCAGCCTGCTTTGGAACAATGCACAGAAAGGAGCGCCCCCAGCCTCTTAGACGGTCGATAGGGGACACTCTTGGGTAATTACCACCAGCTGTTCAGCTCTGCAGTCATTGCTGGATGTTTGCTGGATTGCCACAGAGCCGCTGGGACCAGTTGCCGTGTGGATGGGAGAGGGGTTCTGTCCATGGTGCTGATCTGTCATGACCTAGAACTGGGTTTCTCAAATTGGGGTACTCTGAAGGATCGCAGGTGGTACTTGGAAAAAAGATTCTCATTTTTGATGTTTTAGTATTGGTTATGGACCTTAATAAACTGAGTTGAATCTGAAGAGCACCTTAGTAAAAGGAATTGAAATCTGTATACCAACATGCACGTTTGGTTAATCTTTCGAATGAATGACACAAATCCTAAGTGACCCATGTGGCTCACTGAACTAAGTGTCTTCCCTCTTTTTCCTCACTAAAATGTTTTGTGATGGTAAAATAGGTACTTCACTTTTGTTTGAGGACCACTGGTCTAGGCTCTAGTGGACTATGCTGCCGTGTGCTCCAGTCAGCATAGAGTTTGTGCCGTGGTGGGGGAGAGTGATTGAGGCAGTATTGAGTTTATTGGGTCATGCCTGCTTATGCATCCCTTACACGCTAGGTAGACAGAAAACAACAGGAGCTGATGTAAGGAGTATAGCATTTCCATTTAGAAAGAGGGATACAGCCTTTTTAGGGGGGTGTCCTCGAACAAGAATTTGCATAGTCTAATCTGACTCGTCAAGCCAGACCCATCGTCGACTGATCGTCAAATCATATACGATATCTTTTTACATATGTGGCTCAATGATGTCTAATTTGTCTTGACTTTTGCGTGGTTGAAACGCTTGAAAATAATCAATTGGCTTATCAAGGTTTCCCACAGCTGTCTCTAGGTGAGGCGCAGCGGCGGTCAAATGATTGACCGCCTCTACAAACAAATTCACTTTCAACATTATGATGACAATGTACGTTCAATGTATGTTTATGTCAGCATCTGCATAAAATACAGGCTTCTATGTCCTATAATATAGTCGTATATAATATACCGTAATTATTATAATACAGCTATGAAATCAAACAGTGTCCGGTCTCTGTGAAGACGGAGAGCTCTGTTCTGTCTGATGACGCACGGCAGTCACATCCGATCATGACAAAGAGACTGTTGAAGAGTGTAGCAAAGTCCATACTACACGCCACCTAGGTGACTCCCATACTCCACCTAGGTGACTTTCCTCGGGCTCCTCCAAACGAATGGACACAGGGTGGTGATGTTGAACCGGTTTATTGGGAAGGTTGCATGGAATGAGGCATGCAGATGGTGCTCCATGGTGCCATGCCGGAGAGCTCTTCCTGAGTGTGTGTGGTGGTGGCTGGTTTAACCTGTGCACTGATTGCTCAATGTGTAACAGGTGTACAGCCCCACCCAGCCCCAGAGTCCAATCAGTCTGACTCGGGCCAGGTGAGGCTGCTTAAACCAGCCACCATCCACACACACTCCCACAAAGAGGATCACCGATTGACATGTGGATGAATTTCAGCGTATGGAATAAATGCGGTACCATTCAATTTAGCAGACCAGTGGAAATGCACTAATAACTACAGACAGAGTACTTCTATAAGCCAAGCAATGCTGTGGTGTCACTCATTTAGCACTCGACTATTAAAGAATACGTTGACTAATTGCTTTCTATCGAAAGACTTGATTGACGAAGAATCAAGGTCCCCCCAATCCCTTTTATAGCCTTGCACCTATGCTGATGCCAGGTTTTATAGATGAACCTCTCCATTCATTATCGAGTTCCAAGGGGCATCACCAACGGGCGCAGACCAAAATACCTCTGGACGCAATTGGATAGTCCTACAACCAATCAGAGCAACGAAACGGGTGACGTAGCACTGATCGACGATTAAATATCTTTCTTCTCAACAAAAGCTTTGAGTGCAGTTGTTTGTTCTTCTTTTAGTGAAAATATACGGTCCACTTCGTTCAATGCTGTCTCTATAGCGGAATCATTAGCGGCAGCCATCTTTGTTGTCATCGTATTTATGCTGCCTCATTTTAGATAAACGGTTGTGATTGGTCGGTCTATCTCGTACCTGGCAAAAATATTTTTGTATGGGAGGGGAGCCAGACCGTATCTGCAGAGCAAATGAAACATGAGGTTGCGAGGTTCGTCTGATTCCCAGGCTATCCCTTTTATAGTGTTGGAGAGAGATCTGAGACATATCTGATCTGCTACAGAAAGAGATTGTCATTAAATGGTCCAATCTTAGAGAAACACCCTTTATTGAGTGCTGGCTAGCCAGAATCCTTCTATTAAGTGTGTTTAAACAGATTTGAACAGCTAATAGATTTGAACATTCTATGTTCTTCAAAGTGAACGTAATAAGACCTTTTATAAGAATCTTTCATTGCCATATATAGTTGTTGTAATCAGACATGGTTTCCCAGTACAGCCTAAACATGAGGCTTTTGATGAGTGTCACCAGGGCAACCAGGGATGATCTGCTGGAGCCCTGAGGCAGCCCCGCTGGACTCAGCTCAGAGCGTGTTTCCCTTCACATTACAAGGAGTCTCAGCAAGTACCAGGGTGAGAGGAGGTGTCTCATCTCATCAACTAAGGTGTTCACGCAGGGTTCCTCGCTGCAGGAGATGTTTTCCAAAAGCATCTCCGCCTGAAGACATTTGGTTAGTTTAGGAGAAAATCAAGAAAAATAGTATTTATTTTTTTGGAGGGAAAATGAATTGCAATCAGTTTAGAGCTATAACCCTACTGGAAATCGAATGATAAATAATGTTCAGTGTAATAAATAATGTTTGTATAATGAACTAGCATGCCGACATCTTGCTGCAGTTTCAGCCTTCTTTAGTAGTGTCTTGATAGCATTGTACACATTTGAGGATGAGGCTCTAGTAAGCATTTCGCTTTACATTGGATCAAAGCCTTTATCGGTAAGTTCAAAACATTCCTCTTTTGAACCCAAATTATGTACTTATGAAATGGTTGTTTATTAGAATAAACCATATTATATTCCTCGAACGGTTGTTCTCTGGGATTGTAGAATAAGCAATGTTAACACTGAAACATTCACACCTATAAATCAATTTAGCAATGACACACAAACACACACACACATATACACACACAAACACACGCATGCACGGTTATCTGCAAGCATGCACCCACACACACAACCTTACACACACTTACGCATGCGCACACAAACCCACACTAACTCTTCCCATCAATATTGCTCGTGGCCGGCTGAGCCTCTGAAGTGATGTAATGTATCGTTGAAACGTTTGTGTTTGTGAGGGTAGCACTAATGCAGAGAGGGGAGGAAGAGAGCAAACGTCTGACTGATACAAAGGGAATATGTATTTAGGAAGGAGAACGATTTGAGGTTTCAATTAGGTGTGAAAATATCGTCCTACAATAATGTTTAACAGAAGAGACCTGAGCTGAACTTGGTGTTTTATTGTGACGCTATGGAAAGAAAAAGAAAAGTTTCTTCCAACATGAAAGCCCCTCGCCTCGCCGTTACAGAAACACTCACACATACAGCTCATTGTGCTTGTGACATAAAAGGAACATTGTAATCCACCTTAGAGGACAATCTTCAGGCGAAACATTGCACCGGCACAAAGATCAGCTTCTCAATGCAAGCATCACTGGAGGAGAACCTCCATTTGGGACCCACCCCCTTTCTGAACCACTTTGGTACTCAATCTGTCCGAATTTAATTACTTTGAAAGAGTGTTTGTATAAAAATACACATCTGAGGTTGTGAGGATAGACTAATTCTACAAGGATGTAGTGATTGTACAATAATGAATTAGCTCAAAAGGGCTAATATACCCAGAAAGGCCTTACTTTTTAATTTAACAACTTGTTCCTACAGACATAGTAATTAGCTAAGACACAAACACGCACACACACGCACAGGCACATTCACACACATGCTGTGAGCCACATAGTTTCACCATCGTAAGATTGTTGTAGAACTTTTCTATCAGACTTCAATAGGACTCTTTATACACTACTGCCATTGGGAAACAAGACACGTTTCTGTACAAAACACAAACACACACGCACTTCACAGTAAAAGAGCAACATATGAGGAATGCATTTTAAAAGCTATAGGGCCAAGGGAACGGACAAACTTTTCAGAGAGAGAGAGAAAATTGAAAAGCCAACACAATATGAAATATAACAAAATAAAGCAGACATGAATGAAGGGACTCTCTAAGAGATAATAAACAGGAGTTAGACGTATGCCAACTCAACAAATATGCTGTTTGAGGCAAAAGAGGGAAGTGACAAGGGGAGGACTTTCAGCAGATAGCTATGAGTAATGCTATTGTCTTCATGCTGGATCCATCCTGTTGATGTTTGGCCAGTGGTTGACATTGTGGTCTTATTGGCCATCCTACTCGGGCCAGATTGTTTGCCAAGTCACATATCTGTTTCATTTAGTTTCTCATATAGTCCATTTCAGCTCCACTGTTTAACTGATGTGCTCTTGGTAAACACTGGCCATGTTTGTTAAACACTAGTGAAGATTAAATGCAAATATGTGTTTTGCGCAGAAGTTAAACAAATATTTGCCTCGTGATCATTCATTTAAAGTTTGACGGATTTAACAGATGCTTCACCTCTCCTCTCCATCTCTCCTCTCTATCTCTCCTCTCTATCTCCATCTCTCCTATCCATTTCTATGTCTCTCCTCTCTATCTCCTCATCCCTCCTCTCCATTTCCCCTCTCCTCTTTTCACCCCTCCTCTCATCTCCTATTCACTCATCTCCTTTCCCTCCCCTCCCCCACCTCTCCCCTCCCCCCTTCTCATATCTTCTCGTCCCTCGTCTCCTCCCTGATATTTATTTAGTGGTTGTCTCCGAGGCTCAGCTGGAGGCTTCCGGCCGGGCGGTGGTCTGGTGGGTGGCGGGTGGGCCTTACCTGATTAAGTTGTCACGCCACAGATGTCTGTGAGCTCCCCACTGATGATGGCAGATCGAGAAAGGACTGGAGGATGACAAACTGTGTGTGTGTGTGTGTGTGTGTGGTGGTGGGGGGGGGGGGGGGGGGGGGGGGGGGGGGGGGGGGGGTGGTGTGGCATTTTTCCCCATTCATTGTTCAACGCAACAAGATGAGCACGCACACATGCACACTGTCCACCTATTCTCTGTGCCTCCTGTTGCCAGGAAAGATAATTAGCCAGCTGGGTTATGGTTTTAAATTAATGAACAGATAGCAATGTGTTCTATGGTGTCCAGTGTGGATTGGTGGACATTGTATTTGACTCCGGATCGGATAAAAGCTGGCTTTGTTCTGGGGGACTGTGCAATACATGCAGTGTACCTAACGGATTCACCGTTACAAACCATCAACAGATGCTCCTCATCTGTGTGTGTCTGTGTGCATGCATGAGGTGGAGAGTGAGGTGCAAATGACATGCCTGCTGACAAGCATGCATACACACACACACACACACACACACACACACACACGTGCAGACTGCAATATTCTCACCCTTTGAAATGTTCTCTGTCATCATTGGCCAAGCATCGCTGGCTCTAAGATGCTTTAATCACGCCTGCCTCGATCTCATTTGTCACTCCATACAATCAACCATGTCTCAAGGACTGAAACACACACACACACACACACACACACACACACACACACACACACAGTAAGACCGCCGACAGCACAGATGTAATGTATCCAGTGGAGCCCAACAGGGCAGCAGCTGGTTGCCTAGTGAGTGACCTCCTGGCTCTGGCTCACAGCATCACCACCATCGACTGACTGGGCTTACCGTAGCACGCAGGGTGACTTGGCAATGCCCTGGCGGATTGGGTTCTGTATATCTGTGTATGTGTGTTGAATGGATTAACTCTTAAGCTACCACACATGGGCTACTGAGATATATATATATATATATATATATATATATATATATATATATATGCAATGGATGAAAAACATAAAAAAGGAAAGTATGTCCAAGGTCAGAAGTACACCGCTCAAAGTACACACAAACTTAATGGAAAAAAGCCCAGATACATACATACACACACACACACACACACAGACACCATTTTAATAAATAGAGTCCTAGACAAACATTCATGGCGCAAAAAAATAAATTGAGGAAAATAAAGAAGTGACATTTCATTTCAATCAGTGTCTATCAGGCAGATTTTTTTTTGTGAGAGTCCGAGAGAGACCTTTTCAGCTTTTATTGGACAGGATGATTCAGAGTGAACGACCACTCAAGCTAAATCAAGTCTCCAACGATCTGCAGATGCCCGGTGAAATGGTCCTGCTGCCCCACATTCCTCCCAATAGACATGAGTTGTCTTCCGCTTTGGCCTAGATCTGTGTGGGGTTTAGCCTCTGCTGTTTCTGTCTGTGTGTCTCACTGTCTGCATATATCTGGCTAACTGTCTCACTTATTTTGCTACTTTATCCTCTCTCTCTCTCTCTCTCTGTCTGTCTCTGTCTCTCTTTCTGTCTCTTTCTCTCTCTTTCTGTCCCTCCCTCCCTCTCTCTTTCTGTCTCTCACTCTCTGTCTCTGCCTCTCTCTGTCTCTCTGTCTGTCTTTCAGGGGGAAACATTTCAGCATGTCCAGGACATTGTGATGTCTCTCCTGCGGACCATCAACTGCACGGTCATCACCATGGGCCGAGAGCACGCCCTCATCGTAAGTCACGCATCAACACCACGCCGGCAAGGCATTGCATCACGCCAATGATGGCATGGTGCTCAGGAGCACAAAACACAGAAAAACATCCATACCAAGGAAAACGGATATAAAATGTTGCATGTAAAAATGTTTACTCTTTTAAAGTAGGGCTTGTAGACATGGTCCTTTTATTCGTTCCTGCACTCATAATCTGGCATCTGCTGGAGAATGTGTTTCCATTACAAAATGTATTTAAAAGGACTATGAGGGCTTTGAGGGATAGACAGAGCTTTATAATGGCCCTAAAAACACAATGGCGCTATTACCAGAGACTATCTGTGCATTTCCTCAGACACTTGAGGGCCAGAGGCAAAATGAATGTGGAATAAGCATGATTACCAAAGAAGAGAACGACTCATCCCCTATCCGTGTGTTGATTATTGACTGTTGGTAGTTAACATTGTTGCCAGGGGAGATAGAGAGCCGTCTGCTCCACTGTTATTGAACATAATGGCGTGGACACTCCTCAGTGAACAAGTTATTTGAACCCGTAACAGATACATAATAGATTGCATCACTGTTAGGCAGGCACCCCGTCTCTGAGTCATTCACCCATCAATTACCAGAATGTGAGTTGGATACCCCGGATAATTTGTTCGCTGCACGGAAATGTCTTCAGTTCGGCCTTTGATCCGGTGTGGAACATCCCTTTTCCTAACGAGCACCAAGCGTGGGCTGAGACACGTGTACTGTTTAAAATACACACCTTTTATTGTACAACATCATTTCACAAAGAGCTGCCACAACACAGCGGAAGGAAAATAGTGGGGCAGTGTGTGTGTTGGGCAGGGGGCATACACATCGCTATCGGGATGACCTCTTACAATGCTGCTACTGGGTTGGTTTGAATAGTAAGTAGGCTGAGAGCCAGGAAGCACATTGCACAGACACGTTGGTGGAAATGAAGTCTTTACGTCAAAAAAGCTGCGTGGATGAGTGGCCCCCCTGTAGGAGTCTGCTTCAGTTCTACACCACTGTGCATTGTGCAAAATAATTGTGTGTGGTTGTCGTGTGTGTGTGTCTGTGTGTCTGCTTAAGTGCACGTCCCTGTGTGCTTGTGCTTGTGGTTTTCATGCGTTTTGACGAAGGTTTGTTTCTATGGTGTGTATGTATGTGTGTGTGTGTGTGTGTGTGTGTGTATTATGAATTTCAAAGCCTCAGAGCAAAACTAACACTGTTTTGACGATGATAAAAGCATGGATCATTTAAATGTAAAAATGGCCAACATGGCCTGTCACTTTTGGATGAGCTGCCAATCAAACGCCGGTCTTGTCTTCAAGTGCAAAGTTCTGAACATAATTCTGTGATATCAACGCTCCGCTGGGCTTCCCCAGAACCTTCACATCTACGTATTTTATCCTCTCCCACCAGCATAGCAGACAGCAGATCACCCAAACTCACTTCCAATTTCCACCTCATATTAAGACTTTCGATTTGCGGTCCCATCTGTCGACTCAATATTTCAATTCCTTTTTAATTTTTTATTCCTGTGTTTTGAAAGTTTATTCCAATGTCTTTCAATGTCCATCATTTTTCGGGAGATCCTGTATACTGCTACAGGCATGGATCCATCTTGGCATGGAATTGATCCATTCATCCAGCCAGCCATCAATTCATCCATCCATCCTCCCAGTCCACTCCATCCAATGCATTCATCATGGACTCCTTTGTTCACCACGTCAAGGAACCATACCAGCCAGCTGGCACTGAAAAGGGTAGCCATCGCTCTTCATCCTCCTCCTTCTCCTCCTCTTCTTCCCATAAAGTAACCAACATAAAGTCCCCTTGCAGTGTTTCTCTCGGCGAGGAAACTGCCAGCATTGTTGAATGACCCCTCGCTCGTCTCTGACACGTTCCTGAGGAAAGTCCCTGGATCGGTTTCTCTTTGATCCGGGCTCCTTTCTCACTGCTCACCCTCTCCCCCCTCCCTCCCCTTCTCCCCCATCTCGCCCACTGGCGTCTCGTTCTCCCTACTCCGTGACGGACGGAAGGTGCCGTGATTTGAAAACAAACCAAAGACAAAGTTACCGGAGGAAAGAAGAAATGACAAAGAAAGTGCATTATTTTGTACGTCGCATCCTTTACCCTGTTGTCCGCCTGGAAAAACAAGCAGAGCACACGCGCGCACGCACGGCGGTGTCCTTCTTCCAGCGAGCGGGAAGCGTAGATCCTTTAGCGGTCACTGCCGACGGCCGGCGTACCGCGGTTCCCCTCCACCGCCGAGCTAAAGCCACCAGAAGCACTTCTTGCGGAGCTTCTTCACCCGGGACTTGGTGCTGGGGCGCGCCGAGGAGAGAGGAGCGGTCGTCATGTTCTTGGGCCCAGCGGGGGCATTGGTCCCTGGTCCGTCCCACTCCCCCCCCTCCAGCGCCTCCATCACCTCCTGCAGTCGGCCCTCCTGCTGGCGGAAGTCATGCTCCACGCTGCGGGTGGAGGGGGGGGGGGGGGGGGGGGGGAAGAGGGGTGGTAAAGAGAGGCGGGTGGAGCGGAGGAGAGAAAAGGCAGATGTACAATTAGGTCAACCGTCTAGCATGGACTAGCCATCGAGCAAGGGCTGTTTTTTCAAGTCCAAGTTCATCTGCAAGGAGATTTCAGTTTGATGGGAGCGGGGGAAGTTTTGGGGAGGTTCAGACGTAGGGCACGATAAACGGGTAGGCGTGTAACGTTTGATGAATATAGCAGCATCAAGGTTTGGAGGACATTTGACTGCTGGGAAATGAAAGGAGGCACTAGAGAAAAGGGAAACGAAGGAGATTTGCATATGACTCTTTCAAGTGCACATTGTAGATTGCTCGCAAAGTAGCTTTTTGATTGAAATATAAATCATGCCTGACTCCAACCCTTAACTGACAGGCACGCACGCACACGCGTCAGCACGCACACACACGCATCACTATTAAACACCAGTGGTTCCAAGTCAGCGCTCCTTCCACGTCTAAAGACTCTGTAGACGTCACACACCGGCAGATCACAGGCCAGATGAGAGAGGAGAGTGAGAGGAGGTGAGGCTGGCCGGGAGACCAGGACTAGAAAGTCTCTTTGCAAAGTGGAGCCCAAGGAGCTGGAGAGGTGCAGGGAGTGAGGCAGCAGTTTTCTTTTTATGTGCGGCTCACCCCCTCCTCACACTTAAGTGCTCTATATCTCTCTTTAGGTTTCCTTCCCTCTTTCTCTTTATCTATCCCTCTCCATCTATCCCTTTCTTTTACACTCTCGCTTTCTGTCTCTGACTTTGGCTCACTCTCGCTCTCTTAAGCTCAAGCTCAGGCTCTCGATCTCTCTGTCTAGCTCTCGCTCTCTCCCCATTTGCTATGCCTCTCATTTGAACTTTCTCTCACCATCTCTCTGAATTGTCCACCGCTTTAGGTGTTGTGTGTGTGTGTGTGTGTGTGTGTGTGTGTCAGCCCTTTTAAGGATCTATAGCATAGGGCTTGTAAATGTATAGACTAGCATCTGAGGCTAATGAGGCGCATGATTAGTCACGGATCAAACAAAACACAATCAGACAGATGTGGACAGATGGAAACACACACACACACCCACACTTGCCCTGAAGCATGCTCACACACACAAGTGACGGAACACACTCCTTCCTTGACACCTGACATGCACAGCTCTCTCAGCAAGCCTGCAGCAAGAAAGAGGGAAAGAAAATAAAGATTAAAGGAAGAATAGTAAAGAAGTCTGGTGTGAGATGGAGGAATAGCTGAGAAGGAGGAGCAGGAGACGGATAGGAGGGCAGGCGAAATGAAGGGACCAGCGGCATTAATGGAATAGGTCAAAGAGGTCAGTGGAGGAGAGAGGGAGAGGTGGAGGAGAGAAGGGGGAGGGATGGAGGAAGGGGTGAAAGAGAGAGGGTGAGGTGGAGGACAGAGTGAGCTGAAGGGGAGAGAGTGGAGGAGTGGGGGTAGAGGAAAGGGGAGGGATGGAGGAGGGGTTGAAGGAGAGGGGGTGAGGTGGAGGAGAGAACGTGGGCTGAAGGGGAGAGAGTGGAGGAGTGGGGGTGGAGGAAAGGGGGAGGGATGGAGGAGAGGGGGTGAGGTGGAGGAGAGAAGGGGGGAGGGATGGAGGAAGGGGTGAAAGAGAGAGGGTGAGGTGGAGGACAGAGTGGGCTGAAGGGGAGAGAGTGGAGGAGTGGGGGTGGAGGAGAGGGAGGGATGGAGGAGGGGTTGAAGGAGATGGAGTGAGGTGGAGGAGAGAAGGGGGGAGGGATGGAGGAAGGGGAGAAAGAGAGGGTGAGGTGGAGGACAGAGTGGGCTGAAGGGGAGAGAGTGGAGGAGTGGGGGTGGAGGAGAGGGAGGGATGGAGGAGGGGTTGAAGGAGAGGGAGTGAGGTGGAGGAGAGAGGGGGGGAGGGATGGAGGAAGGGGTGAAAGAGAGGGTGAGGTGGAGTACAAAGTGGGCTGAAGGGGAGAGAGTGGAGGAGTGGGGGTGGAGTAAAGGGGGAGGGATGGAGGAGAGAGGGTGAGGTGGAGGAGAGAAGGGGGAGGGATGGAGGAAGGGGTGAAAGAGAGAGTGTGAGGTGGAGGACAGAGTGGGGTGAAGGAGAGAGAGTGGAGGAGTGGGGGTGGAGGAAAGGGGGAGGGATGGAGGGGGGGTGAGGTGGAGGAGAGAAGGGGGGAGGGATGGAGGAAGGGGTGAAAGAGAGAGGGTGAGGTGGAGGACAGAGTGGGCTGAAGGGGAGAGAGTGGAGGAGTGGGGGTAGAGGAGAGGGGGAGGGATGGAGGAGGGGTTGAAGGAGAGGGTGAGGTGGAGGAGAGAAGGGGGGAGGGATGGAGGAAGGGGTGAAAGAGAGGGTGAGGTGGAGTACAAAGTGGGCTGAAGGGGAGAGAGTGGAGGAGTGGGGGTGGAGGAAAGGGGGAGGGATGGAGGAGAGGGGGTGAGGTGGAGGAGAGAAGGGGGAGGGATGGAGGAAGGGGTGAAAGAGAGAGGGTGAGGTGGAGGACAGAGTGGGCCGAAGGAGAGAGAGTGGAGGAGTGGGGGTAGAGGAGAGGGGGAGGGATGGAGGAGGGGTTGAAGGAGAGGGTGAGGTGGAGGAGAGAAGGGGGGAGGGATGGAGGAAGGGGTGAAAGAGAGAGGGTGAGGTGGAGGCCAGAGTGGGCTGAAGGGGAGAGAGTGGAGGAGTGGGGGTGGAGGAGAGGGGGAGGGATGGAGGAGGGGTTGAAGGAGAGGGTGAGGTGGAGGAGAGAGGGGGCTGAAATAGAGAGGGAGTGGAGGACGAGGGGGTGGAGGATAGAGGGAGTGGAGGAGGGGGGGTGGAGGAGGGGGTGGAGGAGAGAGGGGGAGGAGAGAATGGGTGAAGGAGAGAGGGGGTGGAGTAGAGAGGGGAGGTGGAGGAGAGAGCTGGGAATGTAAGAGAGATGGGGATGATGTGAGCCACCAGGGAGCACCAGGGAAGGGCGGAGGGGTCCTGGCTCTGAGGAAAGGTGGATGAGGAAGAGAGGTCGAAACTTCCCGCTACAGATAACATAGATAGATAGAAGAAATTGCGCTTATGAATTATAAATCAATGGAGAAAAGGGGCTATTACTACAAACAGGATGACAGGCAGAATTATGGGAATGCAGGGACTATAAGATCACACGCATACTGGTGGGTAGCCACGCACGCACGCACGCACATGCACACGCACACACAAAAAACAGAGTAATAAGAAAGGGTACCTGTTCTACATTTTCCGGTCCTTAAGGATTTAAATCCGCTGTGTTTCCTATTTTTCTACCATTATGTTATATCACTCTTTTTCACCCTCTGGCTCTCTCTGTATCTGTGTACCTCTCTCTCTCAACCTCCACCTCTAACACTCTCTTTTCTATTCTTTCCCAGGAATATGGTGCCTCCACTCTTAATTCCTCCTGCAGGCTGTAATCGCGTGTGTGTTTGTGTGTGTGTGTGTGTGTGTGTGTGTGTGTTTGTCTGTGCGTGTGTGTGTGTGTGTGTTTTTGTGAGTGTTTGTATGTAGGTGTGTGTGTGTCTGTGTGTGTGTGGGTGTGTGATACAGAGACCCATCAGTAGTTGGAAAATGTCTGCCTTTGAGAGGATGTTCGCCATCGTTGTGATTTGCTCCTCTAGGTAAACGTGCGTATTTAGAGTCACAAGGGGGTGTCACAGCTTTTTCCCTCCCTGTGCTGGAGCTAATTAGAACTGACACGAACGCAAAACCACTCCATACAACAGTGGGGGTCCGGCAGCGAAGACTCGCCCCGCTCTCCCTCCGCACATCATTAGGACAGGTGCTGTTGTCCCATGTCCCAGGCTACGTTTCCCTGTTTCCTCCCTGCAGCTCCCCATCCCTCTGTCTCCCTCACAGAGGCCCCAGGAAGGCCATTACTGTACTGTCAAACCAATGGAAGTCGCCCTGCATCATTTATGATGACTCGGTGTGTGTGTGTGTGTGTGTGTTTGTGAAATCACAAAAACACACACAATGTGAGCATGAGGGAAATGTGTTGATTGCAGCAAATCAACGGAAACTACCGTGACCACTCTTTTCCAACTGGAACTCGCGAGCTGTGAGGGAGTGTGCCCTATTTAGTTGTGAACGTACGAATGTGTGTTATTATGTGCCTGCATCTTTTCACAAACATGAATATCATGCATTTATAGTGCATTTCATAGACAAGGTGTTCTGCATAATCACAGTCTTGCATGCACTGTATTATCTTGCAGAATAATACCATGGTGTATTAAAAGTGCCATTTTATGAGCCTACCATTAAGGCCCAGATGGGTAAACTGTGTAAAACTATAGAAATATCATAGAAAAATTCCGTTAACTGGGAAATAACATGACCCAATTAGCCATTGTGTGCTTGCCTGTCTCATGGTGTGTACCATAGCATTACATAAAAGTGAGTCTCACAAATCAGACTTTATATTAATAATCAAAAGTGTGATGGCTGACAGCTCAAATCTGAGTGAATGGGGCGTTTTACTTTCTTTTGCTTTGTATTGGTTTCGACCAATCGTGTTGCTGCAGATGGGGATCTGTCAGCACTTTATTGGCTATTGACAGCGAACACAAAGATTTCAAATCAACACCATGTAAACTGGCCACTTTAGAAATACACACATTCAAATCCACTTCTGAAAGCATCATCCATTCGTGCGAATGAGCGGTAGAATGCCTTGAAACCAAACAGGAAACAAGGCATACCTCCGCCCCTTGCAGTTCTTCGGTTTCCGGCCCAGGCTCTGTGCCACCTCCCCCCAGAGGTTCTGCTATAAAATAGTAGGAGCGCTGGATCCAAGATGACATCAAAGTGAACCAAATAACGCTCCCTGTGATTTACTAAAGCAGAGATTCTGAGGGATGAGTGGGATAGGTGCTGTTTATTCATTCCATTGTTGCACTTAATTTATTGTGCTACTCTGAACGTTGCAGGGGATGCTGTCCCTCCACTGCCATCTCTATTGAGAGGTTGTGAAACAAGTCTCTGGAGGTGTCACCACGAGAGTCCTTACGGCCATATCCTGATGGTTAACTTGGTTTATTGACTGTGTGTGTGTGCGTGTATGTGTGTGTGCGGCGTGTGTGCGGCGCGTGCGCGATGCTCCATCTGTTTCAAAGCTTTGCGGCTGATCGTGTGAGAAGGAAATACCTGTCTAATAGCACATATACAAACACTTGCGTCACAGTTGTTTACAAGTACATGCTGCTATGCATTTGAATATGTACTGTAGAGACACATTTAGGTGTGTTTAAATGGGTACATCTAGATGTATTCAGGTGTGTGTGTGTGTGTGTGTGTGTGGGGGGGGGGGGGGGGGGGGGGGGGGGGGCTTTTCATGTTATGTGTGTGTTTGTGTGTGCCTGTTTGTTTTTCTGTCCTTTCCCCTTGGTCTTCATTAGAGATTTCCAGAGCTTTGGTTGCTGCCTTGCTAATTAGAATCTGAAAAGCTGTGTGTGTGTGTGTGTATGTGTGTGTGTGTATGTATGTGTGTGTGTGTGTGTGTGTGTGTGTGTGTGTGTGTGTGTGTGTGTGTGTGTGTGTGTGTGTGTGTGTGAGTGAATCCGCCGGGGGCAGACAGATGTGTTGGTGCAATTTTAAGGTGAGTAAATTGGTGATAAAATGTGACGTTTATTTCCGCCCCGTCCAACAAGCACGGGCAACTGTCCCCCCGCAGTATGTGCTGCATCTCCCCTCGGTGGCCACGTGTTTATTCAAAGACCCCCCAATCTTTCGCCATCGCCCATACTCCTAGTTACGGATATCTTTGACTCAGGAGAACAATCCATTGTCTGCCCCCTCCGTGGGTGAACATCAAAGGGAGATTGGGGAGATTGAGTTTTGGTGGGTGTTACCCGTCTCAAGGGAGGAGGAGGTGAAGGAGGAGGGGGAAGAAGAGAAGGAGAGGAGGTGGAGGAGGAGATGGAGGAGGGGGGTGGAGGATGAGGAAGAGACGGAGGGGGGAGAGGAGGAATGGGAGAGGAGGAGTGGGGGAGGAGGGGAGAGGACGAGGGGGTGATATAAGGAGAAGGAGGAGATGGAGGGGGGAGAGGAGGTGGAGGAGGAGGGGGAAGAGGAGGAGGAGGAGGAGACGGAGGGGGGGTAGGAGGAGGAGGAGGAGACGGAGGGGGGAGAGCATGTGGTTGAATGTTGGCGAAAAATAATAGAAGATGGGCCTAGCGTGAGATGAAAATATGTTAATAGAGAGAGAGAGAGAGAGAGAGAGAGAGAGAGAGAGAGAGAGAGAGAGAGAGAGAGAGAGAGAGAGAGAGAGAGAGAGAGAGAGAGAGAGAGAGAGAGAGAGAGAGAGAGAGAGAGAGATTTCTATCCCTCATCATGCTGCTACAAGTGCTGGTGTTCGAATATGGGATTTTGTGAATGCTGTTGCTTATATAGGTCACGCACACACACATACCCACACATGTATCCACAAAGGCTGGGTGGTAGAGTTTGAATAATAATAATAGTCAGCCTTTGAATTGTTTGTTTTGTGGGCAGAGATGCTTCCTTTATGGGCAAATCCCTTCTCCTGGAGAGACCTCAGAGGGTGCTTTTGAAATGCACATATATGTCCTTAAGATAGATACCCCCGTGTGAGGAGTCTTTAACACGCTGGAGTTCAGGTGAATAAGGCATAAGTAGGAATACTACAATGTCACCATGAGGAATGAAAGACTGGGGATGAGAAAGAAGGAATGAGAGAAAGAAAATAAAGAAGCAGGCATGGTTTTGGCTGTGTGTGTGTGGTATTATGCAACCCTACTGTAAGGATTATATGCAAATAATGGGTATGTATGAACACTACAAATTCACCTTTATGAATGAAAGATATAGAGGAGAAAGAAATGCAAGAAAGAAAGACAGGAAGAAAGGAAGGATGAAAGAAAGAAGGCATTCATGATGGTGTGTGTGTGTGTGTGTGTGTGTTTGTGTGTGTGTGTGTGTGTGTGTGTGTGTGTGCATGTCTGTGTGTACGGGGAGGAGGGCTGGCTTCTTATGGAGCCCTACTGTAAGCTCATAATGTTGAGCAGTTACCTGTAGATGATGCACGCTGTCTTCTGACAGGTGGGGCAGTTGTTGATGTCCTGGCCAGTTCTGTATGAACGGCGCCTGCAGGAGGGAACAGAGTGTGATTAAACACCTACACAACACCTTTCTAGTAGTAGGTAAGCAGGCGCTCATAAAATGCGTAAATATTTAATTGAATCTGTGTCCTTGGTAAACAAGCATATTGAAAATGACAAAAATACGGTTACATTTTCGTGGTCATTAGTCATCGTTAATGCGATGATGAATCATTGCAGCATCCGTTGGTGGCCAGGCTGGTTTTGACCAACACAAGGTCTCTGTGACGTGTAAGCCAAGCTTATCTCGATGGTTCTGATCCAATAAGAGTCACATGTAGACAGAACTCAGAGTGGCTCATAAAGTACAATACTGTTATTCAAGATGCTTGTCAACAAAGACACAACCTAGTTCAATTGTTAGGTTAATATCAATCAATCAATCAATATCGGTGTGCGTGTGTAGTCAGCGCTGTGGATCATTATGGGGGGATGGGATATTATAACACGCTGTATGGATGGCACACGTCAGGAGCGTACACTGGATTGATCTGTTAACAAGATGCATGCTTTTCCTCCGTGTAATAAATAAATATCGACCTTTGCTGGGATTGTTTTCGCCCACGCCGCTGCTGAACTCTGCTGGAAAACTGGATGATTTCCGTTTAGAACATTATATAAGTTATTTTAATTACATAGAGAGGCTGGTTGACCTCATTGTCCATGTAATGGGGGAGGGGGGGGGATTAAGCTGGTTGTTACTCACTCGATACGCTGGAAGTATTTGCATCCGAAGAACAAAAAATATGTGGTTTGTATAAAGTAGTAGCCTTTGATCAGTTCTTTAATTTCTTGTTAATACATTAAAATCTCTCTCGTTCTCTCTCGCTCTCTCTCTCTCGCTCTCTCATGAGTGTTCTCTAGCTATCCTTTTCCTGCACTCTTTTGTTTTTTTGCATATCTATTTATTCATCTCCCTGTCCTTGGCCCTCTTTTCCTCTCAATCTGTGTGTGTGCTTTCTAATCCACGCATTAATACATGTATTACATGTTATCAACAGTATAATAAAACAATGAAAGGGACTAAGGGATTGAGAGATAGAGAGAGAGAGAGAGAGAGAGAGAGGAGAGCGTCTGTGTGCATACTGTGTATTGAAGCTTTGCCTCTGCTGAAACATTAATTGCATACGGCCAATAGTAATCTGATAGGGATTGGTTTGGCATTAGGGAGCTATGGCAAGCCTAGGCATAGAGAGGGAGGGGCAGGAGGAGAGAGTCAAACATTACATGTAGAGGAGACTGTAGGAGGAGATACACTATATTGCCAAAAGTATTGGGACACCCCTCTGAATCATTGAATACAGGTGTTCCAAGCACTTCCATGGCCACAGGTGTATTAAAATCAAGCACCTAGGTATGCAGACTGCTTCTACAAACATTTTTGAAAGAATGGGTCGATCTCAGGAGCTCAGTGAATTCAAGCGTGGTACCGTGATAGGTTGCCACCTGTGCAATAAGTCCATTCGTGAAATTTCCTCACTACTAAATATTCCACGGTCAACTGTTAGTGGTATTATAACAAAGTAGAAGCAATTGGGAACAACAGAAACTCAGCCACGAAGTGGTAGGCCACGTAAATTCACAGAGCGGGGTCAACGCATGCTGAGGTGCACAGTGCGCAGATGTCGCCAACTTTCTGCAGAGTCAATAGCTACAGACCTCCAAACTTCGTGTGGCCTATAGATTAGCTCAAGAACAGTGCGTAGAGAGCTTCATGGAATGGGTTTCCATGGCCGAGCAGCTTCATCCAAGCCTTAACATCACCAAATTCCAATGCAAAGCGTCGGATGCAGTGGTGTAAAGCACACCGCCACTGGACACTAGAGCAGTGGAGACGTGTTCTCTGGATCACGAGAGCGAGATGGACACCTTTGACAGTGTGAAAGGTGATGGGGCGATGGGCTGGAGGGCTGGAGGGCGGAGGGTGGGAAAAAAAGGGGAGATAACGGGAAAAGGGAGAGTGAGGGAGATACTGAGATAAAGACACACAAAAAAGAGTTCACAAACTAAAGGAGAGAGAGGTCGTGGGTTGGGAGGGATGAAAAAGATAATGGTGCCAGTGTTTGGGGAAAAAAGACCTTGAATAACATGGGGAGGCGGGGGGGGGGGGGGGGCAGGGAGATAGGTGCGGGTGCAGGAGAAGCCATTAATTAACACCAGATGGGAGGAGGAGTGGCGTTGCGAAGGATGAATGGCTTTAAACGGAAGAGAAGAGGCTGTGATCGGAAATGTAATGAGTGAGAAAAAGCCGAGGGGGATATCAGGCGAGGAAAGCGAACAATGGAAGAGGGCAGGAATAAAAGCCTCCTCAGGGTGAGGGATAAGAGAGGATACGAGGAAGAGGACGGGTTGTGGGGCAGGGGGTAGAGATACGTCTCAGAGGGATGCTGTTACCAAAGAGGCTTCTCCAGGACCTATACAGCATGATACAGTCAGATAAGATGATGCGAGGAACTGCTGGTATTTGCTTTGAGGCACCTCACAGGATTTGGCTCCACACACACACACACACACACACACACACACACACACACACACACACGCTCTACCGCCAGAATATTGGCATGACATTTAAAATCTATTACCTACAGTTGTCCTAGTAAATTGCAGTCGGAACTCACATATACTCCGTCTCCTCCTGTCTCATTGCCTACCTTCTCACTTAATAGGCAGCCCCCACCCCGACGTCTCTCTTCAGTTGTTAGTGCTTCCCCATCAAAGCGCATTCCAGCCACCTCTTACCCTTCGCTGAGAGCCTTGCTCCGCTCCAGGTCCTGGATGACATTAAGGAGCACTTTGATCTTCTCCTGGTTGGACAGAAGGCTCTCCTCCACGGTCAGTAGCCGGCCCTCCAGGCCGCGCGGTGCCGTTGTCCCCCCGCCGCCCCCTCCCGTCAGACCCCCTGGGGCCCCGTTGCACTGTGCGCTGGAGCGAAGCGCGCAGGAAGTTGCGTTGCCGTCGCCTGGCAATGGAGCCGGCCTGTTCGCCGAGCCCTCCGCTTGGGCGTCCTCGGCGCCCGGGGGAGGGTCCGGCGTGCTACGGCGGGCCGGTTGGACTTGCACTAAAGGGCTAGTGGGTTTGGACCGGGTCGCTTGGGGGGAGTTTTTCGGCGGGGCGGGAGGGGTGTCGGCTCTGGGTTTGGGGTCGTCGGGGCGAACGGGAGGCAGGGTTTTAGAGGTGCCGTAGGATGAGGAATGCGTGCGATGGCGTGTGTATTCAGTGGCATGTCGGTGTGTGTCTTCCTCAGGGTGGTGGTGTGGGTGTTGGACCGCGGGCGTGGCCTGACGGTCTTTGCCTGTTGAGTGTGAGTCTGCAGGCGGTTGTTCGCTCTGGTCGGCGCCGCTTGTTCTGCCCGTGTCGTGCAAGTGTGCGTCAGATGTCTGTGTGGCCGTGTCCTTATAGTGGCTCAAGTCTATGGAATGGGGTCTAGACTGCTGCCGGCAAGCTTTAGATTTGACGTTTTGTGCGTGCGGTGCGTGGCTCTTCTGGGAGCTCGTTGGATGGGTTTTTGGTATGGTGTTGGATGCTTGTGGAATCTGGGTGGCCTTGACAGAAGGGTTTGTCGCCGACGCCTGGCCTGTGTGCGCGACCTTTGCCTTTGAGTTCAAAAGGGGAGAGTCTTTCCTCAACTGATTGGTTGCCACAGACTGCTTCCGGATGGGGTTGGGTAACGTCTGGCTGGCCGTGATCTGGCTGGCCACGCGTCTGCGGCAGGCGCCCGTGCAAGGCGCCACCTGGGATTGTCTCCGCCCACACGTCCCGCACAGGCGCGCCGAGGGGGGGGCCATCATCCGGCAGGGTCGCGGCGGTGTGGCGTGCACCGTCGTGCACGTGCTTTTCGTCTTGGGCGCCGAACACTGGCTCTCCCCCCTCAGGGATTGGACCCTCCTCTTCTCCTGAGCGGGCTCCTTCACGTCAGCAGCCTCGCTACAAACCCCCCCCACCACCTCGGGGGCCACCACGCTGCCGTTGGGGTAACGGCCCACCTTCTTCTCCCGTGGATTGGCCCCCGCAGAGTTGATCTGGCAGTAAACCCCGCTTCCTGAACCCTGCGACCCCATATCGTCCTGTGTCAGGGTGTTGATTTCGTTCTCGGACGTCTCCTTGGCGACGGAGCAACCGCCAGAATCTCGCCCGGGCTCCGCCGCCGTCCTCTTCCTGTCCATGGGCTTAGATTGCTTCTGCTTGGTGCCGGGCACCTGGCCGCCTTGTCGCTTGGTGTTGGGGATACTCCGGAGTCCCGGGGAGGTCTGCACACCCACGCTGCACAGCGGGCCCCATCGACCCCCCGCGAGGGGCACCCCCAGCGCGGGCACCGTGTTAGTGTGGTCGGCCACCCTCCTCCCCATGCTCCGCAGCAGAACGGCTCAGCCCCCTGGGGAGGGGAAAATACCCGCCCCTCGCCGTGACATCGGCTGAAGTCCGCGGGTCTATATCCAGTCAGAAACAGGTGCGAAGCTGCCCGCTTTAAGATAAGCGCAAGTGTCTGCGGGCGTCAGTGAGACCGAACGCATTAACAGCCCTTGGCAGAGATTCAGCAGCTAATAAAAGGAACTAGCAGAAGCCCCTTTGGGTCAGTAGCCATAATGTCCCAATGTCCTTCCATAAATGTCCTCTCTCGCAGGCGTTACGACTTCAGATGGGGCAGGCATGCGTGGGCTTGTCCGAGCCTCAGACCAATGGCCCGCGCTACACAGGAGCTTGGTCGTTTCCTTGGCCATATCTGGTCTGTCCTGGATGTGGATGTGTCCTCGATATAACTGAAAGAGAAAAAGGAAGAGACAAGGACTTAATGGTCTGACGGGCGGGAAAACCCAGATACTACGCAGGTGAAGCACTATATAAAGGCTTTGACCACGAGTGAACGCACACACTGGCCAAATCAATAGAACTCTATCAACTTCCCATTACCCTCAAGGGTAGGCCAACTTTCAATCAAATCCGCCACCCCTTGAAATGAAAGGAAGAAGCAGAAGGAATAGAGTATGGATTTAAGGCTTACTGTGATGCCTTACTGACTCGTAAGTCTCACTACCATCCTAAATGTTAGGGCACGGTTAACTGAAATATATGCAATTAAACAAAGCTATAATCACTGAACCAAAAAGTATTAGATTTGACATTTTCAATTTACTAGCTGATAATTGTTTATTTTGTTCAATTTGTTTGTGCAGTATCTTTCCCTTATTTGTATAAACAGCTTAATAGTCAATTCTGGTGGCATTTTTTAGATTCAACAGCGTTGATTGCGCTATTTAGATTTGCTCAAAGATGCTAAATGTATTTTCTAAGATAGGAGTTGTTGAGTATCACAGTATAAATAATGATTATAGAGACTATTGATAAGAACAACCTGAAAGGGTCAACCACAAGTGGAGATAGAAATAAAGTTAGAAAGTAACTCAATGTGATTTAGTAGGCTTGTGGTTCTATGCGTAGGCTTACAAACACACTGATAACGGCCAATCTCTTAACCCTGGGTTAATTTCCTTTATTTCTTTCTTTTAAATCCTGCTTACTTCTTGTTACTTTTTCCAGCCACCTCCACCTTCAGATATATGGCTTTTAATTCAGGTTAAACAGAGAACACTTGGTCTCTTGGGAGTAACTGAAAACATCTAGAACATTCCAGTAGCTATTAAATAGAAAATTGTGTGTTCTGTAATGCGTCATAATTATCTCATGGTAGCAACACAAATAATACCATATATTTTGTCTTTATTTGGTGTAATATAAATAAAAACTCAATTTTAATTTAGATGTCATAAATGGCCCATAACAATGGGTAATAACAAAAGCTATTAGGTAGAAGATTGTAGAGGATGAATCTTCTCTTCTGAAATTGACTTTTCAGATTGTAGAAGTATTATGAATTTAGCACAGAATTTAGCACAGCAAGGTACAACCGATCAAACAAACAGATTTTAACATATGTGTGTGCTGTACATATTTACCACACACACACACACACACACACACACACACACACACACACACACACACACACACAGGAAGGAGATGATTGACAGTCCAGTCTGCTTTATGCTGCTGTGGTAATTGTTAAATCCTCGGTTCTGAATTGGGCCAGGCAAATCCTAGAATTGTGTGTATGCGTGGCTGAATGCTTGTTTGTGAGGCGTCTGGCTATGAATTCTTCTGGCTGGAGAATTCGTATGAAATGTAATTTGCAAAGCAGGCTGCTTCTGCATGGAGGGGGAATGGGCAGAAACATGTTTGTGAAAGAAAACTGCAGATGAGATGGAGTCTGTGTGTGTGTGTGTCACAGAGTTTGCTACTTGGATCCAGACTAAGCCATTTGAAGGTAATTTCACTGCAACTCATTTCCAAGCATTTGTCTCCCCACAGATCGACAGAACAAGCAACCCAGGCACCTGCTGCTGCCGCAAACACATAATCTCTCTCCTTCTCTCTCATTCTCCATCCCTCTCTCTCATTCTTCATCTCTCTCTCTCTCCCTGTCTCTTGTTCTCCATCCCTCTCATGTACTCTCACTGCATTTGCAAATATTGTACAACGTCTTTGAGCGTCAGAAAAGCGTCAATCTAGCATACATCAGGTGTGCGTGTGTGTGTGTGCCCGTGTGCTTGTGCGCATCCGCGTGTCAATTTTCACCTCTCACCCCTTGCCACGGCGGCAGAAGGTCACACACCGTACACTAATCCAGGCTCACCGCCCTCCATCTCTCAGTCTGGCCCCTCCCAACACACACACACACACACACACACACCTCTCTCCCCCATCCCCAATCTCTCAGATCTCTATATCATACGTGACATCTCACCTCCACGTTGATATCTCACCTCCACATCGCCCCGCTCTCTTCCTCTCCCCTCTTCTGATCAGTGTGACGTACGTGTAAGCCTCCCCTCAGCATAGCTGTCTAGGCTGTCTCTTGTCGACGTCTTTCCTCGTCTTCACAGCGTCTTCCTCCCCGTCTGGTGTTAAACCCCTCTCATCTTCGCTGCATCTTACCTACCTGATATGTTTATCAGTATAGGATATGTTCTGCAATGTATATCAACATGTAAAGAATGAGTGTGGCTTTGGATTGAATGTGAGAGAGTGTTTGCTTAGGTATGCTCATTGATAACAAGCATGTCACACTCCCTCTGCTGAAGCATCTGTTGCCCAGAACACACACATACACACACATACGCACGCACGCACACACACACACACACACACACACACTGAAACGAGAGGGTCGGAGTTAAAGACTCCACCAGAACACGAAGTCTGATATCCATGATAAAGACCCGCTTACGTACAGTGCATAACGCACACTCGTGGTGTTTATCGTGTGCGTGTGTGTGCTTGGACACACCATGGCCCACACTAACATTTATCTAGCACCCAACTCTCCCGTGAATCCTCGTCCCTCCGTCCCCAAGGTCAGCCTCATTTTTCAACTGTCGATGGCCGCACATGTAAGGATGAAAGCGATCCGCTTTACTGCTCCGTAATCACACAGTTTCACCTCCTCCTCTATTCATCTCTATTAGTCCCTCTCCATGTATTCTCCTCTCCTCTTCTCCTCCTCCTCCTCCTCTCTCTGTCTCTGTATCTTTCTTTCCGTCCGTGTGTTTGTTTTTCCTAGGCCAGGATTCAGCAGTTGATTGCTCCCAAGACAGTTGCATTGTGGGTATTGGCAGGTGTTAAAGGTCAAACTGCTCTCTGTTGTCCCTTACTGGGAGCACAAACAACACAATTAGTGTGCTTTAATGTAGACCTTACTGGCATTATGAAACTGATATTGCTTTCCGTGAGCCGTTATATTGAGACCCTGATTATGCCCTTTCAAATATGATGCAGCAAATGCCATTTCAAAGTAATACATGAAAAGCAATAAAAGTAATACAATATTTAAACGTTAACATTGCATACAGCAGGGTTGCAATTAATGAAGCATTGATCATTCCAGAAACATAAATGTAAACGTATTGCCGATGTCCTTTTTCCAGTTTTTCAAAATTTTCGTAATAAATCAGACTCATGCTTCCCCAGTGAAACTCCGTCCCATCCAGCACACTAACGGTGATGCATGTAACCAGGCTAGCAAGCCTCCAAAACGAGTGATCCATCCATAACGCCGTGGCTCCACGGATCACTAGCGACAGACTGCCGCGCCTGGCCCCCCAGTGTCGCTCCCAGTTCATTAACTGGTGCGTCTGTACCTTTTGCCCGGAGACCATGCTTTAATAAGCTCCTGGTCCCCACCATTAGCTAGAAGCTGGAATGGCAGATGTCAACAGCGCAGCCCTTCTGCAGCACTGCATTATCCACAATTGGGTCAAAGTAAGTACAAATAGTCTGCTTTTAAGCCAGCTAAGCCGGTCGGAGCCATTTTCCTTCACGGGGAGAGAAAATGACATCTCCCGAAGCCGGGCTCTCTGGCGGCTGCGGTTAATTCATGATGTCATTATCGTAATGGGGTGGGAGGGACAGCAGAGGATAGTTGCCAGCAAGATGGACTCTTCGTCCAAAGGTTCTGGGTTCGAAGCCCCCAAGGTCCATAGTAGCAGTACCTGTAGACATCCTTGAGCAAGAAGCCTGACCCCTGCCTTGCTCCTTAACGACATGCATCCAAAGACAAGCCTCTCAAATTCACTTGGTTTACAAATCAAAGTTAGGCAAATAACCACAAACAAATGGATTTCACTGATGTAACTTTTTTCCAGCAGCAGTTCTTGCATGCCTTGAGTTTGACTCTAAATAAAACTGACATTTGCCTCAACTCCATAGTTAGACCTTAAGTATTACAAATGCTTCCAATCTAAAAGTTCACATTTTACCTGCAGGTGTATGTTTGACACGCGTCAACTTGAAACAAGCACATGCTTGTGTACGTGTGTGTATGCGTACGTGTTTGTGTGTGTGTGTGTGTGTGTGTGTGTGTGTGTGTGTGTGTGCCCCTTTGCTTGCATGCATGGTTGCACATGCATCCCCTCCACTACCCATGATCTTTTTTGTTGCGTGGGTTGGACGTAGCTGCATCCAGCATAGCTGGATCCTTCAATCAGTCTTACGTCCGTCTTGCAAAAGCCCAAAACACTCAACTTCTTCATTCAAATCTTAAGCTTGTGAGTTATAGACATGGACGATTTGAAATGGTGTGGAGCTCGCTGGTAGAATGGTAGGAACTCAAGCAGCAAATGATACAGGTTAGACCGATTTATTCCTGGTGAGTAATTTTGTTTCGTAGCTGAGGCCAAGAGAAAACCACCAGAGAGAGAGCGAGAGAGAGAAAGAGAGAGTGAGATAGAGAAAGAGAGAGCGAGAAAGTGATGAAATAATGAAAGAAGAATATGAAAGCTGATTCTAGATCCATCAGGCTAACAAGGGGGGTGTTGGAGGAAAGTCCGAACAAACGTTCACACACACACACACACACACACACACACACACACACACACACACACACACACGCAAACACCCACAAACTGGCATCACCCCTGGTGATTGCTGAACACGTCTCACTCTTTCCTGCTCGGTCATACATCATTCAGAACCCCATCTCCTTCCTTCCCCTTCCTCCTCCCCCACCACCCGTCCCCTCTTCCCCCCTGCTGAACTGACATTCAATCTCTCCATAATCAACCCCTGCTCTGTGTCTCCTTCGCTGGCCATCCTTCTGACGGCCCATGCCCCCTCTCCCACCATCTCTCTCTCTCTCTCTCTCTCTCTCTCTCTCTCTGTCTGTCTCTGTCTCTCATCCCTCTGTCTGTCTGTGTGACTCGACTTGTCACTTTGCGGCTCTCGTGTCATTCTCATCACTTGTTCAATCTGTCTGCTTTAGAGCACGGCTGAAACATGTGCTTGTGCACACAAACACACACACACACACACACACACACACACACAATTGCTTACATGTACACAAACACAGATGTCCTTGGATCTCTCTATCTCATAGTGGCCCTGTTCTCTCTTTTGGGTCATCTCGTAATTATCTGTAGAGATTGGGGTTCTCTCAGGTATACTGTCACAAACTATTGATTGCACAAACTATGGTGGATGTGTGGATCAGCACTTCATTTGTGTGTGTGTGTGTGTGTGTGTGTGTGTATGTGTGTGTGCCCATTTGTATGAGTGTGTGTGTGTGTGTGTGTGTGTGAGAGAGAGTGTGTGTGCGTGTACGTGTGTGTGTGTGTATTTCTGTGCATCTGTGTGTGTGTGTGTGTGTGTGAGAGATGTGTGCGTGTACATGTGTGTGTGAGAGTGTGTGTGTGTGTATGTGCGTCTGTGTCTGTGTGTTTGTGTGTGTGTGTGTGCCTCTGTGTCTGTGTGTGTGTCTGTGTGAGAGTGTGTGTGTGTACGTGTGTGTGTAATTCTGTGCATCTGTGTGTGTGTGTGTGTTTGTGTGAGAGAGTGTGTGCGTGTACATGTATGTGTGTGTATCTATGTGTGTGTGTGTGTGTGTCTGTGTGTGTGTGTGTGTGTGTGTGTCTGTGTATGCAAGGCTATCCCTTGGCCTCTGATTGGACGAGCGATGAGACACAGAGACCCAAGTCGCTTTGCCCAGTCTGTTTACTTGGACAGCCAGGAACATATGACTAGCGCCACGAGGGCATCATGACACCCATTCACACACATACAGTACTCACTAGCACACCCGGTGGTCTGGGGAGTAAGCACACACCCTTGTCCTGCATGGGGTTGTTGTCAAAAACGAATGTATGAACTGTACAAACAAAAGAGCAAATGGAAGACTCATCGCACAGCCAAGATCTCCAGACAGAATGTATACCTAGCAGTAGTGAGCCCTTACCTCACTCAAGACTACCATGCATGTAGTATTACACAAGGGTATTATCCTATTCTTACACACACACACACACACACACACACAAACCAATGTGCAGAGGCTGCCTAAGTGTGTGACAGAGGGGTGGTTGTGGTATAATCCCACTATCAAAGCTGCATGGACTCTCATGACGAGGTGAAATATGCAGCTTCAACACGCATGCCTGGGGAGCATTTCATGACAACACCCCAATGTACGCTGGAGATGCGCACACACGGTCACTATAATGAGGATACGCATTTACTGTTTTCTACTGCGCCGAGATGTACATACACACGCATGATGTTTCACACACACGCACACACACACACTATTGTGATTGATTACTTTTAGTTTTTCTGAAAAGTAGCGATGAAGGTTGTTTGAAACCAACCAATGCATATATACACTATGCATGTACATGCGCACACACGCACACGCTGATGCACACACGCGCACACACACACACACACACACACACACACACACACACACAGCAACGCCCACACACAAAGTTTTATGGAGATGCATTGCTATGGACAGACTGAATAAAGCCACAAACACACACTGACATTACAGCACAACCACTCACTTACTGTGTATTGTAATTAATCAAATGACACAAACAAAAACAGACAAATATACACACACACACTCTCTCACCGATCCAGCAGCTGGTCCTTCGTCACTTACCTTTTGCTATCTTATGCTTTCATCTGCATGCATGTTGTTCCTCAACTCTGGTTCCTTCTCTCTCTGTCTCTCTCTCCCTCTCTCTTTCTCTCCCTTGCTGTCTTTCTCTCTCTCTCTTTCTCTGAACCCTGTTCTCTGGTATAGTCCTCAGCAGCGTGCTGTTCTTCTCCGTCTATCTCTCTATCGCTCTCTCTAGTTCTGCTGCCACCGATACTGCCGATCCCCACGCAGCTCAGTGATCCTTCCTCCCCCTCTCTCTCCCTCCCTCTCTCACTCTCCCTTTGTCTCTCTCTGTGAATGTGTGTGTGTGCATTTCTCTACTCGTTGTTTTTCTTTAATCCGTCTCACCCACTTCTCTTCCTCGCTAGTATCTGTCTATGTCTCTCTGTCTCTTTCTCTCTCTCTGTCTCCATGTCTCTCTCTCCCTGCCTCCCTCTCTCCATCTTCCGCTCTCCCTATCTCACTGTCTCTCTCTCTCTCTCTCTTTCTAACTCTCACTCTCTCTCCCCCTCTCTTTCTTTCTCTCTCTATTTCTCTGCCTCTCTTTGTGTTGCTGGTTAATCCTGTTCCGTGTGTGTGTGTGTGTTTGTGTGTGTGTGTGTGTGTGTGTGTGTGTGTGTGTATGTGTGTTTGTGTGCTCTATGTGGGTGTGCTGGGTGGTCAAAGACCCAATGAAACTTTAGCAGGATGAAAATGTATCTGGGAATCAAGCCAGACTGCACACTAAATACTCTCTCTCTCTCTCACACACACACACACACACACACACACACACACACACACACACACACACACACACACACACATGCACACAATGTCACACTTACCCTATTGTTCAGTGTATTTACGTCTTTGGCTGTCTCTCTGTGTGAACACCACTGCTTCTGTCTCCAGGTCTGACCTGTACCATACCCTCTAATACTAGTTGTAGTTCAGTTCCCCTGACACCCCCCCAAACACACACACACACACACGCACATGCACATGCACACACACATACACATACAAATACCCATAAACACATACATTAGCCCCACCCGTCCATCTCCCTGCCATCCCCCTGTCTTCCTGCTCCACTTACTCTCCTCACACATCTCTCTCTCTCTCTCTCTCTCTCTCTCTCTCTCTCTCTCACGCCCCCCATCACACACACAACCTCATGTGTGCTACTTACTTATTGCCCCTTGTTTTACCTACTTGTCCCTTTGGATATCTCTCTTTCTCGCTCCCTTTCTCTCTCTCTATTCATCTCTCCTGTCTTGCAGGTAGCAGATTTTGCCGTTGAGGCACAGTAATGATAATGGCGATAAGATTGCGTGCAATAACAGATATTAATTATTTCTAATCAGACAGATTTTTGCTGGTTTTTCTACTAATGGGATTTTTGCTGTCCTGCAGATTGCAAAATGTAAAGTGTGTGAGTATGTTCATGTGTGTTTGTGAGTGTGAGCCTTTGTGTCTGAATATGCATGCGTGTGTGTGTGTGAGGTTGTGCCTGTTCCTTTAGTTTGTCCCTGACAAAGTGACTATCTAACGTCCTGACCTGCACTAGAAAATAACCAGTGACGTATGCAGCGCTGTAAAAGTTGTCCACTCCCCCATGTGTCGTGTTTCAGTCGACCTCCAGTCCAGCCGGCCAATGGGCTGTGAGCATGGTGTTTGGGCGGGGGCTAGGAGGTGTGTGGCTGGTTCAGCACGTACAGGCGGGTAGCGTGTCAGATGCCGGCATGCCTTTGGGTAATTTCCATGAAGGTCTACCGTGCAGCGCTACAGAAGGATCGGATAATGCCCACTCGTGCATATATCGTGCCTAGTCACCCACGGACAAAGCACAAGTGCACACAAACACTAGCATCACCATTGTGTGGTGTGTGTGTTCGTACTCTCGGCCCTTGGCCATTTGATTTAGGTGGTGAGGTACGGAGATGAGAGTCAAAGTCAAAGTGTTTTATTCTGAAATGTGCTTTTTACGACAAGGCAAGGGTTTTTTGTATGGTAAACTCTACTGCCACAAGCCTGGTCACATTATCGCCGATTGCATAGCTCTGAAGCGTAAGCAGCAGGTGCCAGGTCCAAAACCAGCAGGGGTAGTTTTCAAACCGACGAAGGGTATGGGTTTGATTAAAACAGTGCCCACCGGTAGCCGCCCCGTAGATAAAAGCCTACCTGATGAGTGTTTTAAGCCTTTCATCTTCACCGGATCTGTGTCTCTCACTGGAAAGTTGGATGACCAACGTTCAGTCACAGTGTTGCGAGACACTGGTGGCTCTCAGTCATTCATTCTTTCTAGTATCCTGCCCGTGAGTGATACCTCTGCCTATAATACAAGCACTATAGTAAGAGGTATTGGGATGGGTTTTGTACCCGCGCCTCTTCATTACGTCCATGTGAAATCGGATTTGATTACGGGTTTCTTCCCAGTTGCTGTCCGCCCCAGTTTTCCTGTCGAAGGTGTTGACTTCATAATGGGTAACGACATAGCGGGAGGGAAAGTCTACCCTACTCCTGAGGTTGTTAGTGTTCCCATTACTGAATCTGACCCTGATGACCTGGTTAGCCATCATCCGGATGTGTTTAAGTTTGAGGAAGTGTTGTCACCTGATGACGGGTTGGTGGATGGCGCATTGAAGGAGCGTGAAGCGGTGGAAGAGTTTGTTAGTGCTTCTGAGGCACCATTATCATTGACTCGCGAAGCACTGATAAGTGCTCAGAAAAGGGATTCCTCCCTATCAAAGTGTTTCGCCTCAGTCAAGGAAAATGATTGTAAGGACAGTAGGAAACAGTCATTCCGTCTGGATGACGGAGTGTTGATGCGTAAGTGGGTTTTGCGACTAGCTGAATCATCAGATGATTCAATTGTGGATTGCGTTGGCCCTCTGCCCAAGACGAAGTCTGGTTATCTGTTCTTGCTAACTGTGATGTGTATTTTAATGATGTGGTGGTGTACTGACACCTGGGCTGACCATTTAGCCAGCTTGAACGTGGTGTTCCAGCGGCTCGTGGAATCGTCTTTAACACTTCCGTGGGTAAGGTGGTCGGATTGCAGGTTACCAGTACCAGATGTACAGGTAACAGGCCATCCTATGTGACAATTAGAGTAGTGTTGCTCTAATGTTGCAAACTACCCGTTTGCTCTTATGGGGGGGAGTGTTACGGACGTAGTGTGTTTTTTGTGTGACTAACTGTGTTCTCTCCCCAGCCTACTGTTTGTCCCTCCTCCTGCAGCACTCAAACAATCAGGAAATTGAGTGCACCTGCTCAGGGTAGGGCTATATAAGCTGGGAGCGGACCAGAGCACAGGAGCCAGTGGGCCATTCTGCAGATCACGTGCTGCATGTGTGGACTAGTTAACGAAGTGTTGTGTTTCTTCTCGTGGAACTAGTAGAGTGAGCTATTTTGGTTAATTAGTGTTTAGTTATAGTTTTGTTGACCAGTAGTTGTTTCCCTTTGTGTTTTCCCCTTTTGGGAAAGTGGTTTTTCGTTACCTTAATAAACCTTTTTGTTAACCTTTACCTCTGTCTGAGACTCCTCCTTGTCCCCCGGAAAAATATTCTTTGTTACTCCCCAAAGATACCCCTGGATACCAATTGGGGTCGTAACAAGTCCCACTTGTTACGACCCCAATTGGTATCTAGGGGTATCTTTGGGGAGTAACAAATGTTTTTCCGGGGGACAAGGAGGAGTCTCAGACAGACGTAAAGGTTAACAAAAGTTTATTTAAGGTAACGAAAAACCACTTTCCCAAAAGGGGAAAACACAAAGGAAAACAACTACTAGTAAACAAAACTATAACTAAACACTAATTAACCAAAATAGCTCACTCTACTAGTTCCACGAGAAGAAACACAACACTTCGTTCACTAGTTTCCACAAATGCAGCACGTTATCTGCCGAATGGCCCACTGGCTCCTGTGCTCTGGTCCGCTCCCAGCTTATATAGCCCTAATCTGCGCAGGTGCACTCCATTTGCCTGATTGCGTGAGTGCTGCAGGAGGAGGGACAAACAGTAGGCTGGGGAGAGAACACAGTTAGTCGCACAAAAACACACTACGTCCGTAACACTCCCCCCCATAAGAGCAAACGGGTAGTTTGCAACATTAGAGCAACCACTACTCTAACTGTCACATCACAGGGGAAGTCGCACACTCACTTCCCCACTGTCACATAAGATGGTCTGTGATCTGTACATCCAGTGCTAAAAATGTACAAATCGGTAACCAGCAATCAGACCACCTTACCGTCAGAAGTGTTAAAGATGATTCCACGAGCCGCTGGAACACCACGTTCAAGCTGGCTAAATTGTCGGCCCAGGTGTCAGTACACCACCACATCATCAAAATACACATCACAGTTAGCAAGAACTGATTGCCAGACTTCGTCTTGGGCAGAGGGTCAACGCAATCCACAACTGAATCATCTGATGATTCAGCTAGCCGCGAAACCCACTTGCGCATCAACACTCCGTCATCCAGATGGAATGACTCTTTCTTACTGTCCTTACAATCATTTTCCTTGACTGCGGCGAAACACTTGGATAGGGAAGAATCCCTTTTCTGAGCACTTATCAGTGCCTCACGAGTCAATGATAATGGTGCCTCAGAAGCACTAACAAACTCTTCCACCGCTTCACGCTCCTTCAATGCGCCATCCACCAACCCGTCATCAGGTGACAACACTTCCTCAGACTTAAACACATCCGGATGATGGCTAACCAGGTCATCAGGGTCAGATTCAGTAATGGGAACACTAACAACCTCAGGAGTAGGGTAGACCTTCCCTCCCGCTATGTCGTTACCCATTATGAAGTCCACACCTTCGACAGGAAAACTGGGGCGGACAGCAACTGGGAAGAAACCCGTAATCAAATCCGATTTCACATGGACGTAATGGAGAGGTGCGGGTACAAAACCCATCCCAATACCTCTTACTATAGTGCTTGTATTACAGGCAGAGGTATCACTCACGGGCAGGATACTAGAAAGAATGAATGACTGAGAGCCACCAGTGTCTCGCAACACTGTGACTGAACATTGGTCATCCAACTTTCCAGTGAGAGACACAGATCCGGTGAAGATGAAAGGCTTAAAGCACTCATCAGGTAGGCTTTTATCTACGGGGCGGCTACCGGTGGGCACTGTCTTAATCAAACCCATACCCTTCGTCGGTTTGAAAACTACCCCTGCTGGTTTTGGACCTGGCACCTGCTGCTTACGCTTCAGAGCTATGCAATTGGCGATAAGGTGACCAGTCTTGTGGCAGTAGAAACACTGTCTCTCAGCCACAGGACATGACAAGGGCGCTCTGGGCTGGGGGATACGTGCATCACCAGACCTCTGCAAAAAACCACGATTGAAGGAATGATCTGGTTTATTAAAAACACTCTTGTGCATGAGATCGAACTCTTCCGCCAGCTTAGCACCCTGCTGTCATGTAGCTACCTTCTGCTCATTCAGATAGATCACCGTACGCTCAGTCACACAGTTTTTAAACTCCTCCACCAGCATCAGCTCACGCAGTAAAACATAGTCCTTTGCCTTACATGATGCACACCATCGGTCAAAGAGGATCTCTTTCTCCCTAGCAAAGTCAATGTAATTCTGAGTCGTCGTCTTTCTAAGACTTCGAAAACGCTGTCTGTAAGCCTCTGGTACTAGCTCATACGCCCGAAGAATAGCGCTTTTTACTTTCTCATATACTAAACTATCTTCAGTAGAGAGAGAAATACACGCTTCCTGAGCCTTACCAGTTAACTTACACTGCAGAAGTATAGCCCACACATCCTTTGGCCAATGCAAAGCGACGGCAATGCGCTCGAATGCACTAAAGTAGGACTCAATCTCTGTCTCTTGAAAAATAGGGACCATTGAAACATTCTTTCGTACATCAAAGGCATTATCAGAACCTGACGGTGACCGTCCGCCAGAGCTAGAGGCCATCGCCGATGTCCTAGCGTCGACTTCACTCCTTTGCAACTCTAACTGACGCATCCTGATAGCTGTGTCTGCCTCCAATTTTTTCAACTCATACTCCCTCCGTGTCTCTGACTCTAACTCCAACTTCTTCAACTCTAGTTGAAACTCTCTCTCCTCCTTTCTTTCCTGCCTCTCCTGCTGAAGACGAGCTAAACGCATCTTCAATCGGGCACCTCCCACAGAACCAGAAGGTATAGAGAGTGGCTCAAACCGTGGCATCGTGTAAGGTTTTACCTCTTCCTCACTACCCTCTCCACCTGGAGTAAAACCACCAGGCTGTGGCTCAATCGCTCCTTCCTGACTCTCACCCGGGGATACCACACCAGGAGACTCCTCCAAAACCTGTGAGGCAAGAATTCCCTTTTCTACCAGTCCTCTTAAAAGGACAGCCTTCAGAATTTTTTTTATAAGCGACCGTGAAACAGAAATACCGTAATAATCGGCAATCAAACACAAATCATCCTTCCTACAGCCATCAACCTGACTTAAAGTAGGATGTGCCACAAACTCCTCTAAGTTAAACACTGCCATTTTACCAGAAGGCAAACCACAGTGACTGCAGTCTGAAGCTAATCACGTAGTAGGATAGGCTAAGCTACAAACAAATAGTTCAACCACACCCACGTACTGAGTTAGCAACCTTAAGTCCTCCTTCACTGGTGAAGAGTGTGATAAGCGTCAATGCCAGGTGCCACACACACGCGAATACCACGCTCAGCCTTATAGAAAACTACTTCCTCAATTCCTATACCTAACACCAAAGCTATATCTATCTATCTATCTTCTGGAGCTTGCCGGGCTCGAGGCGACTTTAAAGGCTAAACTTCAGCGGCCGTTTTTTTTTTAAATAAAATTAAAATTAAAAGTACCCACGGTACTAAAGGTTTGAAATAAAATATGAGGAAGAGGAAGGAAGGGAGGGAGAGGAGGGGAGATAAGTGGAGAGGAGAGGCAGAATAAGTTCAGTGCGGGACAGAACCGTACACATATTTTGTACAATTATTACTATATTATGATTATAGTCCAGCACTATCCAATATTCTTTGTTATTCCTCGACACACTTGCACGTGTACAGTGAGGGAAATAAGTATTTGATCCCCTGCTGATTTTGTACGTTTGCCCACTGACAAAGACATGATCAGTCTATCATTTTAATGGTAAGTTTATTTGAACAGTGGGTGACAGAATAACAACAAATATATCCAGAAAAACGCATGTCAAAAATGATTTGCATTTTAATGAGGGAAATAAGTATTAAATTAAACTAAATTTATATCAAATTTGGTGAAAGATGGGACAGAGCCTGGGCCAGAAACACAAAAACTGAGAGGGGCGGAGTTACACCTTGTTTCCTGTTTCGTTACGGAGATATTCTACTGAAGGGGAACTCATTCGCGCGAATGGCTAAAGCTTTCAGAAAGGAATTTCAATACATCTATTTCTACATGGGCTAGTCTACACAGTGTTGATTTAAAACATTGAAAGATTCAAGCAACATGATTGGTCAAAACAAATATGAAGCGAAAGAAAGTATAACGCCTGGTTCCCCAGAGTTTGAAATGGATTTAAAGTCTGATTTATGAGACTACATAAATACCCACACCTGAACCTAATTTCCATGACATTCCTGGGCATTTCTTCTTCACTTGTCTTTCCCAGCCCTACGTTCACACATAATCCGACCCTCATGCTCTTTGAAAGGGCTGCACACAATTAAAAGACAGGATTGTCCCTCAAAGCTCCCTTCTGAGAATAATGTGATGGGTGTGGCATGACCTTGACCACGGGCGTGGTGTCTATATTTAGTGTTACAAATTGACCCGTTCCAGAAAAAGCTGCAAGGGCACTCCTCAATAACATTATCTCTGCTCTTGGCTCGTGTTTTCTGACACCCAGATAGATACATATACATGCATGCAGACAGACACACAGACACACACACACACACTCACACAGGCTTTCTGATAAAACCCCTTGTCTCTCTGTCTCCCTTCTAGCCCCACGAAACTGGGCACCCTGTGGTTCCCGGCATGTGTTCACACACACGCACACACGCACACACTCACACTCACACATGCTCACACTCCACAACTACACACACTCACACAGACACACACACACACATACACAGACACACACCAGGGCCTACTGACAAGCAAGCATCAGCTATGACAACTCCTGCTAGTGGGTGTGTGTAGGAGAGATGAGGCTGTGTGTGATAATAACAAAATAACTGTCACGCCGTCCACTTCTGCCACCTAGTGGGCACCGGTATCCATCACCCTACGTTCTTCATTCATCTCCTCCTCTTTACACACCGGCCGGCAATCATCATCAGCACGCTCTATATCAGCCCCGGATCTTCAAGCAGCCGGCGCTAGTTCGTTGTTCACACTTCTCTAGTTAGTACCTCGTCACTGGCTGTTCCTTGAGATTAGATCGCTTGCCTGATCTCTGCTCTTTTGCTAACCCACCTTCTCCCTCTGATTAGCCACCTGCTCTGTTGCCGGACCCTCGCCTGCCTGACCACCCATGTGTTGCCAAACCTTCGCCTGCAGTAAACACCTTGCTACCCACACCATTGTGTCCTTGCCTCTGTGTCGAGCATTTGGGTCCTCTCGCTCTGTTCTCCATAACAGTACGAACTAGCCATCATGGACTCAGCTGACACAGTGGACCTCCAACAGGTAATCTCCCGCCAAGGAGCCCTTCTTGGGCAGCATGACCTGGCCCTACAGGAAATCGTGTCCAGTCTCCGGGTGTTTTCTCAGGTAATCCGAGAACTCCAAGCTCTGCTGCCTCCGACCGCAGTCCCTGAACTTCTGAGCCCAAACCCTGCCCCGAGCTGGAGCCGTTTATCCCGGCCCCCAAGCGTTATGAGGGCGACCTTGGGTCCTGCCGTGCGTTCCTCATGCAGTGTCCGTTGGTGTTCGAACAGCAGCCTCTGACTTACCCCACAGACAAATCTCGGATCGCTTATTTGATCGAAGCGAGGCTCTCGCCTGGGCTACGGCCGTATGGGAGCGCGGTTCAGAGATCTGTTCCTCCTATTCCGATTTCACGGAAGAGATACATAAGGTGTTAGATCATCCTGTACGGGGTAGGGAGGCTTCGAGACGCCTATTGTCCCTTCGCCAAGGCTCACGCAGCGTAACCGCTTTCGCCATCGAGTTCCGCACTCGCGGCTGAGAGCGGCTGGAACAAGGAAGCCTTGCAGGGATTTTTTTCTGTGCACGCTTGTCAAAGATGAGTTGTTTTCCCGAGAGGATCCCACGAACCTCGATCATCTGATTGCTCTTGCCATTCGGGTAGACAACCGGCTTCACGAGCGCCTCCGAGTGCGAGCTTTTCGTCCGTCACCGACGCCCATATTGAGCATGGCGTCTGCAGCGCCCCGGTGTCCACCCTCGAGCGCCAGCCTTTCCCGTCGCGAACAATCGATTCCTTCCAAGCCGGAGCCTATGCAACTGGGACACACCTGCCTTTCCCCCGAGGAGAGAGAGTGTCGCATGCAGTTTAGGTCCTGCCTGTATTGTGGCCAACCAGGACACTTCCTGTCCGTCTGCCCCACTCGCCCGGGAAACGAGCGCCCTCAACAGTTGCCCGAGGGGTCCTTGCGAGTCGTGCCCAAAACCCCTCGGTTCTTCATCCTTTGCTCGATGCCGCCCTCCTGTGGCAAGATCAGACTCTACCCCTCACCATTCTCCAGTCAAACTGTTGATTTCTGGGAATCACCACGAGTCCCTATCCCTCAACGTGATAGATTGTCCGTTTACCCCAGTGGTGCAGGGTTACCCTTTGTTTCGGACACATAACCCCGAGATTGACTGGAGGGCCGGGAGAGAAACATCTTGGAGCACTTACTGCCTTTCCCATTGCCTGCGGTCTGCCCAATCTTCCCCCGCCCCGGAGTCCAGGATCGCTTCTGCACCCACTGATCTGTCCTCTGTTTCAGAGGTCTACCACGACTTAAGTTTGGTTTTTAGTAAGCCCCATGCCCTATCCCTGCCACCTCACCGCCCTTATGACTGTGCCATCGACCTCCTTCCCAGGGCCCCCCTGCCTAGCAGTCGCATGTACAACCTCTCGCGACCGGAACGGGAGTCCATGGAGGAGTACATCCGAGAATCCCTTGCCGCCGGAATCATCCGTCCGTCTTCCTCCCCGGTATGTGCAGGGTTATTTTTTGTCAGCAAGAAGGACCATTCCCTCTGGTCTTGTATTGACTTCAGGGGGCTAAACAACATCATGGTTAAGAACAAGTACCCCTTACCTCTCATTAGTTCTGCCTTCGTTCCCCTCCATGGAGCCACAGAGTTCTCCAAATTAGATCTACACAACGCCTACCACCTGGTCCGCATCCTGGAGGGGGATGAATGGAAGACCGCCTTCAACACCCCCCTGGGTCACTTCGAGTATCTGGTCATGCCCTTCGGCCTCACAAAACGCTGTGTTCTAAGCCCTGGTCAACGATGTCCTCCGTGATTTGCTTAACCACACAGTTTCTGTTTATTTGGACGACATCCTGATCTTCTCCAAGTCGTTGGTGGAGCATAAGCTGCATGTGCGGGAGGTTCTCCAACGCCTTCTGGAGAACAAGCTGTATGTCAAAGCGGAGAAGTGTGAGTTCCATGTTCCGTCCATCCCCTTTCTGTGGTACGTCATAGGTCAGGGTGAGGTGAGGATAGATCCGTCCAAAGTTTCCGCAGTGGCAGAGTGGGCTTCTCCCTCCTCCCGTAAGCAGCTCCAGCGGTTCCTTGGCTTCGCCAACTTTTACCGCCGCTTTATACGCGGATACAGTCGCATCGCCACACCCCTCACGGCCCTGACCTCCACCAAGAAACCCTTTGAATGGACGCCAGAGGCCGAGACCGCCTTACAGGGTCTCAAAGAACGGTTCGTTTCTGCACCCATCCTTGCCCAACTTATCCCTCTATCCAGTTTGTGGTGGAGGTCGACGCCTTGGACACTGGGGTAGGGGCATTACTGTCCCAACGCTCTCCCATGGACCACAAGCTGCACCCGTGTGCCTTTTTCTCTCGTAGGCTTACCCCTCCTGAGCGTAACTATGACGTGGGCAATCGTGAGCTACTGGTGGTGAAATTGGTGCTGGAGGAGTGGCACCACTGGCTGACGGGCGCGGAACAGCCTTTCATCATTTGGACGGACCACCGAAACTTGTCGTACATCCAGTCCGCCAAGAGGCTCAACTCCCGGCATGCCAGATGGGCCTTGTTTTTCGGTCACTTTAATTTTACCCTGACCTTCCGACCTGGCTCCCGGAACGTTAAGCCGGACGCCTTGTCCCGCTTACACTCACCCGAGGACCCCTGCACGGACCCCGAACCCATCCTGCCGTCCGCCTGTCTCATCGCTACGCTTACCTGTAAGGTCGAGTCTGCCGTCCTCCAGGCGCAGGGACAACAGCCACACCCCGGCACCAGTCCTCCCAACCGCTTATTTGTCCCAGACGCGGTGCGGTCTAGGGTGCTTACTTGGGCCCACTGTACAAGACTCACTTGTCACCCAGGAATAACCCGCACCCTGAACTTTATTGTTGACGGTTATGGTGGCCCAACATGGACGCGGACGTCCGCTCATTCATCGCCGCATGTCCCACCTGTGCACAGAACAAATCCTCGACCCAACCCTGCTCCGGCTTGCTCTGGCCCCTGCCTATCCCTAGTCGCCCTTTGTCTCACATCGCCTTGGACTTCGTCACCAGGCTCCCCCCGTCCGAGGGGAACACAACCATCCTCACGGTCATTGACCGATTCTCCAAGACCACACACTTCCATGCCCTGCCCAAACTTCCCTCGGCTAGGGAGACAGCGGACCTTCTGGTGCTCCACGTATTCCGCCTGCATGGCATCCCTGCAGATATCGTCTCGTACCAGGGACCTCAGTTCATCTCCCAGGTCTGGCGAGCGTTCTGTGCAGCCCTGGGAGCCACGGTCAGTCTCTCTTCCGGGTACCACCCGCAAACCAATGGACAGTCGGAGAGGACAAATCAGGAGACGGAGGCCGCACTCCATTACATCACCAACTCCAACCCATCCTCTTGGAGTTCCCAACTCCCCTGGGTCGAGTACGCCCATAATTCCCTCATCAATGTGTCCACTGGTTTGTCCCTCTTCATGTGCTCGTTGGGGTACCAGTCGCCCTTGTTCCCCACTTTGGAGGCGGAGATCGCGGTCCCCTCCGTCCAGGCTCACATGCGCCGGTGCCTGCGCACCTGGAAACGTGTGCACGCTGCCCTGCTCCATGCGTCTACCTGCTCCCAGCACCAAGCGAACAAGCGCTGTCAACCGGCCCCGCAGTACACACCTGGGCAAAAGCTCTGGCTCCGGTCGAGGGATCTTCCATTAAAGAGGGTTTCCCAGAAACTCTCCCCCCGTTTTGTCGGCCCCTTCAAAATTTGTCCCTTGTTAACCCCTGTGCTGTACGTCTTAAACTCCCTTCGTCCCTTCGTATCCACCCCACTTTACATGCTCCCAGATCAAGGCCGTGTCCACCATTCCACTGTCTCCTCCTGCGACAACTCCGCCTCCACCCAGGCTCATTGACGACCACCCGGCGTTTTCGGTCCGCCGACTTCTGGATGTGCGTCGGCGCGGCCGGGGATACCAATATCTCGTGGACTGGGAGGTCTACGGGCCTGAGGAGCGTTCCTGGATTTCCGGGAGACTAATCCTGGATGCCTCGCTCATCCGGGACTTCCACAGAGACCACCTGTCCAAGGTTGGGCGTACGCCAGGTGGCATACGTAGAGGGAAGGGTACTGTCACGCCGTCCACTTCTGCCACCTAGTGGGCACCGGTATCCATCAACCTACGTTCTTCATTCATCTCCTCCTGTTTACACACCGGCCGGCAATCATCATCAGCACGCTCTATATCAGCCCCGGATCTCCAAACAGCTGGCGCTAGTTCGTTGTTCACACTTCTCTGGTTAGTACCTTGTCACAGGTTCTTCCTTGAGATTGGATCGCTTGCCTGATCTCTGCTCTTTTGCTAACCCACCTTCTCCCTCTAATTAGCCTGCCTGACCACCCACTCCGTTGCCGGACCCTCGCCCGCCTGACCACCCGCCTGTTGCCAAACCTTCGCCTGCCTGACTACCCGCCCATTGCCTAACCCTTGCCTGTCTGACTGCCTACCTGCTGCCGAACCCTCTGCTTGTCTGATTTCCCGCCTGCATTAAACACCTTGCCACCCACACCGTCATGTACGTGTCTGTGTCGAGGAGAGAGAGAGAGAGAGAGAGAGAGAGAGAGAGAGAGAGAGAGAGAGAGAGAGAGAGAGAGAGAGAGACGGTGTGCTGTGGAAAGTGTCTCGTCTCACTGCTATTGAAGTGCACCTGAATATCTTGTCTAGATCTGTCTGTCAGACGAACGCGCCCAGGTTGCCACTGTGCCGTCTGACTGACTGAGTTTCTGTACATAATGCTCGCTGGTGTCTTCCTTCAGCTAGTGTGTTGTCTCCATTCTTTTGTGTCTGCATCCATCTCCTCACCTGTCTCTGTCTGGCTCTCTAGCTTTTCCTTCTGTGGCCACTCTTGCTCTTTGGCTTTGTTTTCAGTTTTCTGTGTGATTGTGTGTGTGTGTGTGTGTGTGTGTGTGTGTGTGTGTGCATGTGTGTGTTTTTGTGTCTTAGTGTCTGTGTGTTTGTGCGCGTGTGTGTGTGTGTGTGTCGGCCTTATCCTCTCCTCACTAAGGAGGAAAGGTTGAGATAATAGGCTGCGGGATGGAGAGGGAAAGAATACAATGTATATCCCAGACCCCACTGGCATCTGTGCTCTAACCCACTTCTGATGCACACACACACCACACACACATACACAATCCCGATAATCTCTTTACTGTTGCGTAAGACCTTAGCATGGACACGCCTTTCTCTCTCCCTTTTTATCTCTCTCTCTCACACACACACACACACACACACACACACACACACACACACACAGGCTCCAATCGATTCCTTTCATCTCTGCATCACTTTCCTCACACCTTCTGCAAAGTCTTGATGGTGTTTTTATGTAGTATGAATATGAACATGTGTCGCTGTGTGTGTGTGTGTGTGCGCATGCGTGCGTGCACGTGCGTGTGTGTATACTCGCATGTGTGTACATGTGCATGTGTGTTTCTGATTGCTTGTGTTTGTGTAATAGAAGGGAAGGAAAGAAGAGTATTTACAAGTTAATGTTCAAAGGATTCATGGTAGTCCACTACGAGCCTAGAGCCGGGCTACGGGCCGCGAGCGTACACACATTTGGCCAGTAAATGAGTACATGCTGGCGTGGTACCGTGGCCCAATCCTTGATGTGTTTTGGTGGGAGCACATTTGTGTATTGCGCTGTGTTTTTAATCCTATTACTGACCAACCATTACATGACAGTGAGGAAGAGAGGGAGAGGGCGGGAGGGAGGGGGAGAGAGAGGGAGAGAGGTAGAGATAGCTGAAAGTAAGGGGTTTGTTCTAAGCTCTCAACCCAAGTCAAGCAATTTCTCCAGCTGTTTGAAATTGCTTGCAAAAATGGTGTGCACGTGTGTGTATGTGTGTGCACGTGTGCGTGTGTGTCACTGTGACGGTGTGTGTGTGTGCTCGCGCATTCATACTTTCCAGCATGTGTGCGACCGTCTGGATGGGTGACACATCTGGTTTATTTTGCCTTCCAAGCCAGTGATTTCGTTTTTGTTTCATAAGTATTTACTTGGTACAAGCAATGTAATATGGATGCTGATTATAATATACAGTATATGCAATTCCCACAGCCTTAACACACACACACACATATAGCCGTCCCATCATTGTTGTGCTCCTGTGTTTAATACAAAGTGAATGGGGCGATGGAACAGGCAAGAAGCACCTCATAACACATTACATCTGATGAGGGGTGTGTGTGTGTGTGTGTGTTTATGTGCGTGCGTAACTGTGTCTTTGGGTGTTTGTCTTTGTGCATGTGTGTGTGTGAGAGTGTCTATTTGTGTGTGTGTGTGTGTGTGTGTGTGTGTGTGTGTGTGTGTGTGCTTCTTATTCCAGAGGAAGTTACAGTAAAGATGGTTAAATAGAAGTGCTGTAGGCAACACCATTGTTAGTGGAAACAAGGTAGAGTCCCAGAATACCAATGTGAGAGGGTGCTGTTCTGGGATCTGTTCAGAGCAGGTGTTGGTGTCGGTTGCCTTAATTAAGTACGTATGTTGATGCAGATATTATCGCTATTATTAAGAAAGTGACCAAAATAATATGAATAAGGATAATGATTACTATGGGCAGTGGCTCAGGAGGTAGAGCAGGTTGACTGGCAACCAGAAGGTTGCTAGTTTGATCCCCTGCTCCTCCTAGCTGAGTGTTGAGGTGTGCCTGAGCAAGACACCTCACCCTAACTGCTCCTGACGAGCTAGCTGTTACCTTGCATGGTGGCCACTGCCGGCGGTGTGTGAATGTGTGTGTGTGTGAATGGGTGAATGTTAGGCAATATTGTAAAGGGCTTTGAGTGGCCACTGGTTAAAAAAGCGCTATATAAATGCAGTCCATTTACTATGGTACATATAAGAGAATCAACTACAAGACATAACCTATAATAGAATAAAATACAAGCATACAAGTATAGAAAAATTAAAGAATCGATCAACTACAAAGTAAAACATGAAATTATATAAATAATTCGGAGGGTAAAACAGTGAAGTGAAAATAAATCCAGGAACAGCTGCAGCTAAAAGTGTCTAACGGACTCTGCTAGTGTAGTCTCTGTTGGCCGCCTGCCTCCCCACCACAGGGCTCAATGTTCACAACATTAAACACTGGGCCTGCTTTAGTGTTCAGCCCAGACCTTGGGACAGACGCCACACCCCAGGATCGTACGCCGCAACCGGCCTCACAAGGGGGGATGAGAGAGAGAGAGAGAGAGAGAGAGAGAGAGAGAGAGAGAGAGAGAGAGAGAGGGAGAGAGAGAGAGAGAGAGAGAGAGAGAGAGAGAGAGAGAGAGAGAGAGAGAGAGAGAGAGAGAGAGAGAGAGAGAGAGAGAGAGAGAGAATTGAAATAGAAATATCAACGCAAGCCATCCTCTTAGTAGTCATGGTGAATGAACAAAATTTATTTTTGCATTCTACCTTGCACTTAAACACAAAGAAAAGCATACGCACACCCACACACAACATTTAACCCCCCCCCCCCCCACACACACACAGACCGAAACATACACAAACCAAAACACACAGCACCAAGCACTCAGAAATTCCATTGTCACTCATCTTTCATCAATAATCAGCCATCCATCATCTTGTCTTTCCTCGGCATCCTCTGTCAATCTGTCCTTCCTTAGCACTGCCACCAGCTACCCCAGAAAGACAGACATACAGATAGACAGATAGACACATGGAGAGGGAGACAGAGAGAAAGACAGATAGACAGACATGGAGACAGAGAGATAGGCAGGAGGACAGATGGACAAAGAGAGACAGACAGATATGGAGACAGACAGACAGACAGACAGATTGACAGATAATACACAAATGAAGACAGAGACAGCAAGAAAGACAGACAGACTGGAGTGACGCGCAGATAGACAGATAGACAGACAGATGTTCATAAAATGAACAGAGACAGAAGCTACGGTCAGAAAGCCAAAGAGGCAGACAGACAGACCTGCAGCAAGATAGAGAGACAGGAGTGGGAGGCAGAGAGACAGACAGACAGACAGAGAGGCAGGCTGCAGCTGATTAAAGAGTCGTTTGCGGTGATAAGGTGGGTGGAGAGTGAGATGTCAGAGCTCGTCAGGTAAGATAAGGGGGGAGGGGAGGCTGAGGATGCAGGCAGAGGGAGAGAAGGCAGAGAGGAAATGGACAAGGGAGAGGGTGAGGGACAGATAGTGTGTGGGTTTGTGCATGCAAGTGTATGTGGGCAGATGGATGTGTGAGCGTGGCAGAGGCTGGGGGTGCTGATGTAAAGCTGTGATTGCAGGTTGATTAATAAGGAGGGATAGGAAAGTAGGGTAAAAAAAGCAAGAGAGAGAGAGAGAGAGAGAGAGAGAGAGAGAGAGAGAGAGAGAGCGAGAGAGTATCATCCCACATCCAACACAGACGAGTTGCGAGACACGAGGGGAGTGTGACACCTAAATATTAACCGTCATATTTTCCTCCGACGTGTTGCAAATCCTCAAATCGTACCCTTTAGCCAATCAATAACCACGGCCATCTCCCCTTCACCTGCTGCGTTGCAAATTGCAATCAGAGTGCTACTAATGTTTGGAGCTTTTGGTTTGAAGCTCTTCATTCACAGACCTTCATGGTCCTGTTTGTTGTTCCCTTCCCCACCAACTCTCTCTCTCTCTCTCTCTCTCTCTCTCTCTCTCTCGTCCTCTCTCACGGCCTCCATTTGGGTCTCTGTACACCCCCTTGGAGGATTTGAAGCACTGTTTTCAAACATTTAATCATGGATTTACCCCCCGTCTTAATCCAGCTCAAAGACTTGGTACTCTGTCATCTGCTCTTCCAAATGTGCTGCCAACAGCAGCCCTTTCTTCCTGTGTAGAACTTCCTTCTACTCCTCCTCAAAATCATAATTTCTATACCTCCTCATCTCTTCTTTTCTACTTCTTCCTCAACCAAACACCAATCTGTATACTCCATCCATTAAGCTTGAGATCCAGGTATTAAACGTATGCAGTGCACGAATCCAGGTATTTGTGAAGCAGATTGCAGAAGCACCTGACACCAGCCACACAAGTGACCACAAATGGCTGCTTGCAATCACAATTTACACCCCTTCACTATCCCCATCTCTGTCTGAAATGAAAACATGAGCGTACTACGGATATCTACAATTCAATAAGTGGAGTTCGAGTGTTGCCGTTTCCATGACATTAACTGCATCTGAATGACGAATGGATGCCGAATTGCAGTTTGTCTGTGTGACAATCTGCATAGAAGCCTCTTAGCACCTCTGAATCTCGTTATGCTAATTGTATTCTAATTGTGCCGTAAATGTGCCTTTTGTAGCAAGAACATTCATAGACAAAAATGAAGAAATGAAATGGAAGTCCCAGTGCGGATGTGGCCATTGTCTGTTTCAACCACAACAAAGTGCTCAGATTGTATCATCAATCATCCGATCCCAAGAGAGAGCCTAACCTGAATAAAGGATCAATGAATGAATGAGCCTGATTATAATAGTATATATATCCTGTGTTCTCTCTTTTCCTTTCAGGCCAGGGTGGTTGCATGCATGACCGCCATTCTCAGCCAGATGGACGACCGCCACTACGCCTTGTACATCGAGACCTTCAGCGGCACCACTGATCTGGTGGTGAGACAACAGCAGCTACATGTTAAAGTCCAAGAGTTGGTTTTTCAGAAGAAATAACATTCTTCATTCTGTAGCTTGAAATGGTTAGGACAAGGCAAGGGTCATCTACGTACTATAGGAACACGCAGTAGTGATTATAAATACAAAATAAGCTACAGTAACAAAGTAGCACAGTACAGACATGTGTACATAATCAATAACAGATAAAAGCATATTTTGTCATATTTATAGAAGCTCTCTTTACGTCCTGACAGCAATCACTGAATCAATCAACCCCGACAGCAATCACTAAATTATCACTAAATAAGTGTGACAGCAATCACACTCCGACAAAAAAACTAAATAAAACCGCTATCCGTGGCTGTCGCAGGCCTGTAATAAGGCTGTCCAATTATTTCATTAGGCCCAAATTAAATGATTGGTTGGCCTACCTGTCTGTCTACCTACCTACCCGTCTACCTGCATGCACTCTGCCCATGCACTCATTGTGCATGACCGGAGTCTTCCACATGGCTAGGTGGACCTGTTGCTAATGCTAGCGAGCAAGTTTGGGGGAGCGGCTTTGGAGGGGGACATGAGGGGAGGGGTGGGATTTCTTTGGTTGATTTCTTTCAAAATGTTGCTTACTCTGGCTGGTTTCTCCAAAGTTACCCACCCTGGCTTTAGCAATGGGCCCAAGTCACATATGAGCTGTTCCAATACGCTTAGCTAGAGTCTCATGGTGCTTGTCTCTCTCCCTGTAGGACTTCCTGATGGAGAGCTTCCTGCTGTTTAAGGACCTGATCGGAAAGCACGTGTATCCCTCTGATTGGATGGCTATGATCATGGTTCAGAATAGGTACTGTAAACCATATTTCATTGTATTTAATACGAAAGCCAACACTATTTTATGTGTGCACGCACGCATGGCAACAGTCGCACACTGCCGATGGCTCTGCCCATCGATCAAACAAACTGCTTATTATACATTCGGTTTTCACAGCGCAGCATTGTGTTGCCTTCCTCGAATAAATGGCCACCAGCGGCAACGCAAACAGCACGGCCCATTGGGTTTGGAAGTGAAATATTCCCTCTCTTTCCGAGTGTGGCTGGCGGTCGAGGCATTCATAAGGGTTCCCCTTCTGGACATCTTCTAAATAATAGAACGGAAAGGTGACACGGTACAACAATGTTTTCCCGTAGTTGTCTGGAACGACAGGCCCGGCCTGGCCACCGCCAGCACTGGGAAAACTCCCGGTGGCCTGGCCTGCTAAATGACCCGCAGGCTGCAGATAAACAAATAAATCAGCATAACCGGCACTTGAAGATGGACGGTGGAAAGGGTGGAGCAGAGAGGGAGAGAGAGAAAAGATGAAAGGCCCTTGCAGGAGATGCCGCTAAATGCGGCAAAATTGAGCAGAAGTGTTAACATAGCTTACGTTACCGATGCACCATCGTCGTCGTTAAAGCTGCTAAGAAACTGGCAAATCAATATTAAAAGTGGTTGTTCTAATTTTCTCAAAGACATTGGTGGCATGATTGGCATATCTAGTTCAGTAAATGTGATCAATGTTATTTGACAACTCATGCATTTCGTTGAAAATTCAGTGAGCTCATTCTATGAGCTCATCATTTTATTGTTGAAATTATCGAGACTTCTGTCTTCGTTGTACTTGCATGGCGTGCTTGTGTGCGTGCGTGCGTGTGCGCACACACGCAACAGCCTCCATGTGTCACGTTGTTTGGGTACTATAATAACCGTATCGTTGAAAGGTTATTTAATGTTTGTATTTGCTAAAGGGCCATTTAACTTTTGATGGGTAGTGTATCAGTAAACTGATCAGGGTATTGTGCTCTTGCTCTGTTCTTTAAATAGGTGGAGAGAGTGCTTAGGTTTATTATAATAATAGTCAATTATAATTTTTTTACTTAAACTACTACTTTCAACTACTAAATGTCCCAGGTGGGGGACCCCCAAACCCCTCGCTTAAAAGGTGGCCTGGCTGGGGCTATATTTCACGTATATTTCCGGGCCTGAATGTTTTTCCCAGTCCGGCCCTGTCCATGAAAGCTCCGTGAGAGAGAAATTCTAGTTCTGGTGTGTATATTTTGAGTTGCATTATCAAAAAGTCTCGGCACGTGTCATGGATGTCAAAAAATGATAATAGAGCATAGTAAAGTAAAAATCTGTTTGATATCAAAGTGGTACAATCTGAAGAAGATAACGAAAAATATACATTTTATTTAGATATTTATATTCTTTAATAATATTTGAAGGTACTTTTTTATTTGTGATACATTTGACTAAACAAATGTTTTTATCTCAGAAATGTTTTTAACAAAAACAGTCGAGGGAGATGAATAACTTGGGGCCCTTGATGGCTTCATACGTCCCCATGGGACAGGTTCCTGTCAATACCGCTTGTACACTTCCCGCCGGGTCTCCCTTTGTTTATCAAGCTCAACCATATTGGTTTTTTAATGTATTCATCCTGTTCGGCTAGCATGGCAAAAGCCCGGCCAGGAGATATCGCTAGTTTGACGCTTTTGCTTGAGGACCCTGATGCATTCAGAGGTGTGGAAAGGATCCACGATGGAGTTCATTTTCCCCTGCCCTACCATTTCTCTGTGGCCGCATGTTATTTGTTTTGGGTTTTTTCCCCCCAGCCGGTAACTCAGCTGTCGAGAGCAGGACCTTTCTCGGGACCTCCAGACTGCTGCAGTCTGTATTTGTCAACACTCACGGTCCTATTAAAGGCAATCAAGGCACAACCATCCCAGGCCTCTCAGCCACCCCCTAAACACACACACAGACTCTCACACACACAGACACTCACACACACTTCATCCTCCTGAAGGACTATTGATGTCTGCAGGGGTTTGTAGGCGGTTCACATGAGACCAAGCACAGAGCGAGAGAGGGAGGACAGGAGTTTGAAACAATGGCTGAGCTGCTGGTGATGGGAACACAGCACGGGACGTTACATGGACCGGGAAACTCACTCTAGAAAACGTGTCGCTTTTTTGTTGTCACCCTTGTGTTTGCGCTCGTACGTGCGTGCATGTGTGTGCGCGTGTGTTCACTTACGTTTTCCATTTCCATTTACTGATAATGACAGGGACTTGTCGTTGATTCTTTGTCACGCGGCATCGAGACACACAAGGAGAGAATGAGGCTCAGAGTGAATCGAAGGGCGATAGAAGCACCTTTAGTCAAAGGGGTTAGCAACTTAATAGGAAGATAGAACAAAGAAGACTTCTGCACAGTCGTGAGAAAGTGGAGGGTGAGAATAGGGAGATAGAAGTGAATAAAGCTCTGGATAACAATTACTGATAGTTGTCATGGGATGGAGAGAGATTGACCTCTAAAGCTAAACTTAACTCAATTTCACTGACAGATCTCGTTATATATGCGCGTGGACTGTCACGGTGATGAAGTTTATCAAGTGAAACTTATATTATATAACAGCTGAGGGTTATTTTCTACCTCACACTTTTGAAAGCAGTCTTGGTGGTGTGAAGTAACAGGTGTATATATAGATATGTGAAAAGTTTTTCCACAACAGTGATTCTACGTGTTGACGATGAAAGAGCAGCTACTTATACTTGTATCTTTGATATTTTGTGACGTGAGAACCTTATTGTTTTAGTGATGTACACATTTGAGATATTTGACTTTAATGAATGACAATAAAAGTATCAAACGACTTCACTGGCCCAAATACACAATGGATTTCAGGTGTGCTTGTAATACAATACATTATTGCATACATATAAAAATAACTGAATGTAACAAATGTAAAAATATTCATAAACAGCAGTGTTGTGAAGTAGCTCTATTGTTATTAACCTCATCATTTTAGGCAGTGTATGCACAGTACAAACACTGTCTAACACGATGAGGTTAAACAGTGTATGTACAGTGTATGCACAGTACATATGGATAAGTTGAGGCATTATATACAATACATACCCATGCATCTGCGTATTATTGTACAACACTTTAATGTAGTTGTGTGTGTGTGTGTGTGTGTGTCTGTGTGTTGTGTGTTGTGTGTGTGTGTGTGTGTGTGTGTGTGTGTGTGTGTGTGTGTGTGTCTATAAGAGTCTTCCTGAGAGCCATTAATACCTATGCCGACACCATGAACCACAAGTTCCTGAACAACAATGACTTTGAAGTACAGGTCAGTATCTCTCTCTGTCTCTCTCTCTCTCCCTCTCTCAAATTCAAATTCAAAAAAGCTTTAATGACATGGGAAACAAATGTTTACTTTGCCAAAGCATGTGAAAACGTAGGCGAAAAGAAAAATATGAATTATGTCAAATACAAAATATATATACAAATCAAAAAGTATGATATTAAATACTAAATATGTGTGTGTGTGTGTGGCCATACATATTATATAATGATAATCCACTTTATTCTTTTTTTCTCATCTTCCTTTCTAGCTGTGGAATAATTACTTCCACTTAGCGGTGGCCTTTATTACCCAGGAGTCTTTGCAGCTTCAGCACTTCTCCCACACCAAGAGGAACAAAATTCTCGCCAAGTAAGAAGACATGAAGAGCCTGTTTGCGTCGGGCGGGGTTGACTCGGGGGGGGGAGCACGGACCCCAGCAGACAGGGTTTGGGTACCAGTAACAAAAGTTTATTTAAGAAAACAGGATGAGGACAAGGGGGGAGGGTGAAACTTCAACGTAATTTCTTCCCGGTCCGGGGTAGGTCTCCTGGTAGGGCTTCAGGGGTGAGCTGGAGGCTGGGTGGAGAAC
>JACYXH010000429.1:0-110000 GCA_026745465.1 Lota lota | reverse complement strand
ATGGCTGCACGGTCTGCATAGTAATCGTGCAGTGCATTAGTCTCGTCAACCTGAAGAAGATCTACATAAGGCATAAGTCATAGAGTGTACAGTATTGTGTCGATTAGATTCAAGATAGGATTTTAATGAGGTGCTTAAAAGGAAGGCAGAGGTAGGAGACATGAAGCAGCTCTTCTACTAGGATGTGGTTCCTGCAGCAACTTAATTGGAACGCCTTTGACTACTTTTTTAAATAAATAGAAGCCATTAGAGAAATGCAAAAACCTATTTTCCCTGTCCAACGTTTAATGCAGAGGGTTTGTTGCGATACCACCTAAACATTGGCGTGAACTGAATCTTATATTTATTGTGTTTTCTTAATGTTTGGTGTGAGCGTGAATCTTATATATAATGTGTTTCCTGACAGCTTGGTGTGAGCGTGAATCTTATATTTAATGTGTTTTCTGACAGTTTCGTGTGAGTGTGAGTTTGCATTACATCCGCTGCTGTCTGTTGCATATCGTTTCACTTTGAGGTAATCTCCTCATTGAATTCTTCTGCACGGTGATCTCCGTATCATCGGCTGGGCCAAGCCAGCTACCGTAGCTTATCCAATCCCATAGCGTATCAAATCAAACTCCACAGCATATCAAATCCCATAATTACCATCAGCTCTCCATCTCTCTCTTCCCTCTGTAACCTGGATCCCCGTCACTTTGTAAATGTCTTCAGAAGCCTTTCATGTAGATGGTTTAAACATTATCCATGCATGGATAATGTGTATATATATATATATATACAGTCGCATTGTGGATGAGTAGGATGGCAATTAAATACTTCTGTGGATTTGTTGTATTTCCCTTGTAGCATGAAAGAGTTTCTGAAGTACTGCAGGGATGTGGTATGTTGTATGTAGGATGTAGTCTGTAATTATGAACTCCCTACCGCAGTGTAGCTCGGCATTAGCATGCACACTTGTCCCTCCACACACCACACACCAGCGAAAAAGACACCTGTGTACACACACACACACACACACACACACACACACTTGTGCACACATATGCTCACACATGCACACGCACACACACTGCCTCACATCTGCGCCACTGAAGGCTACGTGTTGTGATTCTGGGCTTTACTGAACAACACGTACAGCTCTGCTCGGACAGAACACATGAACAAGTATGGCCACGCTCTGGATGCCTGTGATTCTGGACGTTAAAACCCTTATCACCGGGTGTCTGGGGTGGCCCGGGATGATTCCACCTCATAAAGAGGGTTAGCAGCCTGATCTGCAGAATTAGTGCTGTCCATTATCAGTGGACGCCTTCTGTCAAACTGAATGTTAAACACCAACAAATCACTGTAATGTCTCCTAGAATAGTCTCAATCAGATGGTGGGCAGCGCAAGAGAAAATGTTTCAATGTTTTCGATGCAATTTGTGTGTCTGACGTATTTGCGGATGTGAAGTAAAAATGAAGTCGGAATATATATATTTTTTGTAATTAGTTGAACTAATTACAGTCTCTTATGCTGATAGGCGTATGCATGGCGCGTGTGTGTGTGTGTGTGTCAGCCAGCTAAAGCGGGTGCTGAGTGCGGGGGGGTTGGGGGTGAATGGGGTAAGATGAGGTTGTTCCACTCTTCTGCTCGCTCGAGGGATCATTAAACTTCATTACATTGCAAATTCGTTCTGCTTTACTTTTAAATTCATAAGTTCACGTCACAGTCATACACACATTCAAACACACACAGACATATGCCGACACACAGTCTCCAACAAACACATACACACAGCTGTTGAAGGCTGAGTGCTATTAACCACTTGTCTCTTTCCTTTGCAGAACTTTTACAAGGATATCAATCGTGAAGCGATGTACATCAGGTAATGATTTCATACATGATGTAGTATGTAACGCGTGTGTGACACAAAGACCTGGCCCACTGTGTGTGTGTGTGTGTGTGTGTGTGTGTGTGTGTGTGTGTGTGTGTGTGTGTGTGTGTGTCTGTCTGTCTGTCTGTCTGTCTGTCTGTCTGTCTGTCTGTCTGTCTGTCTGTCTGTCTGTCTGTCTGTCTGTCTGTCTGTCTGTCTGTCTGTCTGTCTGTCTGTCTGTCTGTCTGTCTGTCTGTCTGTCTGTCTGTCTGTCTGTCTGTCTGTCTGTCTGTCTGTCTGTCTGTCTGTCTGTCTGTCTGTCTGTCTGTCTGTCTGTCTGTCTGTCTGTCTGTCTGTCTGTCTGTCTGTCTGTCTGTCTGTCTGTCTGTCTGTGTGTCTGTCTGTCTGTCTGTGTGTCTGTGTGTGTGTGTGTGTGTGTGTGTGTGTGTGTGTGTGTGTGTGTGTGTGTGTGTGTGTGTGTGTGTGTGTGTGTGTGTGCGTGCGTGCGTGCGTGCGTGCGAGAGCGTGCGGGCCAATGGCTTCATAATCTGACAAGAGATTATATAAACCCCACTGAATTAACTTCAAATCCACCGGATCAGCCGTCCTCAGGTACGTGCTCCCGTTTTAGATCAGGGTGGTGAGGGCGAGAGACACACAGGATGAGTTCAGAGAGAGAGGGCGAGAGAAAATGGGAGGGGTCAGTATAAACTGGTTCATGGGTGCCAGGGAAAACCACTGCCACGCTGATGCTGAACATTACAACCAGCAGCCACAAAACAAGAACCTTTCTGCTGTGTGTTCTGTGGCCCAATTTCTGAGATTTGGCAGTTTATTTTTGTCAGAGAGAGAGTAGTTTTATAGTCTAAATTATTTACGATGAAAGGATATGCACCAAAAATAATCAAATATGAGGTTTGACACATCAGAGGGAAAGAAAAACTAGTTTTAGTCCGAAACCATACTTAACATGTTCATATACTTCAATATCATGACCCTCAGTTGAACTGTTTAAAAATGTATTTGAATACAGGTAATGACGTCATACATGATACGTGATATTTATCGATTTTAATTTAAAATTCCCCGTGATTATCTTAATAAAATACTTTAAAAAAAACCAGCCTTCTGAAGTGTCCCGGTCACGCAGGACCCAAACCAGGCAGTTTGACGTGTCATCCCTGTATTACCAGATTGTGTGTGTGTGTGTGTGTGCTACTGTGCGCCTGTGTGTTTATATGCGTAAAAGCCAACGCCTGTTCTTTTATTGATGCTGGTGTGAATATCAAAGGGCAGCATGACATCACGGTGTGCTGGTGACAACCTGAGCAGTACATGGTCCACAGGTTGTTCAACAGTGGCACCTAGTGGACATGTTGGGATTGAAGAGTCAATCCCTTCTGTAGCTCTAAATGTGTGTGTGTGTGTGTGTGTGTGTGTGTGTGTGTGTGTGTGTGTGTGTGTGTGTGTGTGTGTGTGTGTGTGTGTGTGTGTGTGTGTGTGTGTGTGTGTGTGTGTGTGTGTGTGTGTGTGTGTGTGTGTGCCCACAGGTACCTTTACAAACTGAGGGACCTTCACCTTGACTGTGAACACTACACTGAGGCTGCCTACACCTTGCTGCTTCACTCCCGCTTGCTCAAGGTAGAGAACACACACACACACTTATTCACGCACACACTCACACACGCACACACAAACACACTCATGGTCAATGGTGACAAGCTGAAGACGTTCTGAGGTTAGTTTATGACATGGCGTCCGCCAGTGTGCGTGCCCGAGTGTGTATATGTGCACACGTCATCATTGATGTGTGTGTGTGTGATTGTGTGTGTGTCTGAGCTGACGCGAGCAGGTAAGTCCTCCTGTTATACATTTACAAGGTTGCAAGGGAGTTCAAGGGTGTGTGTTCTTTCATCTCTGTGGTGTGGCTGCAGTGGACTCCATTGCACTGTTTAAATAGACTCCTGTCAGGGCTGCCTTATCGAACCAGGCTCACACTCATGAATGGAGACACTCAGCACACACAGTTTATGTTCTGGTCACGTGATTACGTTGTTACAACACTGCATGTAGTTATAGGAATGACTTATGCTACATGGGTGCCTGCTGCAGTTAAAACATCGTACCGTATTGATTGAGGAGAAATGTGTAGTGTGTATAGTTGTGTAACATCTTTTTTCTCATACACAACCCAGTCTAATCAATAGTGTTTGAATATGCTACAATTATTTTGGTGCATACTGGAGGCTAGGAGGATGATGCGATCGGTTGGTTTAGTATTTTGTCATCTGTAAACATAAACTTTTTCCCCCCACACAACTCATTTATGACTCCCTGCCATTTCTGTTTTTATCATCTCTCTCCCCCTCTACCTCCTCTCTCTATCACTCTCTTGCTCTTTTCCTCTTTTCCACTCTCTCTTTCTCTAACTCTCCTTCTCTCTACTTCTCTCTCTCTTTCTCTCTTTCTCTCTTTTTCTCTTTCTGTCTCTCTCTACCTCTCTTTCCTCTCTCTACCTCACTCTTCCTCTCTCTTGCTATCTCTCTTTCTCTACCTCTCTCCCTCTCTCTACTTCTCTCTCTCTTCCTCTCTCTCAATCTCTCTCTACCTCTCTCTCTCTCTCTCTCTACCCTCTCTCTCTCTCTCTCTCTCTCTCTCTCTCTCTCTCTCTCTCTCTCTCTCTCTCTCTCTCTCTCTCTCTCTCTCTCTCTCTCTCCCCCGCTCTCGGCCCCAGTGGTCGGACGAGCTGTGCAGTCCCCAGTTTGAGTTCCACGGCTCCCAGACCCAACGGCAGCTGAAGGAGACCCTGTACGACACCATTATCGACTACTTCGACAAGGGCAAGGTCAGAGTTCATTCACAGAGACACCCAATGGGTTCCTCCCGTGGTTTGTCTTCAAGGCCTTCGAACAAAATACTTTGTCCAATAAGCAGTCAAATGCATGGTGGGGATTCCAGCATCTTTCATGGGCTGCAGTTATTTGTTAATGTTGAATGGGATAAATATGGGATTTCAAAGAGTTTTTTATGGACATGCATATGCAGAAACGTACCTCAGACTGGCCTTGCCAAGAACAACAATAAAAGTGTTCCTGGCACAGATGATAATTATTGAATTGGAGCTGCAAGATTAAACTGGCCTTATAAAAGACAAAGAGAAATACTGCCTAAAGTAATTTATGTTGTAGGAGAGAGTGCTAACTTGTCTATTTGGTATTCTTCATGAGTGCTTTATAGTCTCTGTGGCAAAGATAAACAGATACTTTTCAAAACAATGGAGAAAAAAAACATTTATTGAGTTAAAATACTTTTTCTACATGAAAGCTGTCGCAGATTTATTAGCAGATGTATGCATAATGAGAGACATTTATATCTGTGTATGTCTGTGTGTGTTTGTGTCTTGTGTGTTTGTGCATGTGTGTGTGTTTGTGCATATGTGTGTGCTCATGTGTGTGTTCGTGCAAATGTGTGTGTGTATGTGTGTCTGTGTGTGTGTGTGGGTTCATGCATATATGTGTGCATATGTGTGTGCTCGTATGTGTTCGTGCAAATGTGCGCATGTGTTTGTGTGTGCATGCGTGTGTGTTTTCGTGCATATGTGTGTGCTCGTGTGTGTTCGTGCAAATGTGTGCATGTTTGCGCTTATGTGTGTGTGTGTATGTGTGTGTGTGTGCATTTGTGTGAGTGTGTGTGGTGTGTGTGCATGTGTCTCTGTGTGTGTAGATGTGGGAGGAGGCGATCACCCTGTGTAAAGAGCTCACGGAGCAGTACGAGAACGAGATATTTGACTATGAGTTACTGAGCAAGAGACTGGTAAGACTCAGGACAAACCCTCTTGAATAATATCACACATATCAGTTGAACTGATAATGAACTGTTGAAACATTGGGTTGAACTTTCTTCACTTTATTTTCCATTAATAGTGTGACACATTAAACGTAGAGATACTTATCAATAAATATATTCGCCTAATGATGTTTAGCTTGTGAAAATAAACATTATGACTTTGAAGAATTGTGAAATAACTTTTAGCTTCCAAAATGTCCACGGCCCCCTGAACATATGCTTATTTTATGACCTCAACGGCCCCAAAGAGTTGCTCTTTTACTTCCATGCTCTCCCTGTCATCCTCTTTACTTCCTTTCTTATTACTTGACACCACATCAAGAGACATTCTCTACCTCCATATTCCATACCCTCCCTCTCCCTCTCCCTCTCCCTCTCTCTCTCCCTCTCCCTCTCCCTCTCCCTCTGTCTCCATATCTGTCTCCATCTCCCTCTCTTTCGCTGTCTTTCTCTTTGTTTCCCTTTCCCTCTTCCCCTCTCTCTCCCTCTCTCTACCTCCCTCTCGCCATCCCTCTCTCCCTCTCTCTCTCCCTGTCTCACCCTCTCTCTTTCTTTGTCTCTCTCTATCTCTCTCTCTGTTTCCATCTCCCTCTCTCTCTTTCTTCCTCAATCTCTATCTCTCTTTCTTTGTCTCTCTCTATCTCTCTATCTCTCTCCCTCTGACTCCCTCTCTCTCTCTTCCTCACTCTCTATCTCTCTTTCTTTGTCTCTCTCTAGCTCTTTCTCTGTCTCTCTCTCCATCTCCCTCTCTCTCTCCCTCGCCCCCTCACTCTGTCTCCCTCTCTCTCTCTCTCTCTCTCTCTCTCTCTCGCTCTCGCTCTCGCTCTTGCTCTCTCTGTCCCTCCCTCCCTCTATCTCTCATTGTCTTCCCTCCCTGGAGAAAAGATTTATACATCTCTACCAGCGATAGGGGGGCACCCTACTCTCTTACCCACTGGTTTAGGCATACTTTTGGGAGCATGTTGCCTTAGCGAGGCTGCTAAAATGAGGTGGTTATATAAGTGACAGCCACATCGCCCTTGAACGCTGCTGGCTCCCTCTCTCCCCCCATCCCTCGCACCGTCACGCGCCCCCAGAGGACCTCAATCTGTTTCCGCTGAGGGCGGCATTGTCTTTGGCAGAGGATGTTAAAAAGTGCTCCTGCTGCACAATGTGTAAACTGAAAGACATCCAGCCTTGATACATCTCTTTCTGTGTGTGTGTCTTTGTGTGTCTATATCTGTCTGTCTGCCATTCTGTGTGGGTCTGTGTCTGTCGGGTTGTGTGAGAGTGTGGGTGTGCGTTTGTGCCTGTGCGTGTGTGGGTGGGTGTGTGTGTGTGTGTGTGTGTGTGCCTCTGTGTGTGTGTGTGTGTGTGTGTGTGTCGCAGGAGAAGCAGGCAAAGTTCTATGAGAACATCATGAAGATCCTGAGGCCCAAGCCGGACTACTTCGCAGTGGGCTACTACGGACAGGGATTCCCCCCGTTCCTCAGGGTTCGTAGAATACTCTCTCCTTACAGTACCATATGTAGTTCCAGAATACTCTCTCCTCGTTACAGTACCATATGTAGTTCCAGAATACTCTCTCCTCGTTACAGTACCATATGTAGTTCCAGAATACTCTCTCCTCGTTACAGTTCCATATGTAGTTCTAGAATACTCTCTCCTCGTTACAGTACCATATGTAGTTCCAGAATACTCTCTCCTCGTCACAGTTCCAGATGTAGTTCTACAATACTATCTCCTCGTCACAGTTCCATATGTAGTTCCAGAATACTCTCTCCTCGTTACAGTTCCATATGTAGTTCTAGAATACTCTCTCCTCGTTACAGTACCATATGTAGTTCCAGAATACTCTCTCCTCGTCACAGTTCCATATGTAGTTCCAGAATACTCTCTCCTCGTTACAGTACCATGTGTAGTTCTAGAATACTCTCTCCTCGTTACAGTACCATATGTAGTTCCAGAATACTCTCTCCTTGTTACAGTTCCAAATGTAGTTCCAGAATACTCTCTCCTTGTTACAGTTCCATATGTAGTTCTAGAATACTCTCTCCTCGTTACAGTACCATATGTAGTTCCAGAATACTCTCTCCTCGTCACAGTTCCATATGTAGTTCCAGAATACTCTCTCCTCGTTACAGTACCATGTGTAGTTCCAGAATACTCTCTCCTCATTACAGTACCATATGTAGTTCCAGAATACTCTCTCCTCGTTACAGTACCATATGTAGTTCCAGAATACTCTCTCCTCGTTACAGTACCATATGTAGTTCCAGAATACTCTCTCCTCATTACAGTTCCAGATGTAGTTCCAGAATACTCTCTCCTCGTTACAGTTCCAGATGTAGTTCAACAATACTCTCTCCTCGTTACAGTTCCAGATGTAGTTCTACAATACTCTCTCCTCGTTACAGTTCCAGATGTAGTTCCAGAATACTCTCTCCTCGTTACAGTTCCAGATGTAGTTCTACAATACTCTCTCCTCGTTACAGTACCATATGTAGTTATTTAAAACGGTCCCCCATTAACAATACTATATCTAGTACATATCATGCTGTCCCCAGTTTACAGTATGATATGTAGTACATTTCAAACTGTCCACAGTTTACAGTGTGATATATAGTATATATACCGGTAGTTCGTTTTCTGAGTTGAATACCATGCATACAACTTACCATAAATTGGATGGATGTTTTACTATAAAATGCATCACACATCTGTTTTCCGTATGAGACAGAATTAATTTCTCATGCTGAACAAGATAAAATGCATAATTCATTCGCAAATTACCAGGAAGCACAGTGACCACAACACGCAAACACTCCCAGCCGTGCTATTTATTCCCACAATCTGTTCCAAATATGTGGCCCTTACAATCATCTAGAGCAGTCAACCGTCGCCTGAACATTAATAACATTGTTCTGCTGGTCGCTTTACCATTCTCAGCCTAGATCCTCATTACAGCGAACCGCAACATTACTCACAACATCAATAACCGCTTGGTCCCAGCGAATGCGGCCCACGGTTCTCAACTCGCAGTGTTGGCCACACTGCTGTGGGTATTTATAGTGGTTGATTAGCACGAATGGCTGCAATGCTTCTGACCATTGGGCCATATGGATTGAGGAAGGCTGGGACGTGGGTGGACATGGGTGGTATTTCATTGCAATTTATCCCTGCTTGTTCAAGCCAGCAGTATCCTATGAATTGACCGTGCAGTTTAGTGTTCTCTGCTCTGCATTCGATCACATTGTGTGCACGATGATTCTTTCTTCTTTTCTTTTTACCTGCAGCCAAAGCTTAGTACTCCAACAGTATCTGTTGTCAGTTTGTCTGTCATGTCCTGCCTTATTCCTTATAAAGCGTGTAAACACCGAACAGCTAAAGCTACCCAGGTTGTGAGCTAGTGTGCCAAAGCAACGGAAAGACACAAACATAAACACACAAACTAACGGTCTCTGTGCGCACGTGCCCCCCCCCCCCCCCCCCCCCCGCCCCCCTGCTGGATGCAGAACAAGGTGTTCATCCACCGAGGCAAGGAGTACGAACGGAGGGAGGACTTCCAGAACGAGCTGATGAGCCAGTTCCCCAGCGCCCTGCGTCTCAACACCACCACCATGCCGGGAGACGACATCTGGGACTCTCCCCTGCAGTGTATCCTTACGCATACACGCACACACACACACGCACGCACACACACGCACGCGCACACACACGCACACGTCGGATATTCGTAGACACAATGTCCGTTTATTGGAGCATATGAAACTTCAACCGGTGTGACCTTCGCCATTCTCGTCTGAACACTGTGTTGTTTGTTGCGGGCGCTACAAATGCAAAATATATATAGCAAAAAGAAAAGCACACCTTCGCTTTTGATATCAATGGCATTTGACTAGAAAATATTGTTTTTATTTAATGACCCGAGATTCCATCACACATCTGAAGTTGGGTCCACTTCAATGCACCTCAGTGGTCCGATGTGTGATGGAATCTCGGATCATCTTCCCAGCCGCGCTTTACCGCCTGGTGTAACCGAGTCGGAGCCCCTATTTCAGGGTTCTCAACCTTTGTGACCTTTTGTATACTCGGACTCTGGTCAATCTGTTCTCCATGTCTTTGCAGGCAGGAGAATCCATCAGAGGGTTTACTTTCTATAAAGGCCTGACCAGAAATAATAGCATGTTTCAACACATTTTCCACTAGCAATCAACAATTACATTTCCACATGTTACACACACATCCACGCAAAAAACAAGCAACAAGGGAACAGAAAGTGAGAATAACAAGACAGACACAAACACACACACACACACACACACACACACACAGATCCACACACACACACACCCAGGTGATGGCTCTCACTGGGCAGCTTTATGTTGCTCAGGATTAAAGTGGTGGTTGTCAGGCTCGGGTCCATGTTGGTGTTCCTGACACGCGTCTCCAGACCTGCAGTGCTTCACGGTGCAGCCCGTCCTGGAGATCCCCCCCCGCCTGAAGAACAAGCCCGTCCCTGATCAGATCATCAAGTCAGTACCGCCCCACCGGGCCTCTGTGTTGGGTTCAGACAGACAGCAGCTTACGTGATAGCTACATGTATTTATTGAGTAGGACTTCAATAACATTCATGTATCTAAAAATGATTTCACTCTAAGTCGCTTTGAATAAAAGCTTCTACGAAATGACTAAATAGTCAAATACTGTCTTAAATATACACTTTATATTGAGTCATGTAGCAGTTCGCACTTTGGATAAAAAGCATCCCCTCAAATAGTGAAAAACAACTATGATTACATCAGTTGTTTTACTGTGCTTTCCTTATCAACGACTTTTAAGGTTCTCTCTCTCTGACTCCATTCATCCCATTGATCTGATCCGCTCCATCATACTCATTGCATTGTTTGTCTCCATCCCACGTCATGCACAGCTTCTACAAGTCCAACTACGTGCAGCGCTTCCACTACTCCAGACCCGTGAGGAAAGGGCCCGTGGACCCCAACAACGAGTTTGTGGTGCGTGAGTCTTCACCTGTTCACGGTTCATATGAGACTCTGGGAGGAGTCCTGCTCACCACGGGGTCTGAGACTAACTGGTTAGGATGCATTGGATTACGATGTTGAATCAATAATATGGATTGTTCTATGTGTTGGATGAGTGTGACTAGGTATCACACACTTCTGTTTTACTCTTGTGAGTGATATTCCAAAGTTATTCTTTTTCTAAAGTCTATATAATGGTCAAATGTATTTTGATACAGAATAATGAATCGTCACGCATTGGATGTACATTATGTAATTTTAAGTCAAAGTTATGTCTTGCTGTTGCGATAAAGTAGTGGGAAAAAATGATAATAATGATATCACACAAACTGGGGGTCGAGTCAAACAACAGTGTTCATTCACCTTTAACACAGTTTACTCCCAAAGATATCACCAAGCATTTGAGCGTTCACTTCTGCATAAGACAGGCCTTCCAGCATCGCTGGAGGCGGGTTAATGTTAGTCATGTCCAGACTTGCTGAGTTTCCCATCTCTAATAGACAGGACTGATTCAAACAGAACCATGTGTCACACACCCAGGAAGCTTGTTAGCAAGAGAGAGACAGAGTGTTAAGAGAGAACTGGGAACTGAGAAATGTACGCCTCAGCGAGTTGGGGGATCAAACTAGAATTCATAAAAAGCAGATCACACGTGTTATGTGAGTTCATCATGTGTGCGGTCTTTATATACCGGAGCAGGGTTGATAATGATGTCATCTCCCGTGTGTAGTCCATGTGGATAGAGCGCACCACCTTCACCACCGTCTACAAGCTGCCCGGGATCCTTCGCTGGTTCGAGACCAGCGAGATGAAACAGGTCAGTGGTGTGGTGATCCGCCTTCCCTACGACCCCCACGACCTTTGAGCAAGTTAAGACAAAGAATAGCCTCTTTGAGGGCCCCCGTGGGACATGACCTGCTCAGTGTCCTGATTGTGATGGACGTCTTTCTCCCCCGCTCACTGTCAGTCCTCGTGAACTCATGCCTCCTTCCTCTGTCGTTCTCACTTTGTGTTGGACTTACTTTCTCTCTTTCCATCTTCTTTCTCTTTCCTTTTTTCCATCTTTCTTCCTTTCTTCTTTCCTTCATTTTCTTTTGAATTTTGAATCCTTTCTATATTTCTTTCATTATTTAACCCTTTCTTTCTTCCTTCCCTCCTTCCCACTCCATCACATCACACGGCTGTGTGCTTCACCTTCTCCCCTGACTCCATCACATCACATGTCTGCATGCCTCACCTTCTCCCCTGACTCCATCGCATCACATGACTGCATGCCTCACCTTCTCCCCTGACTCCATCACATCACATGTCTGCATGCCTCACCTTCTCCCCTGACTCCATCGCATCACATGACTACGTGCCTCACCTTCTCCCCTGACTCCATCGCATCACATGACTACGTGCCTCACCTTCTCCCCTGACTCCATCACATCACATGGCTGCGTGCTTCACCTTCTCCCCTGACTCCATCACATCACATGTCTGCATGCCTCACCTTCTCCCCTGACTCCATCACATCACATGTCTGCATGCCTCACCTTCTCCCCTGACTCCATCACATCACATGTCTGCATGCCTCATCTTCTCCCCTGACTCCATCGCATCACATGACTACGTGCCTCACCTTCTCCCCTGACTTCCTCAGACCACGCTATCGCCGCTGGAGAACGCCATCGAGACCATGGAGTCCACCAACGAGAAGATCCTGACCCTGATCAACCAGTACCAGACGGACTTCAGCCTTCCCATCAACCCCCTCTCCATGCTGCTCAACGGCATCGTGGACCCCGCCGTCATGGGCGGCTTCGCCAAGTATGAGAAGGTGAGACAACGACCGCCGTGGGCCCCTCGCCACCGAATGAAACTAAAGAAAACATTAAAAAGCCATTCAGCACATTTCCCCACGTACGCCATCTGTGTCTCCGTGCCTCTGAGCCATGCGCGGCTCTTCCCCCGACGTCGTTTTATGAGAGAGAGCCGAATCTTTGAATAGCGAGCGATGTCACACAGAAAACGAATGGCACACCGTGACTCAATCTGTGAAGCCATTACTTGGTAGGCTGGCAGCACAGCACAGCGGTGTATTATTATTTATTTATTATACATTTATTTGAGCTGAGGGCAGCCCAGCACCGCAGCAGAGTCCTACCTCTGCCGGCATCGAACGCACGGCCCCCCCTCTCTCGTAAGCCCCCTCTCGTAGGTTGACACTCACTTTGTGTGCGGTGCACGTGTGCGGGTGTGCGCGACCGCTCGATGAATAATTTGTGACCCGACACTCTGAAATAAATCAAGTCATTTAACGGCAAAGAGGCGATACGTTTCTGTCACCTCCCCGGCTCTAGGTGACTCTAATCCCATTAATACCAAGTCGCACGCTCTCTGCCCTCCCTGGTCCAATGCTGCAGACCAGGGTTCAGTGGGTTCACCGGCAAGGAATCCGTTGAAGGCTGGATTCTCAAGAGAGCGGTTCCTCTTTGTAACACGAGCACCGCTAGACGCTAGGCTGGCAGCCATCTTGGAGCCATGGGAGGTGCTAACTCAGAGTGTTTGTGTTTGTGTGTGGCGGCCAGGCCTTCTTCACCGAGGAGTTCACCCAGCAGCACCCAGAGGACCGCGACAAGCTGCTGCGTCTCAAGGACCTCATCGCCTGGCAGGTGCGGTCCGTAACACTGGGGAGCACACTCCCACACACATGCACACACACTCACACACACATACACAGTTCACACACGCACACACTCACACATGCACAGTACACACATGCACACACTCCCACGCACATGCACAATACTCACATGCACACACTCACACACACATGCACAATATACACATGCACACACTCACCGGTGGTTTACATGTATAGGCTTATACTTACACTTTACCCTTGCAGTGGTCTTGTCTTACTTTTTGACATTCTACTTAATAATGGTGTAAGATCAATCCTAATTTTGAATTATCGTGCTACACGACAAAAGTGCTACATTATTCAATAATAATAATCATAATATCATCACAATAGATTCTATATAATAGTTTTTCCTACTGCACTGTGTATATATATGACCTACGACACCAGCTCTTTAAAACATAAACTCTATTTGGATGCTAACTGCATGCTAAATGCTAACTGCAGTACGTTGGACTGTACTTCTACTCATTGCAATGGCCATCAAGCTGAATCCCATCGTGTATAGCAACAGTCAATGCCTCCCATGTGTGGCTCTGCACCTGTGAGACATGTGTGATGTGCTGCAGATCCCGCTGCTGGGCAGCGGCATCTCGCTGCACGGGAAGAGGGTGACTGAGGACCTGCGGCCCTTCCACGAGCGCATGGAGGAGTGCTTCAAACAGCTGAAGAAGAAGGTGGAGAAGCAGTACGGCGTGCGAGAGCTGGTGAGAACACACCGCCGGGCTCCAGAACTCTTTTCATCCAGGCCCGGCTTGGAGGCTGGCACTACAGGCCCAGCTATTGGCGAATAAGCTCTCGCCGGCTTCTGAGATGAAAGAGCTTCGGTGAAAGTGTATCAGAAGGACTTTGAGTTTTTATTTGATTTGATTTCTTATTATTAAATTGGGTATTCACCCGCACTGACCTGGAAGGCAGGTTCAGAACACACGGGCTGTGAGCACACTCCTGGAAGGAATGCAGCTGAGGATAAAAGAGATGGGGCTGTCGATTAACTCTGTGCTGGGGAAATAATGACCTCATGTTTTGTTATTCATAGTTGTGCGATCATGAGGTTTGAGGACTCCGTAATAGTTTTGGGATAAGCATCCTAATTCCCTTTAGCTTTATTTTGTCCAATAAAACTCAATGATGAATAGTGGGCGACTGCAAACAACATCTGTTGGCTGGTCATGAAAAGCTCAGCATGAAAATGATTCACCAACAATAACAGCAATGCCCCCAGTCTGTTGACGACAGCAAATAACAGGCTTTTATCTGACCACCAAAGGCAGTATCGGGAGATGGCCGAATGACAAAGTTGGTTAAAGGCACAATACATATTTAATCAAACAAGGTTTTATCAGAAACCATATTCATTCATCAAGGAAATAGATGGACTCAGAGTGAAGTTGTCTAAGGGACCCTGTACGGATTCAGCCCAAAAAAAGACAACTGTCTTTTTCGTTTGTCAGAAAGGCCAATCTGCAATCAGATACTTAAAGACCAGTTTAGTTTTGTCTTGGAATTGATATATTGTTGTGTGTTGCCGACAACAATAAATATTTAGATATAATTTTTTGTTTTTAACAAGTGAGATTAAAGTCTCAAATGAATATCAACGGCATAAGCATTTCAAACACAAGATGCCAGTCAATCCCAGAACCTCTTATAACACGTTGATGAATACTTATCGCCCCATTAAGCCCCTTTGCTCTGGAAATATCAACAGATATCTCAGGCTTTCTCAAAGCTAAAAGACGATATTGTTCAATGTCTCTCTTTCTCATATCTCTCTCTATGACTCATACGTTTTCCCTCTCTCCCCCTCTATCTCTCTTTCTGTTTCTCTCTCTCTTTATCTCTCACGTTCTATCTCTCTTTCCTCACTCTCTCTTTCCTCACTCTCTCTCTCTCTCTCCTCCCTCCCTCCCTCCCTCCCTCCCTCCCTCCCTCCCTCCCAGCCTGACATGGACGACAGGAAGTCCAGCCGCCCTCGCTCCATGCTGCGCTCCATGCGTCAGTCGGTCATCTCCATCATCTCCATCAACTCTCTGCAGGGGTCCGAGTGCGGGACGCCCACCAAAACCCACCAGGACAGGTAGTGGAAGCTCACAGGGGTTTCAGTACTGTAACCGTCCCTCCTGGCTTCACTGAAAAAGCTGTTACCAATATCATTAGTCAAGATCACTTCCTGGTACCAATTCTGCTGAAGAGCATTTCATTTTTACGAATGATATTGGTGGTTCGATGATTTCGATGGATTGATCAACCAGACTGGTATTGTCCTTTGAACCCTGAATTCATACTCCCATTTTATATGGCGCCTTATTAAAATGGGGAATATGGAGTGCGTTAGACAAGAAATGGATTGAAAATGATAGAAATTAATGCACCAACCGTTGTGTTAAGCTGTGCAATGTAGCTATGTAAAACTGCAATTATGCAGACATTACGATCGAAAATAGTGGCACAAATCTTTCAGATAGGGAGAAAACTGACGCTAAATGAGGTAATGGAACAGGTCACCCTGTCAACGTTCCATTATTCTTTTTCAACAAAAGAAAGTTACGATTACAACCTTTTTAAATGGCTGTTTTCCAACAGTTAATTTACCTGCGCTGCGACCAATGGCCTGTGATCTTTGTTTTGCCAGCTCAGCGTTCAGTTTTCTTTCCTTTGCTAAATAAAAAACAGCCCACCAGTAAGGTTCAATTGTAAAGCGCCATTACCCTGTAGTGCAATGATAGTAAATAAACCTGAAGGAGAAAAGTGGAGAATGGTTTGGCAGCAGTATGCCCCCTGGTTCTGTTGAAATTAACTTTACGTTTGAGATGAAAGTCTGATTAAAACTTCACCCGCCAACTCTGCACAGCAGCCATCGCTTTCATTCAAAATGTGATTCCTCTCATTTCTCCCTTACCTCCACAGACTGAATTAATTTAGAGAGGGAAAAAAAGTCAAGTTTAAACATTAAAGATTGTTGCAGTGAAAAAGTTACACTTAACTTTGAACAGTAGTGATACTCAGTTACAAAGTGCAGTTTCGGACAAAGTGGCTCTTGAACCAGTCCGTATTGAAGGGGGTCCAAGCAACAGTCAGTTGCTTGGATGCTTTTGGAAGTCATGCATCGTCACCATGACTACCACCAGTGATACCCAAGGTAGACAGGGGACTGATGAAGACAGATGGACTGAGAGATTGGGTTAGATACATTGCTTGCCCAATATTCTCTCTTATTAAGACTTCTAGTGTATTATTTATTAACTATTCAGAGTGACATAACATGTCCGACTGCTGCTCTCTTACTAACATGACATGAAATGAGCAGCACTACGACTTAGTCAGCCATTCCTCGCCAGGGAATGGCTGACTAAATAACTGAAAAATATAGCTGAAATATTATAATATTAATAATATGAATAACTGAAAAAATAAATATGTAATGCAGCAGGGGGCTGGTATAGTAACAGAAACTGTTTTGCATATCAAATAAAATAAAATAACGGTTTCACAGGCAGAGGAGCACCGTTCTCACATCGCTCAGACCAGTGCATTGCCATGACTGATCTCGCCCAAACACTACATACTAATCGCATTTGCCTAATTGATCTTTCCTTAATCGTCCACTGCATCTCTTAATTGTTCATGCTTAATTGATCATCGCATGCCTAATTAATTGGCGCTAAACTGCATCCCTGCATCACCTAATGTACCGCCCGCCTCCCCCATCAGGGACTTCCCCTCCTCTGAGGCCGCGGGGGTCCGGCTGCACTCCAGCGGCAGCGTCAGTCTGAGCCAGACGGAGGAGGGGCCGGGGGAGGTGGAGGTGAAGCTGAGGAAGAGCAAGAAGAAGAGGAAGAGGAGCAGCATGATCTTCATCTCTGAGGAGAGGGAGAGGACGGCCACGCTGGACAGCAAACGGGTGAGGAGTGAGGGTGAGGGTGGAGAGGAGGGAGGAGGAGAAGGAGAGGGAGGTGGGGAGAAGAAGGAGAGGAGGAGAGGGAGAGGATGGCCATGCTGGATGGCAAATGGGTGAGGAGGAAGGGAGAAGTGAGGGTGGAGAGGAGGGTGGAGGAGATGGAGAAGGAGAGGAGGAGAGGGAGAGGACGGCCACGCTGGCAAACGGGTGGGGAAGGAGTGAGGAGTGAGGGTGGAGAGGAGGGTGGAGGAGATGGAGAAGGAGAAGGAGAGGAGGAGCGGGAGAGGACGACCACGCTGGCAAACGGGTGGGGAAGGAGGGAGGAGTGAGGGTGAAGAGGGTGGAGGAGATAGAGAGGGAGGTGGGGAGGACGAGGAGAGGAGGAGAGGGAGAGGAAGGCCACTCTGGCAAATGGATGAGGGAAGGAGGGAGGAGTGAGGGTGAGGGTAGAGAGGAGGGTGGAGTAGATGGAGAGGGAGGTGGGGAGGACAAGGAGAGGAGGAGGGAGAGGACGACCACACTGGCAAACGGGTGAGGAGGGAGGGAGGAGTGAGAGTAAAGGTGGAGAGGAGGGGGGAGGAGATTGAGAGGGAGGTGGGGAGGACGAGGAGAGGAGGGGGGAGAGGACGGCCACACTGGCAAACGGATGAGGAGGGAGGAGTGAGAGTGAGGGTGGAGGGGAGGGTGGAGGAGATGGAGAGGGAGGTGGGGAGGAGAAGGAGAGGAGGAGAGGGAGAGGACGGCCACACTGGACGGCAAACAGGTGAGGAGGAAGGGAGGAGTGAGGGTGGGGGTGGAGAGGAGGAGAATGAGAGGAAGGTGGAGAGGACGCGCACTCTGGACAGCAAATGGGTGAGGATTACAAGGAGGTGGAGAGGGGGAGGTGAGGAGGGGATAGATGTCGGAGCAGGTGTGCAGTAAAAGTGGTTTATTAAAAACTGTAAATCGAATCGTAAAAGGGTTTCACTCTGTGTGTGCGCAACTATGTCGCCCTCTAGCTGTCGAAGAAGCAGGAGTTCCGCAGTGACACCAACCTGACAGATGTGAACGATGGCTCTGTGTTTCTGACCAATGCCAACTCCAAATCCCTCCCTGCCATTACAGGTGACACACACACATGCACACACACACACACACACACACACACACACACACACACACACACACACACACACACACACACACACACACACACACACAGCAGTGAATCCATCCATTCCAGCTCAACACTGCTGATTCCACATTTCCTCCTTTAAATTGTGGTGGTTATACATAGTGTTACTAAAGTGATGTCATGGATATTGCAGAGCAGCTGACCTTAAGTCCCTGTTCGCCCAAATCCATCATTTACTTACTTACAAAAATCATTCACAAAGGGAGAAAATGGAGGCTAAATTAGGTTATGGAACAGTTCACCCACCTTCAATTTCATTTTTATTTTTAAACAAAAGAAGGCAAAGATTATGGCCTTAATTAACAGTTAATTTACTTTGCTGCGACAAATGGCCTCTGTTTTGACCATCTAGCTTTCAGTTTTATTTCTTTTGCTAAATACAAAAAAAATGCCCCACCAGTATGGTTCAATTGTAAAGTGCCATTACCCTGTAGTGTAATCATTGTAAATAAACCTGAATGAGAAAAGTGGAGAATATTTTGCAGCAGAATGCCCCCTGGTTCTGTTGGAATTAACTTTACGTTGGATAGGAAATTCTGATTAAAACTCCACCTGCAAACTCTGTTAACTGCACCCATCGTTGTCATTTGTTGCCCAAATGTGTACATAGTCAAAGTGAATACAAATGTTTTCCGGTCAATCTGCAGATATATGCATATCCAAAAAAAGCCTATATTCATAGCTGGATGTTATCAAGGCGTGGTAGCTATGATGAGGAGTGACTTCACATCTAATTGATCAATGGCGCAAATCATAAGCCTGACCAATCACAAACGTTTTGTGTTTGTCCCGGTCCCACACTTAAAAGTTTAAATTAAACAACCGGCTTAATAGACCCTTTTACTGAGGTATCGTCGTAGGATAAACAAAGGTGTCACTCATAAAACTAATTATGAGTCTGCTCCAATTATGGAGACTAAACTAAACTAAACTAGTGGAACTAAGTCTACTACCTGTGCATTGGCATCATAACCCTAACCCAGTGGTTCTTAACCTCGTTGGAGGTACTGAACCCCGCAAGTCTCATACGCGCATTCACCGAACCCTTCGTAATTGGACAAATAAAATAAGGAGTTTGAGATAACTTATTTTCAGCAGCTTTTCCCAGCATGATATTTGCGATCTTCAACAAAACTGATTCTATTTCATGTAGGCTACGCCATCTAGGCTTCACCTTATGGGCTTGTCCCGTGCGCGCACTCGCGTGCACTGAACATTTCAACAATGTGCCAATCAACGTGGGCCCCGCCCACATTCCCCACGGGACCGTGTATATAAGGCGGCGCAATAAGGCGGCGCACAGCAGCGTTCCTCCTCTCTTCTTTCAGCAATTGCTTGAACCAGTCATATATCAGTCTAGTACTTCGACCAAATATGAAGATCGGTTTGTCGATGGGTACAAAGCCGAGAACAGGCAGAGTAGCCTTTTCTCCAATCTGAATCTCTTCACCTTGAATTCAGTGAGCTTTGTGTTCTTGTATTTCCCATCTCCATGCAACTTATGGAAGTGTTCCCTTGGTTTTGCCGGTGCTAGACTACAATTGCTCAACTTTGCATTGCAAATCATGCATTGAGGGCGCTGACTGCCATCACGTTCCGTTATACATGTGAATCCATATTGTACGTATTCGTCCGACCACTTTCTTTTTTTGCTCGACATAGTGAGTATGAAGAGATTCACAAATGAAGTTGTTGGGTTTGTCATCTTCAGGACAGGAATACCGGTTTACTTAACGGAGGAATAAACACACATGTTCATCGTTGGTGTTTTAACCAGAACGGGGGAGGAATGACCTTTCTTTATTTTTCCACAAGCGCAGTTGTACATTTCTAATAGGGCATGACTGTACAAGTGTAAGAACACAACACAATAACATACCAGTCTATCATGCCAACACCCCCACTTGCTCTTATACTGTACAAGTCGTATTCAACCTAACTTTATCAACACATTTAGCTTACAGTTATACATCTCACAAATGTCCGTTTATATTCCAAACATATAACCCAAGAATCTTTCATTTTTAAATTTCTCAAATTAACATTTATTTATTTTGCACTTGTGAGTGAGTCACTATCACTTGCAGCGATTGTCCAGTTCCCTCCTGACTGTTTCAGGTCGTACAGTGACAACAATTTTTATTTATTTTTGACCGTATAGACCCACCTGCCCCCCACTGCATTTTTACCCTCTGGCAGTGTGGTCAATGTGAATGTATCATTTTCCCTAAGGGAATCCATCTCCTCCTTCATAGCAGTAGCCCAAATCTCTGATTTTGGTGAAATCGTCGCTTCTTTGAAGGTTTGTGGTGCATTGCACGTTACTCTGTAGCAGTAGTCAACACTATGTGGTATCTGGTCATCACACTTCACTTTACACTCATAGTCTTTTAAGTACTGGGGTTTCTTCCTTGCTCTGTCTGGATAGCGTGGACTCTGACTATCTGAAGTCTCGATTTGCACATCTTGTGTTTCTTCGGAATTTTGATCTGCTATCTTGGCTTTTGGCATGGGGGATTCAAATCTCTTCCCATGAAGATCATCACTCATTTCCAAATCTGTCTGAGTTTCGCGTTCGACTATACCTTTTGTTAAGAACTTTACTAATCTGTTTTTAAGAACTTTTCCAGTGTCTGGGTAGTACACTAGGTATGCTGGACTATTTTTAATCATACCCGACAAAAATACCCTTTTCACATCTTGAGTCCAACTTTTTCTTGTTCTGTCTGTATACATAGCAAACAGATCCAAATTCTTTCATCTTTGAAAGATCAGGCTTTCTCCCAGTAAACATGTAGTATGGAGTCTGTCCTACACGCTTATTGTAACACCTATTGCGAATTACTGCAGCAGTCATTACAGCATATGTCCACAAGTTCTTTGGTAGGTTGCTCTCAAGTAGCATGCATCTTGCCATTTCAAACAGTGTTCTCCAATTTCTCTCAGCGGTCCCATTTTGATGGGGTGAGTAAGGGGCTGAAGTTTCATGTCTTATGGCATTCTTACTGAGCAGTGACTGGAACTCTTTTGCTGTGAACTCTGTGCCATTATCTGACCTGACACACTTTATTTTTGTCACACCCTCTCCCGTTCCGTCCAATTCCGCCACCTAGGGACACCCTGCCTCTATTACCCCACATGCTCCCTCTGATTACCCACACCTGCAGGCAATTACCAATCACCCCCCACAGTACTTAAGCACTGGCTTTTCACACAGCCAGTGCTAGTTTGTTGGTTACCCCACACTGTTTACCCCACTCTGGTCGGTATCGTCGTCCCCGCCTTTTAGATTAGTTTTTCCCCTGTTCCTAGTCCAATTCCTGTTCCTAGTCCAATTCCTGCTCCTGTTCCTATTCCGGGTTCTGCTCCCGTTCCTGTTCCTAGTCCGATTCCTGCTCCTGTTCCTGTTCCGGGTCCTGCTCCCGTTTTAGTCCCTGCCTACCGTTGCCGAACCTCTGCCTTCCTGACCATCCGCCTGTTGCCGAGTCCCTGCCTGTCTGCCTGCCTCCCCGTTGCCGAACATTGCCTGCCTGACCACTCTCAGTCTGCCAAATAAATACCTTGGCCCCTTATTCGTCTCTGCCTGCTGTGTCTTGCGTTTGGGTCCGCTTGTTCTGCCGTAACCTTAACAATTTTCCCATAAGGGGCCACATCAGCAATAAACTTCTCAGTAGCTTTTACAGTATCACTCTTTGCTTTTAGGAAATACACAAAAACTACCCCTGAATAATCATCCGTAAATGCTAGAGTGTATCTGAACCCATCTTTCGCCTCTGGCTCAATAGGGCCAGCCAAATCAGTGTGCACAAGCTCAAGAGCCGCTTTTGCCTTTTCATCAGGCTCCCTGTTTCTGCTCTGAACAAATTTTCCCTGTGTGCAGATTTCACAGTTGAAGGTAGATTTGTCAATCTTACCTGTGATTTTCATTCCCGCTGTCACATTTTCTAACTTTGACACATCCTCAAAATTACAGTGGCCAAGAATTTTGTGCCATGTGTGAATATCATAGCACCCATGACATCCATCATCATTTTCATCACTTACATTGTTAAGATAGTACAGTCTATCGTACTCCTTGATGTCAAAAGTGGTACCGTTCTTGTGGATGAGCTTGTTACACCCCTGTCGAAAGTTGACTGAAGCTCCGTTGGCTGTCGCTGCTTTAACAACGAAAATGTCCTGTGGAAACGACGGCACGTACAGCGCCTTCGTCAGCGTTGTTTTCACCCTCCGCTGCACTTCTCCTCTCCGCGACACTATTCATTCTTGTTCCGTCAGCCAGCTCCACGGAATGTTTTTCCGGTTTAAAAGTCTCGTCAAACTCCTTAAACTTCCCGATGTCCGTGACTATATGTGACGTTGCTCCCGTATCAACCATCAGCTCTTTCTGTTTCAGTCCACGAACCTGATAATAACTTATTCTGAATGCAAATGTGTGGCCTTCAGCATCTGTTGCTTGTTTCACATTGTCTCTTCTTTTTCGTCTGCAATTTGCGTCAGTATGAGTGGACCTCTTGCAAAAACTACACCACTGTCTCCGTTCTCTGCGCTCTCCAGTAACGGTACATTCCCGGGCCTTGTGCCCTTTCTGGACACAGTTGAAGCAGGTTATCTCGGTCCCTTCATCTCTTCCTCTTGGCCAGCTAACTTTAAAGTTACTTGCCTTCATCACGTTGTCATCAGTGGAAATGGCGCTAAACCTTTCGGTGCTTTCATAGGTCCTCAACTTGGTTTTGAACTTGCCAAAAGATGTCGGCTCGTCACTCTGCGTTATGTGGATGGCAAACGGCTTAAATGATTCGGGCAAACCTTTCAGAATCATTGCAATCAACAGCCCGCCACTTAAAGTCTCTTCAGCATTCCTCTGTGATGTAATAGCCGTCTCAGAACGAATGATATAGTCCGTAACACTTTCGTCAGCGGCTTTCCGAAGAGAAGTTAGCTCAGTGTAGAGACTAATCACACGTGGCTTCCCTTTACCTGCATAATGTTCCCTCAATATCTTCAACGCTTTTCTCCCATCATCTGCTGCTTCTCTCATTATCAGGTTAAGACTTTTATCATCCAAAACCTGTATCAATTCGGCGTAGGCTTCTTCATTTTTCTGTTCGTCTTCTTCATCTTCATCCACGCTCAATATGGCGGCCTTTAGCCCTAGCAAACGCAAGTGCCCCAAAAACTTAGTCTCCCATAACTCGTAGTTTTTTTCATCTCCGTCGAAACATAATCTATTCCATCGGCTTCCATGTTCCCTTCTGGGCCCATAACCCGTTGGGTTTGTCATCTTCAGGACAGGACTGGTTTACTTAACGGAGGAATAAACACACATCGTTGGTGTTTTAACCAGAACAGGGGAGGAATGACCTTTCTTTAATTTTGCACATGCGCAGTTGTACATTTCTAATAGGGCATGACTGTACCAGTGTAAGAACACAACACAATAACATATCAGTCTATATGCCAACAGAAGTACAATCACGACAGTCAGAAGTCGACTACTGAGCGCACCAAGTTCCCTGCAGCAACCCTTCCTATTAAGGCCAAGCGATGTGGCGTGATCAGCTGCAGCCAACGATGGCCAAGCGGAGCGTGACGTCACGAAGCATACGAGTGGGGTGAACGGAACAGACACTCTTGACCTCCGCCGAACTCCTGAGGCTGACTCACCGAACCCCTGGGGTTCGATCGAACCCAGGTTAAGAACCACTGCCCTAACCCAATAATTAGTGTTTTGAGCGACAACGGTGTTAAAATAAAAGTAACAAAATGTTCTATGTCTCCTTCCTGGTTGTTCCGACACATTTAGCACCACTGCCGATGCAGTTAATAGCCGCCCGCTTCGTGCGTGTGCTTGTAAAAATGATATTGAATGAAATTATGTTTAAATTACTTTCTCTGACAACAAAGAATGCTGAATAAAACCGCAATGACTCTCGCTTGCCCAGCGGTTTGACCTGGTAGATGTCATCAAACTCCTCATTCCATATTTACTTTATCAAACTGACAAAGAGCAAAAAAAGTGAGACAGTGAGACAGTAAATCTCCCAAGAATAATAACCTCACATCGCCCATGGCTTCTAGACACAAATTAATATACAAATATCCAGACTGGAGATGTTTTATTTATATATATATATATATATATATATAAAAGATGTAATTAAAACAGCATCACCTGAGGCTGTTGTGTCCCTCTTCACAAAGCCCTTATTGAAGGTAACTGGTAAGAAATACAAACTTGATGAACCTGGGTGCTCCTCGTCCGCAGGTCTGTCCCTGCAGGTGGTGGGGGGGGCAGAGGAGGTGGACACGGCCCGGTCCAAGCGGGACAGTAAGTCCATGTCCATCTCTGCTGGTTCAGACAGGACCGCCGACCGACGCTCCAAGGGTGTTCTGAATCTTTTTTTCAAGAATAAGGTAAACTTAGAATGTTGTAACTCTGTTGGTTCTTTATTTGTTAAACCAATCTTTACGTTAAAATGTCCACATAAGAGATATAGTGAGATACAGTGACTAAGTTTTTACTAGGTTATTGAAATGTGTGTGTGTGTGTGTGTGTGTGTGTGTGTGTGGTTCTGGATGGATGGATGTGTGTCTGTGTCCCATTAGGTTTCCAAATCTGAAGATGTGAAGGCGAGTGGTTCATCCAAAGATAACATCAATCATTTCTGATATTTATCGTCACATTATTTTGTATTCCTAAGTGCCATCACTGGATTGATGAGCAAATCTAACAAAGAAGTCAACATGAGCAAAGGTGAAAGGTTAGAATGCCATGCAACTCGCTTGCTTCACTAATTCGGTTCCTCCTCTTTTATATAATTCAGTGTCACCATTCAATGCCACCATTTTGTATTTGACTGTCACATTTTACTAATGGAAATGCATTTTAATAGAGCCAAACGGCAACCAGCAGCTTTCAAACTGATTGAGCTTTTGCAAGATTGAGCATTCACAAAACAATCTAATGACACGCTTGACTAAAGTACATCTTGTTACGACAGTTATGTGATTAACGAAACCCAATGAATTGCCAGTAAACCACCTTTAGTCAATTTTACAATGGATCTTGTCATGCTGCCAGAAGACCTGGCACATTCAAATGAAGAAAATCGATATGGTCCATTTCAATATAACGGAGTAGAAAAACTCTTAAGATAAATCAACATCTCATTTCACAATAAACGTTTTGACCTCAAGAGTTGAATGGACTGTTAAATGGCTCTTAGTGTTTGTAAACTCTGTGCATTTCTGATAAAGACCTGATAAAGACCTATTGAAAACAATAGATGAAAGGTACGAAAGTCCCATCTTACAACTATAGAGACAAACATCAGTTTGTTAATAAAGCAACTCTGAAAGTAGAAGACACATCTCTAAATAAAGTGACAGACCACGTTATCATAACAAAATATATATTGTAACATGTATCCACTGACCCCAGAGTGAATATATAAAATACTTCTTTAATGACTTCCTCCCACTTCGATCTGGTGAGAACCCAGAAAGCAGAAATGTAAAACATTTCTGTCGTTTTTTCTCTGCCATGGGAGCTCAACCTATCCGCTTCATGGAGCCATAGTGGCTACAACTTTGACACAGTACGGATCATTAGAGAGAACGAAGCCTAGCAGCTCTCTTTTATTCCCTTGTTAGCTAGTTTTAAATTTGCTAACTAGCCAACTAATTAAAACTTCAGGTGTGTCGATTGATGAAAAGTAAAATGAATCCTTTGTGGTATCGTGGTTTCGGGCTAGGTATGACTCGGAGAGGTAAATGTTCAACACGAGGTTTATTCAGAGACACAAGGTAAACGAGCTTGCACTCCGGAGGTAATTCATGAAGCATCTACCGAATACAGGTACAATTTCAGTTTACATTGGTCATGGGCGGAATGGTAAATAAGCCACGCCTACAGGTTCTAATTTACCCAGGTAAACCTTCGGTCTGTCTTGGCCTGGGAGGAATGGCAAGTAGGCCATGTTTGTAGGGTCAGACTTATCTCAAACCCATAAAATGGTATATATGGTGTTGTGTTGACCACTCTCTGTAAAAGAAGAACCTATTCAGGATGGGTACTGGCAGTACGGACAGGTACTGATGTTAGCTTGAATACCATGTGGTCTAACCAAAGCATAGAATAAATTAATTTACATCATTATCCATTAAGAACAAGCCCCGCTCCCTGACCCAACTGGTATGAGGTCGCATTTATCGGCTGACCCAAAGACACGGACATCTTGATGTTTCCGAAGAGACGTCCTGCTCAACAAAGCCACAGTGTGAGCGTTCATTCAGTCGCTGTGTCTTCTTTTACGGTGATATAAATATAAACCATGTTCCCCTTAAAGTCTGCAATATGTTCTTCCTTTCTCCTGCTTTATCTTTTTGGTCCATTTTCCCGGGTAATAAAACAAAGCCCTCCTGTGGTCTAGTAAAGGAAGTCCCTGGCAGGTAAGCCTCTTAAGAAGGACATAGATCTTGTCTCTTCCCCCGAGGCTCTCCACCCTCTTGATATATCGTCGTCGTAAAATTTGGCAAGTCCTGAAAAGCTACAGATAATGATGTTCTCGCAGATATAAAACATTTGAAAAGGACCTGCCACACTTTAGAGTGTATTTTAACAATGTGCAGTGTCATTCACACTGATATATTCCTTTCATTATTGGGAGCACTCACAGTTTATATTGGATTGCATATTTTTTAATAGTTCAAAGTGTTTAAAACGAGTGTTGTCACGGTCAAGTATCCATATATTATCCTGTTCTTAGACATACTGAAGAGGAAATGAAAAACTAAAATCAAAGCTACGTTATAATGAGATTGTAAATGAGCCACGGTACCACTAGAGGGCGACAAGCATGTCTGCTGCACAGCACCTTTTCAAAAGGTACAACCACAACTGTACAGCCAAAATAAAACAGTGTCTAGGACTTAGCAGTATAGAATTGTGGCACTACAAAAGGTGGCACAAAAATGTAAATACGGTTTAAACAAGAGTCCCTAGATGGTTAAGTCTATTTCAGTAATCATACACATTTCACTATTCCTGGTGTACACCAAATGTAGAGGCACCGCAGCCTAGGCGGAGAGTCAAGTGGTTGTGGGCGGAGCTACAGTCAGTGATACAGTCAGTTGCAATGTAGACAAAGCAAGGCATGTGTGTTTTGTTCTTGTGGTTAGTTGTCCTGGAAGACATGCAAGTGTTGGAACAGGTTATATAAAGTTAGGTTGTTTTATCAGTAGCCATTAGAGGAAAAGAGTCCAATTGGAAGTGGCTCGTAGCCATCACAGGTGACACTGGATCTCCGGCCTGGTAGGTCCAACTTGCCTCTACACCTGGTGAAATCTTTTTTGGGGGAATTATAGCTCATTTTGAGGTTTTTGTGTTGGACTATCTTTGCAGAAGACTTACGAGTTATATTTTTGCACTTTGAAGGTGCTTTATTTTTGCGTTTTTATTTAATGCGTTTTTCCTTAACCACACACATTAATTTATTAAGCTTTGAGCCAGTTTAATAACCGGCCATTGGGTTTTTGCCAGTGTAGCTGTGTTTGACTGAAATCTTTTCACTGCAATGAATCTCCAGAACCTTTTGTAGCTGTTAAGTATTTTTCCGGTGCTCATTGTGACAGAATAAAAAAAGTGAAGAAATGCTGTTTCTAAATATTTTCCTGGTAAAACCATAAATAGATAAACCATATATGGGGCGATCTCAGGACTTTGAAGTGAAAAGATTTGATACATTGACAATACAAGTTTGCCGTAGAAATGGGAACTGTTTGACCTGTGTTTGTCAACCAAATATTTTGGCAGTTATTCATGATTTTTACATCGAAGTTTTAATGCTATATTACAATAAATGCGTTTTGAATGTGTCTGTTGTGGAAAATATGCATTTCATGTTAATTCTGAAACACTAGAGGGCAGTAGTGAGCCGCCTTAGATGCAAGCACTCGGTATGAAAATGAATTGCTTCCACCTGTTTTGAAAGGCGAGCGTCCATAAAACAAGTGTGATAAAGTGCAGTTTACCATTGGGCTCGTATCCCCGCCAAGCTTGACCGCTTCTCTAATTGAACTTCCTCCTTCCCCTTCGTATCATTTTCCATGTAATTCCATCCTCAGCTTGCTTCGACCACATTCATTTATCTCGTGTTTTTGAGATGAGCAGAGCTCTCCCTCTACATCACCCTTGACAGGTAAACAGCCGCGGGGGAGGGGAGGAGGGGTGTGCTCCAAGAAGTAGGGAGAGGGAAAAAACACCCAGCTGATAAGTTTTAATTGACTGCTTGGCTTAATCCGAAATCTGAAGTCATCAAACTTTTATGCCTACACAATAATAATAATAATAATAATAATAATAATAATATGCATGCAAATGTCAATTTTAAACAAAAGTGTATATTTTCTGTTGCATTGTGTCTCACGTAAACACATTAATGATATTAGTATATTTAGAGTCATTAGATCAAATTCGATTTCCCAAACATGCCTTCTGATCTCATTTGCAGGCATGGTTACAACAAAAAGTTTTCTCCTTAAACGATGATCAACCCTAGATCCTGGCATCCCCAAGCATAACGGAGCACAATCATATTAATTAGATATGTTGCCCAGTGGCTATTAGTGTTGGCTAACGAAGATTTGATTGCAGCAAAATGGTGAATGCCTGGCAACGGCGGGACGTCAGGCGTGCGTGCGTGCGTGCATGCGTGCGTGCGTTCACACCGCCTCTTATTACGTTTGCCATCAGACCTTCCCTAATCATGACTGTACCAGAGACATGAAGGCGGCAGATAATGCTAAGAAGAAGAGAGAGAGAGACTGACTGAGGCCATTTGCAGTCGTTATCTCATGATCAAATAAATGGATCGTGGGGTTTGTTGCAAGAAATTGATAAAACCTCAAATAAGCTTAAGTAAATGAAAGACCTTTTTTTTTGTGGTTGCAACGGGGAAATGTACATGACCAAATACACATCTATATGAAAAGCTCTATCTCTCACTCTTCTCACTTTCACACCAATCCCCATGTTTGCACATCTTCCCAGCATAACCAGTACTGAGGTTGCTGTTAAGGCCACACACTCAGAGACATGATGGATGTTTGGTGAGATGGGGCTGACCCCTTTACGGTAAATCTCCAGCGATGCCCATTTGGAAAATAGTCTGTCACCCAGAGTCGACGCCGCTGACCTGCCTGTCATCGTGTGTCATGGGCAAAATCTGGCCTTACTGGTCCTGTAACTGGTGACTAATGGGGCCTAGGAAGCCTAGTGATGTCATGGGTTCACCCATCATATCACTCGTTTTTTTTTCCTGTCTAATCGTAGGACAAAGACCATATCGTTTTGATGTTTCAATTAAAAGAAAGATGGGGACTTAATGCATCCCCAAGGGGAAAGGAAGCCTTGACAACAGCTCCCACCCAAAACACAATAGTGTCACATTGAAAGTGACAATGAAATAAAATAAACATCTGTGTCAAGTTTTTTTAATACAAGTTAACTGACTTTGCTGTATTGAAAAGGTAGAAAGTAACATCCAAAGTCATCCTACCCAGTAAAACTCCTTCCAAGTTGTCTGTAAAAAGCACCTTCCCTTGTTAATTCCTCCGAGCTCAATCGTGAATCAATACTATTGATGAGCTACTAAACTACTAGACTTTCAAATTCCACACATTCAAATCAAATGTCTTTCACATCCTGTGTGTGTTTTGGTGACTAACCATTGGTCTCTGAATAGCTCTTTGATTAGACCACTCTGAGCTTATCAGGGGCTGTGAATACCACAAGAGTTCCATCTGTATTGAGGTGCCCATGTCTCGCAGGTGCTGAACGTGTGTGATGGTTTGACTTTGGACTCAAGTGATGCATTTATGTGGGTGTAGGGGTATGTGTGCGATGTGTGAAAATTATGCCTGTGTCTGTAAGGGGGCGGGGGGGTAATCTCCTCGGGTGTCTTGACAAGTCGGCCCCACTGATTGGTGAGCTGTCTCCAGATAACCAGGTGCCACGGCAACGGTCACCTGTCACCTTCAGTTCTCGTTCCCGCTGCTCCCTCTGTGGCCCCCCCGCTCGGTCACTCTCCTCCTCCTCTGTCCCTCTCCCGGTGCTCTTCTTCCTCTTTAAAATAAAATGTTTGTAGTGTGTGGGGGGGAGAGGGGGGGTGTGTGGCCCCTCTAGACCATTAGACCGGGATCCTAGGTGTTTGTGTGAGGGGGGGCTGATATATTGGTGTGTGTGTGTGTGTGTGTGGTCCCTTCTTCAGACCATTAGACAGGGATCCTCTGTGTGTGTGTGTGTGTGTGTGTGTGTGTGTGTGTGTGTGTGTGTGTGTGTGTGTGTGTGTGTGTGTGTGTGTGTGTGTGTGTGTGTGTGCTATTGGCTACACAGTGTCAGCCATCTCCCCTGGCGATGGACTGTGTTGCCAGTCGGTTACAAATGTCACCAAAAAGTCTTTTTCTGTATTTTTCTTTTCCTTTATCCTTCTGTTCGTTAATACTTATCTCATCCTTCCTTCCGTATTCCCAGTAATACTACTGTCTTTTATCTTAGATTATTTATCTATTTCTTTATATCTTTCTTTCATTTCTATATTTATTGGTTTCTTTCTTTCTCCCCTTGTCCCCTTCTTCCTTTCCTACCTACCTTCCTAGCTTCCTAGCTCTTATCTCCTCCTCCATGGTCACCATGGCTGGTAGGGGAGGTGATTGTGGAGGATAACTGAGTACAAAGTAGTACAAGACAATTAACTGGCTAACATAAGTGAGGTCCAGGTCAGAGAGGAAGTGTGGAGACATGAAGAAGGGAATTAGAACTCTACACAAATGTTGCCTCAGAAACTCTTAACTGACGAAATGTAGACATGCAGAAAATGTAATCATGCATTTAAAGACGGGGGAGGCGTGTGTGTGTGTGTGTGTGTGTGTGTGTGTGTGTGTGTGTGTGTGTGTGTGTGTGTGTGTGTGCATGACTATGCACCGTGTATTCATTAAGAGAGATCTCAACCTGGGTAGAGATGGTCCATTTCATAGAGGAGACTGAGACCGCTTCCCGGAAGGATGGAGAGTGGAAGAAAAACAGAGAAAGAACGCTAGAGAAGGAAGACAGATCGTTTTGGCCTGGGGACAAGGAGACACAATCAAAATTGAAACCTTGACCTCAAGGCGATACAAGAGCCATTGTGTGACACACACGGTGTGGGTCTCAGTCTCTCTCCGTCACTGTATCTCCATCTAGTTTATCTATCTCCATTCATTCAGACTCTTGCTCCAAGGCTATGGCAGACATAAAGATACTGACCTGTCCCTCAACATGGAGCACATGGAGACCCTGAACATGCAGTCGGCATGCCATGGCTGTCTGCAGAACATTCAATCACCACCATAAGAAGAAGGCAATTTGTCGCAGACAGCCTTGAAAGTACGTTTATGAGGGGAAAAAGCCATTGATGCATTTTTTCACCGCCCTCCCAAGGCAACTGCTGAAAGATTGCAATGGCACGCGGATTTTCCACTTCCCACTTTTACATTAATATAATTAAGGTAGAAACTTTTGAAAGCGCTTTCATTCGTTTTAACTTTTCTTGTTGGCTTTTGTTTACTCTCCTTTCCTTTTTACTTCCCTGACAACCCCCATGCATCTATATGCTCGCTCTCTTTCCCTCTGTCTTTGTCTAGGTCTCTATCCTCACCCTCTCTCTCAGTAAAGGGACAATTGCTGTATGCCCTATGACGACCTGGTGTGTCTCTGGAGACGGCCCCTCCCCCGTGCAGGTCTAATTAAACACAGCTTCTCGATTGTCTTCGGTGTCCTCACATTGTCTGTCCTCGCGCTCTCTGTCTCTCACTCTCTCTTTAGCTGTGGGTGTGGGTGTGTGATGCTCAGTGGGCATGTTAATTACACTAGAGTCTACACTTGGCCCCTCCATCTCCTCTAAGACACATATAAATGCGTGCGTGCGTGCGTGCGCACACACACACGCATTAATGTGTGTGATGCACAGCTTTTTTCCCCAATGAGCTTTTCCTTCTGCCTCTCTCACTATCTGGGCTCAAGAAAATATGCTGAGCTCCTCCACAACATACACACACACACACACACACACACACTCACACACACACACACACACTGGCCCACCCAACCTTGAAATGACTTGCGCAGAAATCACCAGCATCAGTTTATCTTCTTACCCCTGTTTGGAAAAACGTACATCTGATGACCTCTATAGGGATGTTCTTGATTCCAGCTTGTTTTTGTGTTTATATTTTCTAGTAGTTTTAGATGCCTAATAACTTTTGCTACTTTGAAGAAGGCTGGATGGTTACTTTTATATAACAAGTCATCATACTAGAATCAGGCTGCAGATATAATGTAATTCTGTTATTCGTTGGCGGTGAATGTGCCTTTCTCTCTGGGAAGGTTCTGTGCTAGCATAGTTCTGGAATGGTTCTATGGGTTCTGTGATGTCATGGTTCTGTGGTTTCTGTGCTAACATAGTTCTGGGATGGTCTGTGGGTTCTGTGCTAGCATGGTTCTGTGGGTTCTGTAATCTGTGCTAGCATGGTTTGGTGGGTTCTTTGCAAGCATGGTTCTGGGATAGTTTTGTGGGTTCTGTGCTGGTAGCCAACCAATAGGAGGCTCAGTTTATTGGGCTTCTGGTTCATTTACTTACACGTTTATTTGAGTTTGGGTTGTGCAGCACTTCAGTTTTCTACCAGTTCCAATGTTAATTGCATGCTTTGCTTGTTCTCAGCCTGACAGGAAGAAAATAAAGAAAAATAAAAAAATATATACATATCCGATCCACAAAGATTTTAGCTTGTTTTTTTTAAACTTTTAATGCTTTGTGATGAATGCAGGTGTTTATTTACTTTGTGTTTAGAGGGTGTCTTTTTATCATGTGTAGTTAACCCTCAAGGTATACAGTTTCCAAATTTTCTTTCAGAGGGGAATAACTTTTAGCTAGTGAACCACATAGAACTGGATTCGACTACTAGAAATTATAAAGTTGAGGTGGTTGATGTTAAGACATTGGCAAGAAAGTAGCATGGTAAATATTGATGATGGTTGATTAAGTTAACGACATACAAATTCTGTGTAAGTTTATTTTAGCACTTGCCGTGTGTGTTTGTGTGTGAAGAGGATTGACACTTTGATGTGAGACATGCACCCAGATGAGCAGCTGTGGCCCCTCATCTTCCTTTGATGTGAGTACATACCCCCCCACCCCCACCCCCTCCACAACCCAAAAAGCTATGTGGAGAGTGGAAGACTAGTCACACTACAAACAAAAATAAGAATTCTGGTTTTTGGTGTGCCTTGGTGGGCAGCCTGTGAGACTCTGCTAGGAGAAGCAGGTCCCACTGACCAGACTCTGTCTTGTCTACGTGTTTCTGGACTCTGATGTTGTACTTCAGTATTTGCTATGAGATATACAGAGGTTGACATTTTCTGGACTGTATTTTGGACTGCTTCGGTTGAGTTTTTCTTAGACTATTTCTACATCTTCCTACTAAAGGATATAGTTATTCTTTATTTTCGCACCACTTGATTTATTGATTTACCACTAGACATCCTAGGATCACATCCTGGGAGATCAACTTAAAACCACCATTACATCTGGGGTCATATCCAATCTGAGATGAAGAAGAGAGCCAGACAATTTTCTTTCGTCGCCCACAGTTCAATTATATCCAACTTTCAGGCTTACCTTTCGGTGACGCTTGGCACTAACCAATCACCTTCCAATCTGATATTGTATGTGCACATTTCTTTTTATGAATAGTTTCATTGATTAATATTTCACAAATATATCACTATATTGCAAGAAATGTATATGAAACAAGAAAGTAAAGAAGAAAATCTTAAAGTTAGCATTTAGTCATATCTGAGCTAATTAACTTGAGATTGCAGGGGAGCTAGCAGCCATGTCAGAGGGTTTGGTTCTCCTTTAAAGATGATGTGAAATTATATTCTTACTTCTATAATATGACACAAACGATTACGTGACACAATTCAGAATGCGATTGGATGCTGCCAATGTGACACAACATGCTAGCCAGATTGAGCTATATTTATATGATTTTCTATTTTAGGTCAACTTTAAAATACAACAAAGAAAAGAATCACAAAACCACAATCTAATCAGTGGTTAAACATGAAGAGAAACTGTAGGAGACTTAAAGAGAGAAAGTGGTGAGAATGTGTTCAATTGCTAGATTATAATTTTTTTAATCTGCATATAAATAACTAATTCCAAAGAGATTTCAAGAAAGCATGCCTGTCCTGGTTTTAGAGGTTGGAGACTAAACAATTCAGCACTGAGAAATCGAACTGTAGAGCAAGAAAGAGAGTTTTGGATGACTAACTCATCAGTGTGTTTGAGTGTCATTATCTCAGGAACAGGTTTTTTCCAAGGACTCATCAGTGACAAGACCTGCACTCATCTCTGGAAAACATGACAGGTGGCACTGATAACAATTCTCTAATTTCAAACCCTCCTGTAAGGTTAACAAAAAAGGTATTCTGCTAAAAAATTACTGGGGCGATTTGAGGAGTCAGCTGTTTTGACTTTTGGTCACGAAATGAAAAGGCAGGCATGTGTGACACTGCAAAGGATGAGTCTAACCCACATGGCCTCTTTTAGAAGCTGTTGCATCTTTGAACACGAGAGAGCGACACATTAAAGGCATCCAAGGTTTCTTCATTGTAATTTTCAACCTTTGACACCCTTGCTGATGTTGCATTGTGCTCTCTAAAGCCCCTTTCACACATGCAGTCTATCCCAGAAATGTTCCAGAACATATCCAGCATGGGGTCATATGTGAATGGAAACAGTGATCGATATTACGGGAAATCTGCACTGCTCATTTGCCTGCTCAAGACCTAGTAACAGTTCTGGAGTACTGCCAGTACTGCTGCGTTGTGAATGAAAGCAGTAACATTGCCGCGAGAGCCGCGTAAAGTCCGCCTGACGTAAGACGCTTTCACGTGGAACATTGCAATAAATTGCTAACAATCCCCAGACTCCACTGATGTATTTTAATCGGAGATTTTAAATTAACGTGCCAATGCTTTTCAGTTAATTCGATAACAATATCAATACAGCTTATTTTGCTTGCAAGCAAGCTCCTTGTTTGCAAGCTGGAAACAAGGAGCTGGAAACTGGATGGATTCTGAAACAAGGGGGCTCCTCTCAGTGTTCATGTTAGTTCGCATCCATAAGTGTTTCATTACCGCCATCTGCTGGGCTGTCCATTGGCCCATCTATTCGACATTGCTATGCCCTGTGTGTAAGCGCGAAAGATGGTAATATTCCGGAATGTAGCTATATAGTGAAAATCTTTAGTGGTGCCTTAAAGGTTATCCCAGTAATTGTATGGGGACTATGTGTGAAAGGGGCTCAAATCTAACAAAGGTACTTCAACAGCCCCTTCCACATGATAAAGAGACCTAGGCTGTTTGTTCAGAACCAGCCTTTGCAAACACAATAGAGCGAGAGAGAAAGATAGTGAATCTATCCCTCCTTGTACCCACCACATCCACCACCTAGCCGGCTGCTTATCTGGAGCGCCACTTTTAGAGAAGAGATGGATGGAGAGGAAGGGATGGAGAGAGCGAGGATGAGAGGAGGAGAAGGATGATGAAGGAGAAGATGTAGGAGAGGTACAATGCAGAATGATTGGAGCCCCAGATTGGCCTATAGAGAAACTGAATGAGGAATGGACAGCGACCGCTTATGTCTGTTAACTGTAAAAATATAATAAAAAAGACAGAAACAAAAGCAGAGACCAGAACTTAGCAGGTGGCGGTTATGATTGTATGTGTCACATGTCATAGTCCCTCTCAATTATTGGCTGATTGATACTGTACCAGGCGAAGATAGAGAGAAGCCATCAGGACGGGCTTGACCTCACAGACACAGCGTTTAGCTCCCTTGATGTTGGTGGTGCTGGTGTTGTTGATCCTTAGGTGTTCCTGAGATGACATCTATCTTGTTGGGCCCAGGCAAACATACACCTCCATCCTCCACTCACTCACTCACTCACTCACCCACTCCTCCACAAACTCAATGGGATTTTATTTGAAAATGAACAATATTGCTAAAGCACAAAGTTTAATAAGCTGCAGAATAATATACTAAATAATGGATAAAAAATCAAATTAAAATTAAAATCCAATTTTAAAAGTGAAAAGGCAAAACGTTAATAATGAGGTAATAATCAGGATGGGGTAATACCGTGCGGAACAGAGTGCTCCTTCTCCACAGAGACCGGCCGCTGTTATGATATAAATTCAGTGTATTATAAATTCAGTATAATATTAGTCTAGATTATACTATATAAGGCCAATAGTAGCCTATATTTGTTGTCAAATTGAATGCATATGACATGAATGGCACATTGTCATCATATTGTGAAAGTTAACTTGTTTGTACGGTCATTTAGCGGAGGCGCTGCTCCTCACCTATAGACAGCTGTGGGAAACCCTGAGAAGCCAATTTATTATTTTATTTTCATTATCATTAATGCGCATATATAAAAATAAATATAATATATGATTCTACGATCAGTTGACGATGGGTCTGGCCTGACCAATCAGATTTGACTATGCAAAATCTTAGGCGAGGACATGCCTAGTGTCCAGTATGTGCTGTTGTAGATAGATAGATAGATAGCTATAGCATCATTAAACATAGGAGTCTAATGACTAAGTGTCCAGTGCTGTGTCGTGTGCTCCGTGTGGGGGAGGTAGTCCAGCTGTGCCAATCAGACATACACTGATTGGCATCAGTGTATGTCTGATTGGGTTGCAGTATTTACTTTGTTTCGTACTTTATTTTTCTTTCTACGTACGGCATACTGCTTTGCACATATTGCAAATGCATTTAATGCCGATACAGCATATCTAAACAGCAAAAAAAGTAGATTGTAAAAATATTTAAGTCACATAGAGCCTTGGTGAACCAATGATTTTAAGAACGATAAGTCACCATCGCGCTGTCTACAAATAAAGGCATGGTTGCAAAAACACCATTGACTTCCAAGTCCACATGGCATAATTAAAGTGTGTGTGTGTGTGTGTGTGTGTGTGTGTGTGTGTGTGTGTGTGTGTGTGTGTGTGTGTGTGTGTGTTTAAGGTTTTGTTCCATGCAGTCATGTGTTGCATGCTGGCCTATAGCCTTTCAGGGTCGTTTATTGTTGCTTGGGCCAGTCTCCCAGCCCATGAAGCAAAACTTGAATGAAACTCTACCATAGAAAACATCTCATGAAGCAGGGCTAGGTGGAGACACATGGTTGTAATGAGTCACAAGCAGACGTCCCTTTAAATACACAACAGCTGGAAAGTGTAAAAGCTCAATTAAACCTTGAGATATATAATGTGCATTAGACAGTGTTAGCATTTGACAACCTTTGGAATCCACAATGGTTTTTTGTATAATTAGTCTGGCAACAATGCCAGAAATCCCTATTTAAGCAGAAAATGTAATCAGACTTCAGTGGCAACACACAAAATGGAATATGATTATTTCTTAGATTGTGTTTGTTGATGTGCTGATTATCAATCACCATGCTTACTGATGTGGGCAGCTTAATTATAATGTTAGCAAATGTGTTATGGTGGAACAGAATCCAACATTCAGTGAATAGCAGTATCTTATTAAATGCATGCTTAGCAAATGGAGTGGTGCATTGTATGCATCATATATTTACAGCATGTGCTTGTTGGTCTGTGAGAGAAGACTTGGTTCCTAAACCAAGTCATCTCTGTCCATGACTCACATCTTAATAAGATAGTGTTGAGATTGTACAAAATGTAAGAGTTAGTAAGGAAAGAGCAGAATGTAAATTAGATCTGCATCACAGCTTATATTGCTTCCGTTTTGTCCTGGGATACAGTACATACATAGGCCTGATGTGGATTATACAAAAGACATGCATATTATTGTTTGTCTTCCTTGGAAAAATAGCCAGAGTTTAATGTTCAAAGTACTTCTCCCCATAACTAAGGCATACAAAGACGCGCTCTGATGCGGAACAATAATGGTTGTTTATACTAGAAAAGCCTACCTGGATATATCATGATAATATACACGTGTGTGTGTGTGTGTGTGTGTGTGTGTGTGTGTGTGTGTGTGTGTGTGTGTGTGTGTGTGTGTGTGTGTGTGTGTGTGTGTGTGTGTGTTGCTAGCATGGAAATAACCCTGCAGGCGAACTGCAATAACTTCCGATACGGTCAGCAAACACAAATTGAACCACTTTGTCTCCCCCTGTGATAGAAACATACACTCGACTGAATTCGTTTTGTGAACGTTGGAGCTGCACCTGAATCGCTCACCAAAACATATCAATGTACCAACACAATCAGACGAGGCATGAGCATTTAGCAGCTCCCGTGGCCGTGATGCCAACCGCTACAAATCAATCACCAAAACCTGGTACCTCATGTGTCTGGATCGTGTTTGATTTACCCTGGCTGTTACCCCTGCTATTATCGGAATGCTATATATTCAATATATATGATATATTATCATGTGGTCGTAAGTCTGTGGTATACTGTGTACGTTGTATTTGATCAATACATTGTCGTTTAGGTTTCAGGCTGAACCCCTGGTAGAATACAGCATGGTGTGATGACAGAAACCAACTGCTACTGAAGCAGAAAACTAGCAGTGTGTGTGTGTGTGTGTGTGTGTGTGTGTGTGTGTGTGTGTGTGTGTGTGTGTGTGTGTGTGTGTGTGTGTGTGTGTGTGTGTGACAGAGTGTGTGTGATATTTAATTTGACCGGGATCCCACACAGGGCTTTATGAAGTTTACTGCTCTGAATATCCTCATTATTCATGAAACTCTGTGCTTTGCTTATCTCGGGTCTTGTGTTGCATGCAGGGCTTAAAGGGGTGACTGTTGGAGAGAGATAGAGAGATTCTAGGACTAGTGCGGCAATGTTAGAGGTTGATCGTTTCAGCATTGATAAAGGTCATGCAATATTTAGGTTTGGTCATTTGCTTCTGTATGACCGTGTGTGTGTTGCATGCGCTTACTGAACGTATGTCCCCTCAGGCTAATGTTATGTGAGATTGCTTGCTTAATAAATGAAAAACACTAGATGTGGTTCATGACATGTTCTGTTTTATTATTCACGTATGTACACAAACACACACACACACACACACACACACACACACACTAACACACAGAGGCACACACACACCTGTAATTAGCTGTAATTGGCAGGTCCTTGTAACCCCTGGAGATACTGAAGCAGGTGATTAGAGGCAGCAGCAGACCCTATAAAGACAGAGAGCTCCTTTATGGCAGCCGTTATCACAGCCAGGGAGAACATCGCACACACACACACACACACACACACACACACACACACACACACACACACACACACACACCTACCTTGCACTCTCTTGGGCAGTGTGCTGATGTTTGCCTGTCCTCCTGTATAACTCAATGTAATTTGCAGGTCTTGCTCTGTTGATACAACTCAGTCCAATATCCCATTCATATTTGATTAACCTGCATGCCTTCATGATAATGGTTAATAAGGAAACCGTACTATACGAAAGCAGAGAAGGTGCAACTCACATCTGGTCCAAAGACACACAAACGTTTTTACTGAGCACAATATCTGGCTGGTAGATATTTTGTAAACAGCTTGCTTATTGGGTTCACATCTATTAGGCTTGTGTTGTATTTGGATAAACAATCATAATGACGTACAACCCTTTAGTAAGTCCATTGGATTAGAGAAAACATGAAGCATTATACTGGTGGTCTGGCACGCTTTAATGGATCGGATCCCAAATGAATATTAAGAGCCACTCCTGTTCTGATGCCTGAGTCCATGTTCCATTTGGACCTATTTACTGTAGTATTAAAGTATGCCAGTTAAATTACCAACCTCCCTCCCTCCGCCAATATTTCAGGCTTTAATGCCCATAAGTCTGAGGCCCATCTTATAAAGATATTCCGATTTGAATGCAAAACTATGAATCCCAGTTACGGTTTCTCTTTAAAGTTAATATGAGACGAACTAAACAAGACGTTTCAAAACTATGATACGGTGTAGATCTCCCTCTCAAATGTCTTTGATTGCATTCATTCTATATGTCAGATGGTCTTATAAGTGTTCTTGGTTCAGGGTAAAGAAACTCCAAACTCCTGATCTTGACATATTGTCACAACAAACGTTTTATACCATAACAAGAAAACAGAATCAGAATCAGAATCAGTGTTGCTTTTAATACATCTTAACGTACAAATACGCAAGAGTAAGATTATTAGGCTTGGATCCTCAGCAGTCACATAGCAGCATCAATACAAGATCACAATAACAAAGTAAGTAATAATAAATAATAATAATAAGTAGCAAAATCAATACAAGTGTTCAAGTGGTAGTGGTACCAGCCACGATGGGATTGCAAGAAATAAATAAATAAACACTGGCTGTTAGACTGCAAAATTTAGAATACTAATTGCTGCACAGTAATAAAGTCCACAGCTGTCTCCACCTTTAAAATGTCTCTTGAGAGATTGCAATAGATGGCAAAGTCTCAAAGCCTCCTTATTAATTGTTGTTTGCAGTTCATCTCTGTGAAGTTGTGTTTAGAGGTTAGTTGAAGTTTATGGCCTTAGTTGTAGTAAAATACATTCTGACCTCCTACCTTGACTTCTCCTCTTTGGCTAGATGGAGCTGCTCCGCCTATCAGAGGGGGAGGAATTGGGTAATCACAACATTACCTCGGCCAGGTCTACTCCGGTCACCTTCATCGAGTTTTCTTGTTGCCTTGCGTAAAATGGAAAACTGTACTCTGGAGCCATTTATAACCACAGATATGAGGCACATGGATGTGTTCCTCTATCTCTAGGTACGTGTCCTTGGGTTGGCTGGCTCCAAAGTGTATTCCTCCATCTATTTCCCCATGCACCAACCATGCAACGTTTCCATGTGTATATCTTAACCTTTGCTGTATTGTCTTGCAGTAGCCTGTATGTTAAGGTGACCAGATTTATGAAATGAAAAATGGGGACATTTGTTATTTGGCCAGTCCAAAATATCTGATGTTATAATTTCTGAAATCCAAAAGGTACATATTTACATTTACCCTATTCTTATCATGGTGAATGCAGAACTGTAGTAAAATATTGGGAAGTAGGCCTACATGCCCAATGGTTTACTATGATGTGTTTTAGCTTTTCTAAACCAACCAAAAGCAAGGCAATCGGTGTGAAAGGTGAAGGAAAGTGTGCAGCCATGGAAGGCTGATTGGAGCGGGGGGTGGGCTGGTGGTGTAGCAGGGCAGTGAAGGGAGGAGGGTAGGGTGGAGGGTGAAGTTTATGTGAGGTGAGGAAAGGGGGTGGGGGGGGGGGGGGGGCAGTGTTAGAGGCACGAATCCGACGGCTTTGATGAACACTAATGAAAAATAATGACCACCTGCCCAAAATAACATGCAGGAGCAGGGCTACTCCATCCTTTACTCTTTTTTTTTAATCCTTCCTTCTCCTGTTGCCTCTCTCTCTCTCTTTCAGTGGCTTTAGGGGAGCTGCCAGTAATGACCGTTTCCAGCGACTTCTGAATGTTTTTTTTGCTCGTTGCTGTACTGGAAGACCAGGAAATGTGCTAGCTAAATTAACTATATGAAAAATAGCCATTTGTTCTCATGCCAAAACATTCAAATTACAATAATTTGCTCAACATTAGGTTAAATGAATGAATAGGATTATTAAATGCAACATAATTATTGAATCAATGATTTAAAATAAATTCCATTTATGCTGCGAGAGAGAGACAGCTCCCCATCCATCCTCTGGCACATTCGAGCGCCCACTGTACATATGCTCCACAAGATAAGCCCGGCAATTCACCGGCTTCTCCCTGCACCTCCCCCTTCTCCCAGTGAGGTCGTGTCATCCTCTCACAAAATGTCAATTAATTCTCTCTCTACCACTTCCCATCCATCCATCCATCCAACCAGGCTTTCTGAAAATGTATTTTTTCAATTGATTGAGTCAGACTCTCAGATTGTAATTTTCAAGAGCAATTTGCAGCTCCCTCTTGTTTTTGTCTTGTTTGCAATATGCTCTTTTCAACCCCGATACTAATGTTTGCATGAGCGGGGAATGAAAGGGAAGAAATACGAGCACATAAGAGTGATCCAGGGTGAGTAAACGAGGGGAATAACTGCGATGCCTTGCCGTTAGCAAAATGGGTGCTTCTTCTCCAGAGAGGAAATGCATTGCCCATGTAATGGAAGAATTGAGGGAAGCCAGTGAAATGTACTGGATTCCCCATTTGGGTCTTCACTCATCTGCTTCTGTTCACCTTGGATGGAAGGCTCTGTGACTTGGTGGTTACACAGATGAGAGACAAGCTTGTTTGTTTGTTGCTATACATTCCTCTACAAACCAGGGAAATTAACATACACATACTGCTACTCTCATTAGTTTTGGTTGGTTTCGCTCCTTCCTTCTACTCCTTTCCCAGGCCAACACATCTCATTCTCATTCTAGCCCTCCTTGGCTCTGTGGGCCGTAAACGTAACTTCATAGGCAACATATGCACACTCACTTTATGAGAGCAGGGGGAAAGTCCATCCATATTTTACACAATGCACTATCTCTGTGCCTGAATCTCTCGCTCACTGTCGCTTCCTTTAACTTTATTGGCTGCCAGGATCTCCAGTCTATCTGGGGGAAGGAAAGAGGCTAAGAGGGATGAGCTGAAAAGCTGACACGTATTTGTGGAGAATGTGACGGACAGAGAAGGGCTAATGAGGTTGTAAGCAGCGCAATGGCAAGTGAGAAGGGTAAAGGGTAAACATGATGATGAAGGGGGAAGAGGAGAAACGCATGTGTGTGGGTGTGCCCGTGTGCAAGAACTGGGTGTGTGCGTGTGTATATGTGTTTGTGTCTTCAGGTATGTCCCTTAAGTGTTTGTGTGTTGGACAGGAAAGGAAAGCAAGGACGCTGTCCATGAATGAGCACCTGAGACCAATTACCTGAACATGTCAGCGTTAACTGCCTGTCTGTCTGTTTAGAGGGGTCCTCACATAAACACACACATTCACAGACTTACATCCACAGCTGTTACTCACCATGTCTCTCAGTCCCTCTATCTGCGTCTCTTGCTGTGTCTCTCTCTCACTCTCTCTGTTGCTGTGTCTCTCACTCTCTCTCTGTTGCTGTGTCTCACTCTATTGCTGTCTCTCACTCTCTGTCTCTTGCTGTGTCTCTCTCTCGCTCTCTGGCTCTCACTCTCTGTCTCTTGCTGTGTCTCTCACTTGCTCTCTGTCTCTCACTTTGTCTCTCTCTCTCAATCTCTATTGCTGTGTGTCTCTCCCTTTTTCTCACTCTCACACACATACTGACATGTCATTGCAGAGAAAGAGTTGTGAAGCAAGGCAACATGCACTTCTCCTTGGCCATGATGTGTGTGGGCATCATTAGCCTTTTAATCTGCAATGTTCGACCAAACATACTCACAGATCTCTAGAATAATACAAGTGTGTGTGTGTGTGTGTGTGTGTGTGTGTGTGTGTGTGTGTGTGTGTGTGTGTGTGTGTATATGTCTGTCTATAAATACACTGCTCAAAAAAATAAAGGGAACACTTAAACAACACAATGTAACTCCAAGTCAATCACACTTCTGTGAAATCAAACTGTCCACTTAGGAAGCAACACTGATTGACAATAAATTTCACATGCTGTTGTGCAAATGGAATAGACAACAGGTGGAAATTATAGGCAATTAGCAAGACACCCCCAATAAAGGAGTGGTTCTGCAGGTGGTGACCACAGACCACTTCCTATGCTTCCTGGCTGATGTTTTGGTCACTTTTGAATGCTGGCGGTGCTTTCACTCTAGTGGTAGCATGAGACGGAGTCTACAACCCACACAAGTGGCTCAGGTAGTGCAGCTCATCCAGGATGGCACATCAATGCGAGCTGTGGCAAGAAGGTTTGCTGTGTCTGTCAGTGTAGTGTCCAGAGCATGGAGGCGCTACCAGGAGACAGGCCAGTACATCAGGAGACGTGGAGGAGGCCGTAGGAGGGCAACAACCCAGCAGCAGGACCGCTACCTCCGCCTTTGTGCAAGGAGGAGCAGGAGGAGCACTGCCAGAGTCCTGCAAAATGACCTCCAGCAGGCCACAAATGTGCATGTGTCTGCTCAAACGGTCAGAAACAGACTCCATGAGGGTGGTATGAGGGCCCGACGTCCACAGGTGGGGGTTGTGCTTACACCCCAACACCGTGCAGGACGGTTGGCATTTGCCAGAGAACACCAAGATTGGCAAATTCGCCACTGGCGCCCTGTGCTCTTCACAGATGAAAGCAGGTTCACACTGAGCACATGTGACAGACGTGACAGAGTCTGGAGACGCCATGGAGAACGTTCTGCTGCCTGCAACATCCTCCAGCATGACCGGTTTGGCGGTGGGTCAGTCATGGTGTGGGGTGGCATTTCTTTGGGGGGCCGCACAGCCCTCCATGTGCTCGCCAGAGGTAGCCTGACTGCCATTAGGTACCGAGATGAGATCCTCAGACCCCTTGTGAGACCATATGCTGGTGCGGTTGGTCCTGGGTTCCTCCTAATGCAAGACAATGCTAGACCTCATGTGGCTGGAGTGTGTCAGCAGTTCCTGCAAGAGGAAGGCATTGATGCTATGGACTGGCCCGCCCGTTCCCCAGACCTGAATCCATTTGAGCACATCTGGGACATCATGTCTCGCTCCATCCACCAACGCCACGTTGCACCACAGACTGTCCAGGAGTTGGCGGATGCTTTAGTCCAGGTCTGGGAGGAGATCCCTCAGGAGACCATCCGCCACCTCATCAGGAGCATGCCCAGGCGTTGTAGGGAGGTCATACAGGCACGTGGAGGCCACACACACTACTGAGCCTCATTTTGACTTGTTTTAAGGACATTACATCAAAGTTGGATCAGCCTGTAGTGTGGTTTTCCACTTAAATTTTGAGTGTGACTCCAAATCCAGACCTCCATGGGTTGATCAATTTGATTTCCATTGATAATTTTTGTGTGATTTTGTTGTCAGCACATTCAACTATGTAAAGAACAAAGTTTTTAATAAGATTATTTCATTCAGATCTAGGATGTGTTATTTTAGTGTTCCCTTTATTTTTTTGAGCAGTTTATATGTGTAGCAAAGTCCATTACTACACGCCACCTAGGTGGCTTTTCCCACTCCACCTAGGTGGCTTTTCCCACTCCACCTAGGTGACTTTCCTTGGGCTCCTCCAAACGAATGGACACAGGGTGGTGATGTTGAAACTGGTTTATTGTCAAAGTTGAGTAAAATGATACATGCAGCTGGTGCTCCATGTAGGAGAGCTCTCTCTGAGTGTGTGCGGTGATGGCTGGTTTAACCTGTGCACATTGATTGCTCAATGTGCAACAGGTGTGCAGCCTCACCCAGCTCCAGACTCCAATCAGTCTGACTCGGGCCAGGTGAGGCTGCTTAAACCAGCCACACAACACTCCCACAATATGTATATATGCTTGTTTTAGCATGACAAACAGCGATACAGATCCTATCTCGCTAATACAACCAGTAATAGTGCTTCATTGGCAAAGATGAGAAACATTGAAAGAGGTTATTCAAGGAGATGGCTTAGGCCAACGCTGTCACAGAATAATCCCAATGTTTTGCTTTAATGAGTGCAGGAGAGCCACAAACATAGACGATATGCTCCACTGCGCACCTGAGGAACAGTCCACCTTCTTTATCTTTTGCTCTTCCACCTCTACTTCTACTGTGCTGTTGCCACTTTTAATTAAAAGATCAGTTCTGAAACTTTTCCCCAAAAAACATTCTGACAAGCTTAAATCTTTTATACCTTTTTACACCTGCTAATTTTGTTCTGCTTCTTTTGTTTTGGTATTTTCTTGTTTGCTGTGTTTGAGTATTGATCATGGCTTGTAACAAGTAGAGCTACTCTAAACGTTATTTTGATATTTAAACCAGTTTAGGTGCCAGAGAAGATATAATGGTGCTAACGATTACAACAATCCCAGCGTTTGTGTTGTCACTTTGTACTCCTGCCAAACAAAGCAATGGAGTACTGACTAGGAAACCGTGTGTGTGTGTGTGTGTGTGTGTGTGTGTGTGTGTGTGTGTGTGTGTGTGTGTGTGTGTGTGTGTGTGTGTGTGTGTGTGTGTGTGTGTGTGTGTGTGTGTGTGTGTGTGTGTGTGTGCTGGTGGGGACATGCCACCACAACCAAAGCCTGGCAATGACGTAGGACTGCATTTTGGAGAATACCACGGGGATGCAGTCATGGTACCAACATTATACCACGACCTTATTGAATAATGCAAGTGAAGTGCATTCTTTTTCAATAACGGGACCCCTCTGTCCTTTAAACAGTTTGGAATCAGTGCACTACAAATCCAACATTAAAAACAACACTCAAAAACAACCACTGACCAGACGGTTCCTTGACAATGCAAAAACGATATGCTCAAAGCACCGCAAATTAATATTCGAATTTCAGCTTTTTAAAATCAATAAAAAACCAATAAGATGAAAGTAAATAAAATCTGTGTAGGTAACTTTGGCATAGGCAGAATAAAACATTCCGGAGTGTCCTGGTATTGGAAGACAATGAACTTAATCACCACCCTCGTCGTACTTTATGTACAATAAAAGCCTGATCTCTGTCATGGTTTATTCCTAATATACACGTGACAATGTTCACCGGCATGCTGCAAAATGGGATAGTTAATGGTTGTGTGTTTGTATCGGATTTCCCTCTTTCCAGATCATCTGTCACTTTGTACTACTACCTCTAGTTCATGCCTTTCTGGTGAAGAACATCAAACAAAACAAAGACATGTATCTTACTTCCATCACACAGTATTGTCATAGTAACAACAGCGTAGAATCCCTTAAACTGTACATTCTTGTTACATTCTAAATGAATGGACGGTGGAAGAGTCTGATGTGGAAGGCTTCCCTTCAACGATGCTAGTGCCCTGCGTTTATATGCTAATAGTGAATTAACGGAAGGATTTGGAATTTCAGTCCCCTAGTTTCACGCTGGAGTAAATAGTGTCACAGTCAGCACTTCAGAGAGCAAAGGCTCCCACAGCGGGCCACCAAAACATTACGCTGGCGGTGGCCAACAGTAGTTCCCACCGCTCCAGTCCCACCCACCCCCTGCTTCCAGCCAAATGTCACAGCTTGAACCAATGCGCCTTGCTGTGGATCCGGGATTTGGCAAAACATATTCGTGACAGTTCTGGTAATAGATAGCAATTTATTGTCGTCAAACAGGAAATTAATTTTCACAGACAATGGAGCACACATTTAAACCCAGTACATAGACACGATACACTCGACATAATGATACAATACAATACAATACAAGGTGTGTGTGTGTTTCTGTAATTGTTTTGGTATTGGAATAATGCAAGGTGTGCGCAGTCCTTTGCATGTACACCCATGGGAAGATTTAATACTCTTTACATTTAAAACACACTTAAACTCTAACAAGGAAAGATCAGGAAACAGCCGAATAACGTTGAAGACTTTTATTTAGAACTTTAACAAAGTAATACAAAAGCCGAGCTTGTCTGCAGAAATCTGTTTTTCCAGCTTCGGTAACATTTTTATGGTCTCGCTCTGTGATTCCTCCCATAAGCTCCAACCCAGGGTTGTTATCAAACAATGCCCATACATGGCTTCAACATCAACCAACTTCCGTTTCTTTCCTTTCTGTTCATGGTCTTCAAGCATAACTTGGTTTGCCACGTATTGGTGGCAAAACCTTTCACCCAGTTTCCCTCATCCTTTAACCTTGCCTCCCCTTATCCATCAAGGAACACCCAGCTCCCCTCATCCTTTAACCTCACCTTCCTTATCCATTCCTTTCACAACACCTTTTAACCATTAGGTTCTCATCAGAAGAATTCTATTGTACAAGGACTATTAGTACATACTGGTGGCACAGAACATCGGATGATCTTTTTAAGAAGCAAAAGTCTCTTCAGAAGACTCTGTTTTTCTACACTTCATCATTCATATAGTGTATAAGGTGAGATGATAATTATAATCCTTCTAAGGTTATAGTAAAATTCTCCCACACTATCTGGAATGGATAGAAATCATAGTAGGCAATAATATGTTGTTCCACCTTGTTGTACTCCATCAGCATAAAATGGAATCTGGCTAGTTTTGAAACAACATGCAATAGCCTGCTTGATTCTACGTGTCTTGACATTATTATATCTATAAGACATTTTTAATTTATAAAAACATAGTTTATAATTAGGTGAGATCATCTAAGTAACAATAGCTGGGAAGAAAGTGGATGGGGGGGGGGGGGGGGGGAAGCTTGTCTTAAGCCTATTCTATTACCCGTTTCTGAGATGTTCCTAATGAGGGCGAAAAAAATCGGTGTAACTCTGGGATCCTTAAATAATCTGCCACTAGGGACCAGAGAGAGAAGGTTAATCCCAAGATTGTGTGTGTGTGTGTGAGTGCGCACCTGTGTGTGTGTGTGTGTGTGTGTGTACCAGCGTGTATTGCGAGCACTCTGGTATGTGCACAAATGTCTATTCGGCGCTCCCTGTGGAATCTAAATCCCATTACCTGAGCCATTTGTTCCTCCATTCAGTACTGGCAGGATGAGGGACGGACCAGGTCCATTTAGGGTTAGGGTTAGGTAACATTTGTCGTCTATCATCCCATGGATCCCTGTCTGATCCGGGCTTTTTGCTTTTTTCTACGTTTTTTCTACGTTTTTTCTACGTTCCAGCACACTAATATGAACTGTAGAAGGTGTAATAATGTTGTGAAATGATAATGTGAAATGATACATGAAATGATAAATGTTGTGAAATGATACATCCACAGAGCTCTTCAGTGCGCCAGAAAGGATTTCAAATGTGGTCTACTTCCATGATTTTAAATCAGCAAAGCAGAAAATACATAATTGCAACTGAATAGTGAATGAAAGAGAATTCCAGGGGGTGATGATTTTCTGATTGCTGTTTCATTTTTATTCTGGTCATGTTTTATTGAATTAAATATATTTGGTAGCCATGTCTGGGAGTGTTTAATATTAAAATACAAATACTTGAAAAGCTTTTTTTTAATTGTTTATTTACTATTAAAAAGATTCATTTGTATTGAATTTATGAATGAATAAAAATGACAAGCTAGTTTAAAATCATCTCCCATTATTACCAATTAGTTCTAGTCAGACTAATGAGATGTATACCGCAATAATCACATCTGGAACAAAGAAAGAGGATTCAATATTCCAACCCGTACTGTCTAGGGGGGTATGGACATTATATATTGACGAGAGAATCAGCTGAGGCAGTGATTGAATTAAGTGTGCCTTGCAACACACACACACACACACACACACACACACACTGTTTAGGCTACATGACCTGTTTCGACTTTTGAATTTCGGTGCCTCATTTTAGTTCCTCCCCTAGCAATAGTTTATAGTTTATTATCAAGGCGTGATTTCTATGGAACGCAAACATTATAATAAAGTGTAGATTACAACATATAAAAATGAAGAAGAAATGGATGGTACACACACACGCACGCACGCACGCACGCACACACACACACACACACACACACACACACACACACACACACGGTGCACACAGCTTCCATTTAATTCACTGTCAGCTGGAGCAAAACTTAATTAAGTGCTATGTCACAAGTCATTTATCAAACCCCAGCAAACAGATATAAGTTTTTTCACACTTTTAAAATATGCATGTTGTATGGAGTCTACTCTGACATTTGCTTCTGTACTCTTAAAGTTCAGCACAAAGTCGCTTGCATTGACAAAGCAAAAGAGAGCGAGAGAGTAAATATAGTGCGTTGGGCATTCACGTTATTAACCAATGAATTGTCCTAAAAAACGTTGGCAGGGGTGGGAGCTTCCTATTGATTGACTCCTCAGGCTGTTGGTCATTTGTCAAGATGTCGTTAGAATTAGCATTGGGTCGATGGGCCAGTGTGAGGCATTTGATCAGCTCACCTTTCTCCTCAGAAACATGATTGCAACCCTGTTTATTGGCCTTGTTTGCCTGCGACTGACCTCCTCTGCCTTGACCACTCATCCCTGCTAGCTCCGTCCTACCAGTGTTTTATACCTGAAGTGGCATTATTGGGTTAAAACTAGTGGTACTTCATACCCTCCATCCTTCTCAGTTCCATCCAATGGAGATTTGAGAGAATCAAGCCAAATAAGAATTTACATTTTTTATTTGCTTTCTGGCTGAGCATGACTGCAATGACGAAGCTATTCTTTGAGAGTCGTTGCGGGGGTATTAATTATTTATTTTCAGGCCAACTGCCACAGCCTGTTGCTACAAGGGAGTGTCGTGCTTGCTTTCGGATACTTGTCAGAATGAGCTTCCACAGTGTGTCGGGAGAAACCGTCACTTTGATGCCGGGCCACGTCTACAGCATTAGCTGCCTGATTTACCCAGCAGCTGCTGCATGCTTTGTGTCTTCCAAATCCTATTCTTTCCACTTTTAAAACAAGCCAGAGTTTAGTTTATTTCTATAATCATGCCATGGTGCAACAATGGTGGGGCATTTTTTTTTTTGTGACTTTTGTTGTTTATATTAGGGCTGAAACGATTAGTCAGTTAATCTATTAGTCGATCGACATAAAGCGTATCGAACACATTTTGATAATCAATGAATTTAGCTAGTACAAATACCCAGCATTTGCTGCTTCATGTTTCGGAGAATTATCGGGAAATGTTTGGTTCATAATTTATTCATCATCATTATAAAATGAATACATTGGTTTTTCTTGGCTTCTCAAATCATGAATCCATTAATCGATTAATCGATTGTTGAGTATATATTAATCAACTTTGAAAATAATCGTTAGTTGCAGCCCTAATTTATAAGGAGCCTGTTTGTTGGTCATGTCCACCTTAAGGTTTCTGGAGAGGGTAGAAGCTTACCCCACAGCTCCTGTGTTGGTGGAGAGATAGTCTCACAAATCAGACTTTAGATTAATATCTAAAGCCTATCTAAAGATTGCTGATGAGCTCAAATCTGGCAGAACGGGGCATTTCACTTTCTTTCGCTAATATTAGTCTTACTTTCCCCATTGATTGTTTGTGCTTCCTTGTCTGTTTTAGTCTTTAAGGATTACATGATGCTGCCTAATCCTGTCATTGGATGCTGTACTGATCATTATCGAACACGATACATGTGAATTTAAACGCGTTGGGATGTGTCTCCCGGACTTGGCTCACTCTAGTGCAGGGATTCTTAACCCTTTACCTCCCGGGACCCAAAAGATTGCTGCGTTGTGTCCGTGGGACCCAACTGCACCGAGGGTTCACAAATTCTGGTGTGCTCACACTCTTACAGAGTGCTCTGTTTGCCATGTCAGGCGGCGACCCACCTCCAACAGTACCTTTACACAGAGGCACCATTGTAGGATAATCACAGGGGTCGCTTGTAACACTAGTTATGGCCATGCTCCTTTTATGTTCCAGGCCACTGTTAAATAAACACACTAAACTAGTGAAGATAAGTCTACCGTGCCCTGGCATAAAGGGAGCTGAGTGATAATTAGTGGTATGAGCTACACCTGCCATTTCCTGGGAAAATGGTCTTTGCGTCCCGTTTTTTAACAAGTGCTGGTTAAGAGCAGGCATTGTCTTGCTACTCACCAGTCTGTCCCCCCCCCCCCCCCCCCCCCCCCCACCGAGTATCCCCATGTTACACCACTGCCCTCATCCTTCATGCCAAACAGGCTCTTCACACCTTCTCCTCCCTCGCCCTAACATGTTGTGTTGTTGATAAAAGAAGCTTGAACATGAATGGTGTTTCTTATCACACCAGTCCTCGCTCAGAAGGACTTAATGGCATGGGGTCCTTCGACATTTAATGGGGTGACAACATGACTCAATAAAGTCAAAAAAAAGTGTTATTCTAAAGCATACCTGCAAAAACACACACACAACACATATACACACATGCAAAAATCGATACTATAGCTTTTCAAAGAACATCGCTCACACACACACACGCACGCACACACACACACACACACACACACACACACACACACACACACACACACACACACACACTGTAATGCAGCCTATCCCATGTCATTGAGTTGTGAAAGTACTACAGATTTTAGTATCGCGGATACACGGATGAATACACCTCTAAGCAAGTTGATAACGAAAGTGTATAAAGTAGCCTCAGTTCATTCCAATCCAAATCTTAAACAATACGTACCTATTTTAAAATAAATCCATTCGCGATTTTCTGTGGGGAGAAAACGTGTTGCGCGCGCACTCGGGTGTTTCTCATCCTCGAGCGCAGCCCACAAGGTAGTGCTGGATTCGCAGGTGCTGCGTGGCCGAGGGGAACTTGGACGGATGCAACTTTTAGAATCATTTTCAAATGTCTGTCACATAGCAAGGTCGTTTATTATTCAAAAGTCTATGCTATCGACGAACTCTCACGATGGCTGACGATGGAGAAGAAAGCGACAACGGCAAGGTACGAGGGCAGTTCCCCGAGGTAACCGAGTCTCCATCCCCTCCTAGGTCACCCAGTGCTCTCGGAGGATCTACTCCATCCTCACCCGGTCCCTTGGACCTCTTCTCCTCCACCTCTCCGCTACTTTGTGACCCGGAGTCGTCTTACCTGACATCTCAGGAAACCGTGGAGTCCGCGCCAACCACAACCCCGCCAAAGTTCCACTGCCGCTCGAGGGACCCCGAGTCGTTTTCCCGCGCGCGTCAGGATGCACGGCTCGCCATGGTGGACGGCGCTCGAGATGTCGACCCGTTTCCCGGCTGGAGAAGGGCCCCCCCCGATGCTAACACTGGCCATTTTCACCACCGAGGACAGAGGTTTACTCGGACCCAGGACCCTACCGACTACGTGAACCATTACTCCATTCAGCCAGCAGACGTCGATCTGAACCCAGAGACCCGGCAACACCAAGAAACGTGAGTTGGTTCTTTTGATCGATAGCTTACATGTCACCATTCAGCACTGAATGCACTTAGTAAATGTGTTTTATTCTTTGTACTGTAGATTGATATTGAGAAACAAGACGCATTGCATCAAATCATTTTCAACTTGATTGAATGTGCCAATGGATTTGTTAATGCAAACGTAAACGTTACAGAAAATCAGCAAATGGCATATTTACGCAATACATTGCGTCACCACGCTGTCTTCAGCTAACTAAAATCACGTTTGTCAGAATTCTAAGTAACTAGAATGATAAGCAGCCCATATTAATTATGTCCTGTTCACCATTCACCCCCCCCCCCCCCCGCACACACACACACACACACACACACACACACACACACACACACACACACACACACACACACACACACACACACACACACACACACACACACACACACACACGAGAGAGACAGAGAGAATTTAAATGTGCAGGCATATCAAACATAATTAACAAAAGGTGTGTGTGTGTGTGTGTGTGTGTGTGTGTGTGTGGCGGAGGGATGGGGGGGGGGGGGGGTGGAGGGATGGAGGGATAAATTGAGAGAGGGAGAGAGACATACAAATAGGATTAGGGTATAATGTGTTGGGCCTTTGAATAAACTGCATAACCCGGCATTGCCTGAATACCACCGTAAGTAGTACGGCTAGAGGGAAAGCAACTGGTGTTTTTTAAAGCCAAGAACACCAAATGATGAAGTCACTGTGGTCTTCTGATGCTGTCTGGTGCTTTAGGCCATGTGATAACTATATGGTCACAGCTGTTTCCTTATCAGATCATTTTGTGGTGTTGTCAGGTAGACATGTGGAAGCTGAGGGTTAGTCCAACTCATTTATAACAATGCAACTGGAATTAGGATGTATATTGAAAGGTTGTTGTGATCAAAGGGCTTCCATTTTTACAACATTTATACATATGGTATGTTTAAATGTTGGTAGGTATCCAAACAGCAGGTTCAAAGTGATTGATCAAATGAGGATAAAATAACAAAGTACTTCAAAGTAAAATGTGTTATGTAATAAATATGTGTACAGTATACATATCAGCACAGCAGGTACAAAGAGCAAAGAAGAATTAACAAAGGTTACAACTGTATATACTTATGATACTGATCTGATCTGTTTCCATATTCAATTCACTGCAATGGATTACTTAGTTCTGTATATCTTGACACATTAATTAAGCTGCTGTCATTTGTCTAAAATGTATCTTCTTGACTCCATTGAGATTACAGATTAGAGATTACAACTGTATAATTCTTACTAATAAGTGTCATATACAGAGACTGATGAGCAGTCGCAAATGCTTGCCTAACACTATGCAATAGCATGTGCAGCAGACCTGCAGTTTTAACTTCATCTACATAAATTAATTTGCATAATTTAATAAATATGATGTGCTTTGTTTGCTAACCATACACCACCATACAGATAGTCTAATGTAGAGTTAGACACATTGGACAATGCCACAATCTGTTAATGGCCCACACAGACATACAATTGCACATGACAAGTCAGTAAATTTACATAATTAGGCTCGTGCAGATATTGAATCTCCCTTTCAAAGACGCTTCTTCAACAAGCGACGTTCTGGTTCTGACCAGAAACCGTCTCAAGTGCTCTGCTTGCCTGCCTTGGCTTCTTCCACATTAGAATCAAACCTTGGCTATTGGATATGAGGACACACAGGGAAACAAAGGCACCGGATCCGGCTAGGTCGAACACACCAGGGGAAAACCAATGAGCATTATGGACTGTTTCAGTCCATCCCTTCCACCCTGTTGTCCTTGAATTGATAACCAGCAGCCAGTTTGGTCCTTGTGAGTCCATTCATGTGTGGGGTGTGCATGCATCCGTGTGTATATTTAACTCTTTCCGCTAGTGGTGCACGATAATGACAAAATATGAGATTGTGATTTTGCTCATGCATATTGCAATATTAATTTCAATACTATTTTATTTTTTATAAATATATTTTCTCAAAAGAAGCCTATGAGCAGTACAAATAGAAAGGAGCAGGTATTTTATTTTTTTAAACAAAGTAATCTCATCTAACTCACTTTCCCTCGATCCCATCCCATCTCACATACCCCTGTCATGGGGTAAATAACACATACAACTAAACACGATTCAGTATAATCCAATAATCACAGAGAGCAATTATAATAAAAGTAAATCAAATAATAATTCATATCAATAAACAAACAAACAATGGAAAAGGAGAGTTAGTAGTTGCTGACATTGGTGTATTGAAGACCCTTGGGGGTAAAGTTATCAGTCAGAGTCACTGATCACACTTGGCCCTCTTCTTATACACATAAACCCAGGGACCTCACACGGTCGCTGATTGTGAGGTGGTCAGGCCGCCAGGCCTGCGTCCAATCTAGGCACACGACTAGACACTCGACTAGACACTAAGCAAAAGGTGAGCCATTACGGTGACACTTCCCTAGACGGAGGCCGATCAACATGGTTGATCAACGGTCTCCAATTGGAGTGAAACCCATCAGAGGAACCTCTAAAGGTTAACTTTATTTTCTTCAAATTTATGAAATGAAGGTTGCAGGGGGGATTTACTAGAAGAATTTTCCTGCGGGCAAGTAAGAAGGCTATAACGGTAGTTTGAATGGCTGTTGTATTATCTTCGTCCCGGAGGGCTACCAAAGACGGCAATATGAGGGGATGGAGGGAAAGTTAGCTCTACGATTTCGGAGACCGCATCAAAAAATGATTACCAGAAGCTAGACAATTTGCGGCATGCCCAAAACATGTGAGTCAAGTCGCAGGGTGCTTGGGAGCATCTATCACATCTTTCATCCAATTGAACTAGGTCATCTGGAAAGTGAAGCCGTGCTAGCATGGAGTCTATAAAGTACTTGAAACTGTGGAGGATGAGTCTTTAGGGCCTCCTCCCTCAAACCATCAGAGAGAAGGTAGTCTGTAGTTCGTTCTCCCAATTGGCTCTAATCTTATTAATGACAGACTCATCAGCCCGAGATAAGAGGTCATGCAGGCGTGAAGCAGGACCCTTGGGTAAGGTTCTGGTTTTAAGTCCAAGATGAATACCGCTGGGAGGTGGGATTTGGGAAAACACGGGGGAGTTGGTTGAAGCAAAGCTGGAAATATCTAAAGAAATCAGTGCAGTCCAAAGCTGTGCGCAATCGATCAAAACGGGCAAACAAGCCATCTATATACAAGTCTCCCAGACATTGGAGGCCTCTCCTTTCCAAAGAGGTAGATTATGGCTGGCAAAAATAGATGATTATTACAAACAGGAGTCGATCGAGGGAGAGTAAGCCATCCAAAGCGGCGTCTAACCTGGGCCCAGATCCTCAGAGTGCCCATAACAATGGGGTGAGTTGTGAAGTGAGGGAGGGAGAGAGGGGCAAGGTGCTTTATCTCAGAGCTAAGCCTCCATCTGACAACAACGGCTCTGACGTTTTTCGTTATTCTTCAACGTTGACTGAATTCTCTCTGAGGCTGTGCTGGTTGCAAGGGTACATCGATGTGTGTTGGCCAGCCTTCTCAGAGTGGTTAAGGCCGGGGTATTTATTTCAATATTTGAACGAGGGAAAAATAAATCAAAGAGTTCTATCTACTAATATTATAACAGGCTGGAAAATAGCTAATAGACTCCAGTTACAATGACAGATGATATATCACAAGTCCACAAGAACACAAGTACAGACAAGAACCCCGATTGAAAAAGGGCTCGAGTAGGGCTTGGACCAAGAGTGGATCCGAAACCCCTCTGACTTCCTCCACACAGCACGTGACGTGATATTGTACTTTTGTATCATTTCAATAAATCGAATTTAGACCAATTTAGCCATTTCAGAAATGTTACGGAAATGATCAACAACCTCAAATCAATGTCCACCTGCTCCGTTTTATAAAGTTACACGGTGGCGCAGTGCCATTAATACATTATTTGTGGGGAACCCTGGCTCTCTCTTTCTCTCTCTTCACACACTCACTCTGTCTAAGCATACACACAAGTCACGTGGTATGCTCCGTAGGGTATGTTCGTTTAGTGGACCGGCTGCGCTCACACTTGCATGTGACAGACAGGGCAACTGGCCAATGAAATCTGATTGTTATATTGCGGTTTCAAGCAGGCTCTAAATGGAACACAACCAAGCTCCACAGCCAACAGACCCATCTGTCCACAACAAAAATCTAATTTAGCAAATTTTCCCCAACATGTTCGGTTTGATATTGCGCAGTGTGATATTGCGATATCGGTATTGAGTCAATATATCATGCACATCCCTAGTTTCAACACAAGCCGGACTCCCCAACTGGATTACCCATATGTGCTCTGTGTCAGAGCAGTGTAGCAGCAGCATCCCCAAAGCCACATGCTATCAATGATGTGGTTTGCCCATGCGTGTGTAGGATAACATGAGCTAGCTAATTACTAATTAGCGGGAGGATGGTGAAACATGTACAACAAAGGGAGACAACCAGCTGTGGACGTTCCAGCTGGGAGAAGTGCTGGATGTGTGACAGACAGACAGACAAGAGACAGACAAGAGACAGACAGTGTGGCAGGCCCCCGGTGTCGAGTCTTTCATCTTCTGGGCTCTGTCTCTTTGATGCAGTCGCCTTGTTTAGCATAGAAAGCCGTGCAGGTCTGCTCTCACAGATGCAGCATAGCCTTCTGTTTCTTCGCTTTGGCTGTGTTCTGTGGCCTGTGTTGTTGATTTTGAGTAGTCAGTGTGTTGGAAAAGGCATACGTTTACATGCATTATGTGTTTCAAAGATGATGAAACAGTTAATTGGGCAGCTGGGTATCCATCATGGATGTGTTTCAATAAACAGTGGTTTGTTAGAGTGTGTCCGTGTTGTATATGTGTACATGAAAGAGAGAGAGAGAGAGAGGTGGAAGTATTGATCGGTTTTTCTCTGACAAAACGTACATTTAATGCAGTGTGCAGCCATTACCTTTTTCTTATTTGGCATTTCATTAAAAATGATACAGCAGATATATTGCCTGGCTTTGCAGCAATAGACAGTCATTGTTGGACAAAGACACATTGTTGGACAATGTACTGTACATTGTTGTTTAAAAACAGAATTACCGCCGACTTGTCATTTAAACTCTCATTTAAACTTCAAAGGAGAGCCGTGGAAACGGAATATTTAATTTCAATGCAGCTGTCCGTGTTCTATTTACATTTCACACGCATCGTCGAAAAACCTCTCACTGTGTACGTTCCCTATAGAGGCACCGCTGCTATATATGCATGAGAAAAAACATTTCCTCCTTTACATTGATTGACGGAAAATACATAGAGTATGAACTATGCTATAGTGAGCATATTTAAACATTCTGTAGCACCTGGTAGTAACGGTACAAGCATTGTCCGATTTAATTAACAGAGCAGGACTTTACACCCAAATGCTATGTCAACACTCCTGCAAATGTCTTTCTCTGTCATTATTGATCACTCACTTAAACTGTGGTGTGGTGATCATATCGTGGACAGGGATGAGGTCGGAGAAAATCGTGGATTTGACTGAATATGAAGTAAATTGTCTTTAGTGGTGAAGTAAGAAGAACAGATCTAGGCCTACTCAACGTGATGGTTTCTAAAAAGAAGGGTGATCGTGTTGAGCGCCCTGTCAGCATCTCGCACTGAGACGACTCCACTGGCTCTTTGTTTGTAGAGCCATTTCATCTTTGGGGGGAAGGAACATTTTGTGTCAGCTCTGTGCAGTTGGAGTGGCAGGCAGTGTAGTGTTGTCCCCTGATTACGTTGTATCTCTACAGAACAGACTGCGGGGACGCATTCAGCAATACTAGGGACTTTATGATTTTTTTGTTACAAAAAATAAGTAAAGGCAAAGTCGGTTAGAAATCCCAGTACTCACTTCCCCACACATGTATTCCCTCACTCACTCACTATCTCACACCTCCCTCTCATTCACTCACCTCATTCACTCACTTATTCACTCACTTACCCACTCGCTCACTCACTGTCTCTCCAACCCCTCACTCATTCACTCAGCCATCCACTCAAGTCCCTCGTCACCTGTCTGCACAGAAGCAGTTCAGGAATGTTTCAGCCCTAACCCTATCCTGACCGTCACCACATTATCTCATTTTACAGCTTTACTTTTTAACTGTATTTACACATTTACATTTGTATTATGTTTAAACGATTTTAAATTTGTTTTAAATTTTGTGCTATCATTATGTTGCATTATGCATTATGTATCTTGTGTTGAATTATTTTACTTTTGTCCTTTGGCAATGTAAATGTACTTTTCCATGCCTATGAAGCACTTTGAATCTTGAATCTTGAGAGAGAGAAGGAGAGGGAGAGAAATTAAGAGAGAGAGGGATAGTGGTGCTAGAGGAAAGGGTCCAATAGGTGTTATCAGTTCCACTTGCTGTCACAGCTATGCGGCTAGTAACTGGAGCCTGCTACTGGCATCCCCCCGTTTAGCAGACCAGGGTGTGAGAGAGAGAGAGAGAGAGAGAGAGAGAGAGAGAGAGAGAGAGAGAGAGAGAGAGAGAGAGAGAGAGAGAGAGAGAGAGAGAGAGAGAGAGAGAAAGAGAGAGAGGTAGAGAGAGAGAGGGGGGATGGGTAATACACAGTGATTTCTCACCTTTTAATCTGTCCACACTACTTATCCCTTTCTCTCGGTCTGGAATTTGCCGCTCTCAACTTGGTGTGGCCCATCACACTGGAGTGAACCCTGCAGATCTGAGCGATATCAGCTCCACGATTCACTCTTCGTCTCCCTAAAGGCTTGCAGATACCGGCAGCACTCATCACACCACCGCACACCATGTCCTCCATCCCTTCCTCATCAACTTATTTTTATTATCTCTTGTGTGCCCATGGCAAGCTGGAGGAAGATGTAGCGGTGGTGTTCAGGGTTGACACCAGTTTCACCAAGAAACTCTTCACGCCATATCAGATCCATATTTCTTTATTTTTTTCACTGAACATTAAATGTTTGTGACCAGGATTTAATATTAAACATTTTGATGGGTGTTGATGCCTCCTTTTTAAATTGAAAAGCGTTCCATGTTGCACCCCCTCATGGAACATGAGTGTATTCCCATAGACCCCGACTCTACTAGATCTTTAATCTCAGTGCACAGAAGCAGGAAATTAAATTCACCACGAGTTCGTCGGAACAGACAGAATCGCCTACGTCCAATCAAATGGCTGGGCGCACTGCAAATCCCACGGGCCTTTGCATGAAGCTAAGATGCCCCCTTTCCCTGCCACCGCTTTCTACGCACCACTAGCAAGCTCACACCCCAGCAATCCCATTATGCTCTGCGCTCAAAACAGTTCCATCCAAACTAAAGTGGATGAATGCAAAAGGAAGTTCTGGGACATACAGTAGGTACGTTATTAACGAATAATTCTTTTGAGAAATAACATTCACTATTGAACTATTATTTTGTTACTTGGCAGACACTTTCATCCAAAGCTACGTACAGTGAATTCAGATATATCTAATTGAGGAGCAGGGTTGATTGGGCTCTAGGAGGCCTACAGGTAGCCATAACCAACTTATTATTAAAGCGTTTTTCCCTGGGCGGGCTGTCACTAAAGCTCCTTCTCCACAGCAGACTGATTGCCCAGACTGTTGGGCCGCTCACAGTAATAATGTAACTCAATTCTATTTCGGAACAGACCCCAGGAAGAGACAGAGACAGAGACAGAGACAGAGAGAGAGATAAATGGAGAGTTGAGTGGAGAAGATTGAACAAAAAGGATTCATTACAAGACTAGAAATGGCCCAGATGAGCAGTCAGTCCAGCTAGTCTTCACTTCATGTGGGAAGCAACCTCCTCTTTCAACTGCTGTGCATTCAAATGTATTCTCATCTAAACTAAGGCATAGTTCTGTGCATGCATGTGACTATGTGTTTTATTACATTATAGTATACATACTATATTATTAATACAAACATGGTATTGGTCCATTAATACTGTCAGGTGTGTGTGTGTGTGTGTGTTTTCATGCTTAAACTATGCCTTAAAGAATTATGCACATTTTCATCATGGCAGACTGTGAGTTTGCCCAGAGAAAAAGCCAGACAATTAAGAACTAAATCAATTTCATCGCCTTGGTTTCACAGATTATGTCTCGTCAAAGTGATGTCAGGTCCTATCACCCTGGCAGTCCCCATGATTGGGTTGCCAGGACCATTGTTATGTAATTATGAATTAACTGTTTGTGTAGATTATAGAAGAGGAATCCTTCTGTGTTGTTTCAACAACCTTTATTCTCTGACTCTTTTGTGGGCTGTGTCCCTTTATTTGAAAATATCTTGTAGATCTTGTAGATCTTATATCCCTGCAACCTAAATCCACATAAACACAGTTTTCTACCACATTTGTGCATTCTGAGGTGAAGTGCCATCAGAAAGCATTATCAGAAAGCATTAGAAACATGATGATTGTTTTCTCAGCTGTACTCCCATGCAAAAATGCATGACAATCCCCACCCCTAAAACATAAAGTTGGTTTTTGAAATCATGGCGATCAATGCGTGATGTGTGATCATATCTAGTGTTTAAGGCTGTTAGCGTTAGCATCGCGGTTAGTGTCATTTTAATCAATTCAAGCTACCTCAATTATTAACATGCACATGGGCAAACCTGTTATATTTGTTTGTATAATGTACAACAAACCAGATGTGTGTTTAACTAGGAATTACTTTTCATTAATTCAGCTACACTGCCAGACTGACACGCAGAGTTTTAATTTTGCCTGCGTTTTCAGATGAGAGAAAACTTTGATATTATTCAATCTAGAGGGTTTATATTGTGTACTAATGCCTATGGAGATGCCTTAATTAGTATTTGACTAAATAAAGAATGAAATACAACCACTGGCAAGGACCTTTATATCCCACGGGAGATAATGCAATTTTTATACAGCCTCATGTTCCACTTAGCATTGAGTAGAAGGACCCTGGATTAACCCTGGTCCATGTCCACTTGGAGACATGTCAGTCCAAATAGAAATCCTCCCTCCCTCTTAAGCCTCTTCAACACAATTCCCCTCCCATCTTACTATGGAACAGCAGAAGCCTCAATTTCAGGACCTGTGGTCAATGTATGTTCTGCTATTTGGTTAAAGTATCCATAAAAAGAGAGCCCAATGGTTCGACGAAGAAGCTACAATGGAATAGCCCTCTCTTGATGTATGTGAAATCGTTATAGCCTGGACTTTTCCTTTAAGCGTTATGTGTTTGTGTAAACTCAACTGCCTGTTACCTACTACCTATCCATAACCATTTATACAATACAAAAAAAGGTATTGATTTTGGTTTTCCATGATTGAAATGGAAGGGCGCAGCAACCAATTACAACACTTTGAATTAAATGTCTGGGCGCTCTGGCCAGAGGTCTTGGAATGGAAAATGGAAAGCTAGAACGAAGTGCCCAACCAGGAGAAGCTAGAGGGCAACAAGCATGCGTGTCCCTGTTGATACAAATAGTTCTCAGAGATAGAGAGAGATATTCTTCATCTATTGTGCTCAGGAGAACCGGTCAGGTTGTCCTCACATCAGAGACGTTGAGCTGTGCAGTGACCTTTGACCCGCGTGCTGCCATTGATCCCACAGGGGACAGAAAGATCATTCTGCATAGGTCAGCGAGGTGATGTGGGCAGCTGGTTCAGGTGCGCGGCGTCGTGGTCGCTACACGACAACATGGCCACATGCTCACCGTTTCTGCTTGCCTCTCTCTCGCTCTCCGTGTCCTTTGCTCATCGGTACCCAGTCCCCTTTTCTTCCTCACGTCGGCCTTGCTTCACCCGTCCTTCCACTTGTCATCCATCATCATCATCTCCCGCTCTCTCTATCGCTTTGTCTCTTGCTCTGAACTAACCCTATTAATTACTGTCATCTTCAATTCGTCTCCTGTGCCTCTCCTGACGCATTGCTGTCTGTCTCCAGGGCGGACGCCATGCATCGGCGCCACACCACGCTGAGGGAGAAGGGGCGTCGCCAGGCAGTGCGAGGCCCCGCCTACATGTTCAACGAGCGCGGCACGGCGCTCACGGCCGAGGAGGAGCGCTTCCTGGACGCAGCCGAGTACGGCAACATCCCCGTGGTGCGCAAGATGCTGGACGAGTCCAGGACGCTGAACTACAACTGCGTGGACTACATGGGCCAGAACGCCCTGCAGCTGGCCGTGGGCAACGAGCACCTGGAGGTGACGGAGCTGCTGCTGAAGAAGGACGGCTTGGCGCGGATCGGCGATGGCCTGCTTCTGGCCATCTCCAAGGGCTACGTGCGCATCGTGGAGGCCATCCTGGCGCACACGGCGTTCGGAGGCGGCCTCCGGCTGGCCTCGGGCCCCCTGGAGCAGGAGACGCACGACGACGCCTTCTACGCCTACGACGAGGACGGCACGCGCTTCTCCCACGACGTCACGCCCATCATCCTGGCGGCCCACTGCCAGGAGTTCGAGATCGTCCACATCCTGCTGACACGCGGCGCACGCATCGAGCGGCCCCACGACTACTTCTGCAAGTGCGGCGAGTGCGAGGAGAAGCAGAAGGTCGACTCCTTCTGCCATTCGCGCTCGCGGATGAATGCCTACAAGGGGCTGGCCAGTGCCGCCTACCTGTCGCTGAGCAGCGAGGATCCCGTGCTGACGGCCCTGGAGCTCAGCAGCGAGCTGGCCCGGCTGGCCAACATCGAGACGGAGTTTAAGGTGAGCTCGAGGTCTCTCTGTCGCTGTCTCGCTCGCTCTCTTTGTCTATTCTCTCTTGCGTTCTCGTTTGGTATGTTTTTGTCACACACACACACACACACACACACCTTTCCCCAAACAAATTGCCTAGATTGACCTGAAGCTGTAGACCCATCATAATAGAATAAATAGAATAAATAGAATAAATAGAATACTAGATAGAATAGAATACTAGAATTTCCCAGGGTGCACCCAGACTCGGTTTGCTTAGCCATCAAAGTAAACTATGTGTCTGGCGTCTTCCCTCCACCTCATCACAATCAGGTTGGGAAACGCTTTTTTTGTGGGAACTAGAAGTTAAAATGGAGTGAGTATTCTGAGACAATAAGCAGTTTTTTTAATATGCTGCAAATTCAACTGCAAAAAGAGCCTCACGTTGGATTTAATTATGGAAATCTCTCCCCCTCTCTCTCACGCTCCCTCCCACTCTGACTGTGTTCATGCATCAATGCATTCTCTGGAAATAATGACCTCCCTCTGTCCTCTGTTTGTCCACATGACCATTATGAATGAACCCACCACCCTCGTCCCCTTCTATCCTTTTCTTACTGTCTGTTGCATCAATGGTACATGGTTATTTACTCACACACATACTATCTCTCACTCACTCACTCACTCAGGCACACACAGACAAACACATACACGGACATGCATGCACACTCGTACACACGCATCAATGCACACATACGCACACACTTCATCACTTTCCCTATATTTTTCTCTCCTCCCTGTCTCTGTCTATCTCTCTTTCTTTCTCCCTCGCGTCATCTGTATGGCGATCCATCATGTTGTGTTTTCTGTCTGGCTGTAGACAAACTAATGAGACTGGTTCACCTCAGGGACAGAATGTTTTGCTAGAACTTGTCACTGTATAATTATGACCTCTGTCGCTCTTTCTATTCTCCCCCCAAACCCGGCTTGTGGAGTTCAACCAAACTTCTTTATAATTATATTTTCAACTCATAGGCGCTTTGGGACACCATATATCGTCTTCCATGCTTTAATCTGTTTCTCCCTGTAAACAAAAACAACATACTTCTATCCACACATTGGAAATGCCCCATAGTTTAGCCAGTGGGTATCCTGTATTTCATTGGTTTAGAACTCAGCAAATTAATAAAGTTAAATTACTACCATATATTTAGAGGGGAATGAATTTCACTGTAGAGCGTGTTTTGTTTGCCGGCTGGTGCACTTTCATTAATGATTTCCTTTGTTTGCTCAGTCCCTGGACGATGCCTACAATGTGCCCTTCATAGCTCAAATTACTTTGTGAAATGTAACACTGACACATTGGCTTAGCGCACGCACGCACGCACGCACGCACGCACGCACGCACGCATGCACACATTCAAAATATTGTGATGTTTTGTTGTATTTGTCATCGCTGTAAGTGGCTTTGGATCAGAGCATCGTCCAAAAGACGAGTTTATTATATTACAACAATACCTAATAGTTTAGTATATTACAACAAGACATAATAGTTTAGTATATTACAACAATACCTAATAGTTAAGTGTACACACACACACACACAAAGTGGATGAGAACAAGTTTGACCAAAGTTGAAAAGAAAATGATTATACCTGCTGAATGTCTTTCAGCTCGCCTGTGTGTGTGATATTTATAACTATGCATGTGTATCTAGTGTGTCTTCCAAAACAGATGTCATTGATTAAAATCCTCCTCATGTGCTCTTGTGCCCTGAAGGTGTGTTTCTGTGCACACAGAAGAGACTTGAGATTAGAATGAATGAATCGTGCATATTCATCTCCGGGCAGCTGTACTGAATGGTCATTATTTTCCCCATTTCCCAGATGGCTCAAAAATACTCCTCAAACATTGGCTGTAGGCAAAGGGATCCATTATTATATTGGCAGACGACCCCATGAACGCCAGTCATACCCGTCGATTCATCGGGAACGTCTTCCAATTAACGTTTTGGCATGCATCAATATTTGTGCCATGGAATGCCCACGGGACACTGGCTGGCTTTTCTGACTTCAGCACAGCTCATTACGACGCTCTGTATTCATGGAAGGCCCGCTGGAGTCCTAACACAACAGGACCGTCCTCATGCCAAAACGTGTGGAATACTTTGTTTGAAAGGAATGCAAATGACAACCTCAGGTGTGTAGAGATAAAGTAAATAAAACCTTGACTGGGTATGGGCTTTGCATCCCACATGGTAAACGACAGCAGGTTATTATCACCGTGTGTTCCTGGAGGCCCTCTCAGCTTCCCGAGAGACTGAGAACCTCTTCCATTAATAGGAATCCAGAGAAAGGGAATAATCCAAGTGGAAATGTGTTGTACACGAGCCAGCGGCACCTGGGTGCGGAGTGGGTCTGGTGTGTCATTGTGGGGCGATTCACTGTGGTGTGTTTGGACACAGATTGGCTGGGAATGCTCAATGAGAGAGAGAGAGAGAGAGAGAGAGAGAGAGAGAGGGAGACTTTCAATTCAACTTGATACAGTGTTGTCCATCATGTCTTCAAAATGACAAAATCGAAATCACATCTTAGATTCTGTAAGTAGAAAATCGAAGACTATCCACCAACAAGAGACTAGAAAATCGTTTGACTATTTATCTTTATGGCTAAATAGTCGTCATTCTTATTCTCAATGTTTGACAGTGCGATGGCTCTTAAATCGCCTTGCCCTGCCTTAATTGTTTCTGTGTGTTATCCCCCCTAATTAATCCTTCTCTCCCCGCTCCTCCCCCTCCTTCCTCCTACCTTCTTCCCACCACCACCACTCCCCCACCCCCTCTTTACCTTCCTCTCCACGGTGCAGAATGACTACAGGAAGCTGTCCATGCAGTGCAAGGACTTCGTGGTGGGAGTGCTGGACCTGTGTCGTAACACGGAGGAGGTGGAGGCTATACTGAACGGAGACGTGGACCAGTGCCCCCCCAGCGCCTACAACCGGCCCTGCCTCAGCCGGGTCACACTGGCAATCAAGTACGAGGTCAAGAAGGTAACGCCTGACGGGTCACAACACCACCACCACTAACCACCACCACTACCTCAAGCTGAAGGGGTCTGCATAGAGCCACAGTCGATCAATACATCAACAGTAGTTCAAGAAATGAATTTCATTTATTGGTTTATTGATGCGGATGTCGTTTGCTTAATCCAATGGACCGAGATCTTATTTATGTTTATTATGGGATTTCCATCCTGCACGTCATTATTCATTGTAATTATGTTGATTATGCAAATGTATCAACGGTACTATGACATCTAGCCCTTTAAATAATGTATATCCCATTTGGGAAATGTGGCTATTCTGTATGGACATTAAAATAATGGAGATAATAAACAAAAATAATCAATAGCAACAATTCTGGGATTCAGTTGACATTAGTGGCTTAATGTCAATCAATGCCTGATGTTCGATAGCAATCAATACTGGCTTCTTTTACCTATAAATTACGCAGGCTGAGGGGTGGTCTGCTAAGGGCAGACGACGCAACAGTGGAACAATATCCTCTTTGTGTGTGTGTGTGTGTATAGTTTTTTGTGTGTGTGTGTATGGTTTTGTGTGTGGTGTTGTGTGTGTATGTTTTTGTGTGTGAACGTAGCCTACTAGCCTCTGTGTCAGACAGCTAACCCCTACCAAGCAGAGTTGTTCTCAATTGATGTCAAAATGAATTCCTTGCTCTGCGCACCCACACACACGCGCATCAATGCATGCACGCACACGCTCACACAGAAATACATGTTGATTGCATTGGTCAGGCGGTGTCTCTCATCCTGTACAGGGGAGTGGATTCACCGAAAGCTAATTACATAGAGGTTGAGGGTAGTGTGCGTGTGCGTTTATGTGTGTGACCCTATGTGTGTCCGTATGTGCAAGGGATGTTACCATAGAAAACAGGCATTACCTGGTTTTGTGTGAGTGTGTACATGCGTGCACGTACGCTCTGGTGTACATATCTGGTGTACATACGCTCTGTGCGTGCACACATGCGCACACACAAGTGTGTGTGTGGTGGCCGTGGGAATGTATTCATGGGTCAGTGGGCAGAACGAGTGGTCATCATAAAGAGGGTGTTTAAATGACATGAGGAGGATGACAATGTCCCTGTGTCATCGTGGTGGGAGTGTCATCTGGAGTGTGTGTGTGTGTGTGTGTGTGTGTGGTTCAAAGGCTACTGATCCCCTGCTGACTGAGTGGTTGGGATGGGGGATGTCGATGAAGTGAACGGATGGGGCTTTTTGGTGGTTAAAGTAAAATGAAAACAACCTTACGGCACTATAAATACACACCCAGCCACTGTCTCACACATGCACACACGCACGCACGCACGCACGCACGCACGCACGCACGCACCACACACACAGTGAGGTTGATTGCTTTGCCAGCTGAGGTCCACATTGATTGTTCCCTGTATGTTTCCCCACACCCTGCCCGCAGCCTCACAGGGAAAATCCATCTTCTCCCTCTCTGTTTCTGGGTTTCTACGGCGACCACAGCACTCTTTCTCCATCAACGCTTTGTCCCTCCGACTGAGAGTAGAGGCCGCGCCTAGATGACTCTATTCCGTAAGGGAAAGACACCGAACAGTAGACTGTGTGGTCGTTTTGTTTATTCTCTTATACTAATTCCACAACTAATATCGCTGTGATTCTAATGATGCTGAATGTCAACTCGGGTCGTCCTTGTATATTTCCCTTTTTCACAACTGCAGTCTCTTCGGGCTTCAACGGCCAGTTTTCAAATGTGTTGTGACGGCCTCAAACATACTTATCCTCTCAGAAACCCAGAGGGAGGGGAAAAAAAGGACATGTAGTGATGCACAGGAGAGCTGAACAACAAGACGTTCTGGGTGGCCAGATGATATATTAAGTGACAACAGTATACATTGTTTCGCTTAAAAAAAAGGGGTAAAATGAAATCAGAGCAAATGCATAAACGCAGCAAAGGAACATGTTCAAAGTCGTTAAGAGCAGACATCTGCCAAGTACTTGTGACTTTGAGTCTGCCTTGGCATCTCAATGAAGACCCCTGAAGCATTGTCAATGGGAACAAGGCCAGTTATTACATCGCCGTATTTCTAACCATGACAGCCACTCGAAGCACTTCACAGTAAAAGCCTCTTCTTCACCGCCTCACAACACGCACGCAAACACCAGTGAGACCTCATGTCACCCACCAGGCTCTGTATCTGGCCTCTCATGGTGACGTCGGTCTGCTGGGAGTATATCCCCCCTCCCCCCCCCCTCCCCAGGAACTCACAAACCCAGCGATGTCCGGTAACTTATCATCTTAACTTTTAGTGTATGATCTCATCTCTCCCTCTCTAGTTTGTCGCCCATCCCAACTGCCAGCAGCAGCTGCTCACCATCTGGTACGAGAACCTGTCCGGGCTGAGGCAGCAGTCCATGGGGGTCAAGTGTTGTACTGTGCTGGGGGTCACCGTGGGGCTCCCCTTCCTGGCCGTCGCCTACTGGGTCATGCCCTGCAGCAAGGTATGCACACGCTACACACACATGTACACATGCTACATACATACATGTTACACACACACACACACACTAAGACATACGCATACATACACACGCCGACACGTGCAGGTATGCATACATGCATACATACATATACAGACACACAAACACATGCACAGAAGCACACACAATTACAGGCATGGACCCCCCCGCCACACACACACACACACACACACACATACACACACACACACACACACACACACACACACACTTAGGTATTCTCTATAATAATGCATATTCAATGTGAGACTGTGTGCAATGTGTTAAATTGAAACTGCCTGCTGCTGGCATTATTCTTGGTTAGATACAAAGCCAGCCCAGACTTAAAGTCTCAAAAGGTTTTTACTGTGTTTACTGGAAGACTTTACGTACTTATTAACATTAAGGCCAATATGTGAGTTAATATTAATGTCTGTGTTAGTATAAATAGTATTAGTATTATCTTATATATACCACAGCAGGTAGCCAGACACTATTTCCTAATGGACATGCTTACTACTCGCATGTGATTACATTGTATGGGAACCGTGCAATTCTCCATTAACACCAAGTCTAATCTGCAAATGGATGTTGACAGCAGGGGCACGCTCACAGGTGCAAGTAAGCACACACACATGCAACACTTGATGATGGGGGTTAACCACTATGGATGATTGATGTTGTTGAGAACAGACGCACACACGTGTGTCTCATCTCATCGTGTGCGTGCGTGCGTGCGTGAGTCTGGTTTTAGGGGAATGTTAAGCAGGGTTGAGTACTAGAGAGAGAGAGAGAGAGAGAGAGAGAGAGAGAGAGAGAGAGAGAGAGAGGTTGTGAACTGTGTGAGTAGTTGCTGAGCAGTAGTTCTGGGAGGATTTCTACACCAGGGAGATTAAATCAAGAGCCTCTAATCTTACTTGGCCATCATAACACTGTGTATGTGTTTATGAGTGCACACACTTTTTAGTGTGTGTGTTAAATTATTTTTCATTATATTGGGAACATTGTGCGACAGAGTCTTACAGTAACACTTGACCAAAAAAGAAAGCTCCACATTCAATAGAATCTAAATTGAAAAAACCGATGGCCGATATATTTCATAAATTGATAGGAAATCATGAAGGAGAATGTAATTGAAAGATCAGTGGTAAGATTACCCTGCATTTTTGGCTGAGTCAGGTTTCAGCTTGAAACCTGCTGAATTGCTGGATCTGGTGTGTGTGTGTTTGTGCGTGCATGCGTGTTGCGCTCGCTTTGCGTCTGATGACAAAGCGGCCATTTTTAGTTTCCAGTGTGCGATGAGTTTCTCCATGTTTTCGGGAGTGCACTCTAATCGCCCACCTCCATGACATTTCATTAGAGCCTCAACAGAGCCCTGAACAGTATTAAATAGATGTTGCCCTGTTGGTTGTTAATTCCTTTACCCAGAGCAAATTGCTCTTGTGTTCTCTATGAATGAATCACACATTCACAGAGGACAGAGGCAAGGGAAACATGGACGTCATTGTTTGAGCAACGTCCTGTGTAGAGGGAGAATGCGATAAATTGGCAGCCAGCACTGGAACCAACAGCATATGTCATCCCTGATGCAGAACCTCTTCTATTGGCCCGGAACGGTGAAAGGTAAAACAAACAGAACCAAAAAACAAACAACAACAGCACAGGAAACGATGAACGTCGTACATCTAGCCCAATCAAAACTGGAGATTGGAAACACAAAATGCTGGCGATGCAGACAAAAAGTCATATTCCCACAGATCCGTTCACCCTGCAGAGTGTTGGGGCCCAGGCATGGGCTGGAACTGATAAGGGAGGAAATGGATTGGTGGGGACAAGCGAGGAGAGGGGGATAGATAGTGGAGCCAGGGTTGACCTGGGTTCTCAATAGATACACGACCAGTACGGATGAAGTCGATGGTCACCGAAACGGACTTTCAATTAACCAACAGCATGCTGCTCCTACAGGACAGGAAGTGTAGGTCCTGGATAGTGGACGGACCAATCACACTCACTGTACATACGTTACATGCAGAAAACCTGTACATGCATGTTTCCATACGTGGAAACATTGCATGTGGATCACTATAAGAAAATACTATTTTCAACTGGGGGCACAGCATAACGCTTTAGAGAACAGAATAAAAAAAACACATTTTTACGATTATTTTCTTGCCTCAGGGACCTGCTTGAGTGGTTCCTGAGTGATTGAACGATTGCACCTTTCGAGAAACCCCTGCCACCGCATCGTGACACGACAATCCATATTTTCACTCAGAGCTCCACCCTTCACCATCACCACCAGCACCAGTACCACCACCACCACTATAACCACTACCTCCACCACCTACCACCACCACCCCTAATACCACCATCTCCAACATGCTTCAGCCATGCATGTGTCATGTCTTATTCTCCGTCTGAGGGTTGAATGGACATAATAGAAGAACAGCCCCCCACACACACACACACACACACACACACACACACACACAGACAGACACACACACTCTCTCTCTCTGGGATCCTGTGTACACTTTCTCTCTCTATCTCCCCACCCAAGCTGGTTGATATGCTTCCTGGGCTTCAGCGGCCTGGTGTTTCTGCAGGGAGGGGGAATGAGGAGAGACAGCGGGCCGTCTGCTCCTCTAATAGAAAGGAAATTGGAAGTGAGGAAGAGGAGACGGAGGTAAAAAAACAGTGAAAAAAAGCCGCGTATTCTTCCCCGGCCTCACTGTCCTGATGAAGCGCCATCAGGGAGCTTAGGAGGATTAAAGACATGGAGACAACCAGCAGCCCCGGGACACTGCCTGGCACGAAGATCTGTTTCTGCAAGTCTGCAGGATCTGCATGAAACCAATTTCTTTACCTCCCGCATTGTGTGTGTGTGTGTGTGTGTGTGTGTGTGTGTGTGTGTGTGTGTGTGTGTGTGTGAAAGAGGGTTGAAGGGGATGCGGTTGATACCTGACATGTTGCAATGCATGCAGGGAGTTGAGAGCCTGCGGATTGTTAATATTGTACACAGCAGGCCTAGAGATGGCTAATGGTGGGGCATCAAATGTCTGTTTTGTTGTGTGTGTGTTTATGTTTGTGTCATGTATGTGCAGTGTTTCTTGTGTGCGTCTTTTATGTGTGTGCGTGCGTGGGTGTTTGTGTGCTTCTTTTGTTTGCGTCTTTATGTGTGCGTGTGTCTGGTGCATCGTGTGTGTGTGTGTGTGTGTGCGCGCGTCTTCGGTGTATGTATGCATGCATACGTACGTGTCTGTGTATGTGTGTGTGTCTGTGCCGACTTGTAAGGGAACCTTTATGTTTTCCTAGCACGCTAGCACAGCATTGTGTGAGCGATACGTTGGCTCCAGGTGGTAATACCGCTCATCCCGTACGGAGCATTACCATAAACGTCCTCCGTTCTCCTCTGACATGAGGAGCCGCTACGGGAGCCCTCCACCACGCTGGCGCCACATCACACCAGCTGCTTCCTGCCGGCTGGAATGATTTCTGCACACAATGAACAATCATGATATCCTCCTGTGTTGTGTGTGTGTGTGTGTGTGTGTGTGTGTGTGTGCGCATGTGTGCCTGTGAGTGTGTGTGTGTGTGTAATTGTGTGTGTGTTGTGTGTGTGTGTGTGTGTGTGTGTGCATGTGTGCCTGTGAGTGTGTGTGTGTGTGTGTGTGTGTGTGTAATTGTGTGTGTGTTGTGTGTCATTTGATGTGAAAGTGATTTTGAGGTGATGGCGAAAACGACTACCCACACCAATGTGGATAAACCAACAACACCAAAATTAGATAGACACAAAAGAAGCTAGATAACTTGCATATCAACTTGCATATCAGATTTAAAGAAAAACATTGTCATGTTGACATTAAATTATGGACAGATTGACTGAACTTCTTCATCGTCCCCCCCAGCTGGGTCAGATCCTGCGCAGCCCCTTCATGAAGTTTGTGGCCCACGCCGTCTCCTTCACCATCTTCCTGGGCCTGCTGGTCATCAACGCCTCGGACCGCTTCGAGGGGGTCAAGAACCTGCCCAACGAGACCATCACGGACCACCCACGCCAGGTCTTCAGGGTCAAGACCACCCAGTTCTCCTGGACAGAGATGCTCATCATGAAGTGGGTGCTGGGTGAGTCTCCCACTGGACCCATGAGCGCACACACGTGCACAGACACAATCCGCAAGAAGACACACATGAAGGCCCACACAAAGAAATGAACACACACGCATCCACACGAACACACGCACGCACGTGCAGGCCCACACAAACAAACCAACACACATGCACCTGAAGACACAAACACATACAGGCACACACAAAGAAACACATATACATACACACACACACACACACACACACACACACACACGCACACACACACACTCACACACACACACACACATTAATGAACATGCACACACTCAGACACAATAACCCCTTCAATCTCGCCCGCCATAAGCATCCAATTGGATTCAAGGAAATGGGAACAGTAAGTGGAGTGTGGTGTGAAGACAGAAGGAGGTATATTTAAAAGGTAGGCTGATGAATGCACCATGAATCTAAGGTGGTTCAGCGATCTGCCTGATCAATAATGAAATTATATTAAATGATTAGCTCCCCCATGGATATAAATAAAACAACAGCCGACACATTTTATTATAGTATTTTAACTTGGAGAAGACGAGAAGTTATGAGGGAATAACCAAACACATAAATAGTTGTTGACAAGCTCACACAACTGCTGTCCTTCTGTGTATATGTGTGTGTGTGTGTGTGTGTCTGTGTCTGTGTCTGTGTCTGTGTCTGTGTGTGTGTTTGCATGTGTGTGTGTTTGTGTGTTGTATTACCTGTGTTTGAGTGTGTGTGTGTGTGTGTTGTATTACCTGTGTGTGTATTACCTGTGTGTGTGTGTGTTGTATTACCTGTGTGTGTTGTACTACCTGTGTGTGTGTGTGTGTCTGTGTCTGTATGTGTATTACCTGTGTGTGTGTGTGTGTGTGTGTGTGTATGTGTTGTATTACCTGTGTGTGTGTGTGTGTATGTGTTGTATTACCTGTGTTGTGAGTTTGTGTGTGTGTGTACTCGTGCACGCCCCCCAGGCATGATCTGGTCGGAGTGTAAGGAGATCTGGACGGACGGCCCCAGGGAGTACGTCTTGCACCTGTGGAACGTGCTGGACTTTGGCATGCTCAGCATCTTCGCCGCGTCCTTCACGGCCCGCTTCATGGCCTTCCTCAAGGCGTCCAAGGCCCAGCTGTACGTGGACCTGCACGTGCCGGACCAGGACCTGAGCAGTGCCACGCTGCCGGAGGACGTGGCCTACTTTACTTTTGGTACACCACCTTGGGTGGGAGGAGCGAGGGACTGTGTGGGTGGGTGTTTGTGTGGGTGTGGGTGGGTGGACGGGTGGAAGGGTGTTTGGGTGGGTGTTTGTGTGTGTGTGGGTGGATGGAAGGGTGTGTGTGTGTGGGGGAGCAGGGGGTTGGTGTATGTATGTATGTGTGTGTGTGGGGGATTGGGGGGTTGGGGGGGTGAGAATGGGTGTTGTGTGTGTGTGTGTGTGTGTGTGTGTGTGTGTGTGTGTGTGTGTGTGTGTGTGTGTGTGTGTGTGTGTGTGTGTGTGTGTGTGTAAAAGAAAGAAAGTGAAAATGAAAAATGGTGATTCCCCACACTACTCTGTCATCTACCCTGTAGATAATCATAGTATTCCTCTACAAGAGAAACTGGCTTTGTGGAAAAGGTGTTGTGTCAGACGAACTACTAAAGTTTACTGCCAGCTAACGTAATCTGGTATAACGTTGGCAGAGAGAAACTCAGATCCACTGAATTTACTTCAAGAAATACCTTCAAGATGTATTAATTCATCTATATCATTAATAAAGTGTAATTAATGAGCGCCTTGTGCTGATTGGTTTAAAAAAGAAAACGCTTTCACACTCCTTATTTTCAAATTACGACATGTCTAATTAATTACAGTTTTTATGGGGATTTTAACTGCAAAATCCATTTCTGAATAAGAAATCCCATGGATAAAATAAGAATGGATGCTTTATTTGAATAATGACGTATTCAAGTTCATGGGTTGTGTCTATAGGAGCTGTAGGTTGGGGTTACATGCTGGGTGTGAAAGTGATCTTGTGTAGTTGTAGGATGGGGTTATAGGCTGGTTTGAGAATGATCTTGTGTAGCTGTAGGCCGGGGTTGCAGGCTGTTTTGAGAGTGGTCTTGTGTAGCTGTAGGGTGGGGTTGCAGGCTAGTGTGAGAGTGATCTTGTGTAGCTGTATCTGTTTATTGTTGTGATGTCTCTTATTGTGTATTTGTCATTCCTCAAGGACCCCAGTGAAAACGAAGGTTTTCGTCTCATCCTTCGATTCAAATTAAAAAAGTTTAAGGAATAAAGTTTAAAGTACGTATGACAATTGATGAGAAAGATGAATAAATATGTTTCAATGTAAGTGATTCTGAGTTACTAAGTTACTAAGTTAAATGTTAGACCAGATTACTTTTAGTCAGCTAAAGACAGAATCAGACAACTTTTTCCCAAAGCCAGTTTCTCTTGTAGAGGAACATTATGATTATCTACATGGTAGATAACACGATACTGTGGTGAATCAGCCATTTTTATTTTCATTTTCTTTAGACCCACACACACATGCACGCGTGCACACACATACGAACACATACACACACAGGGCCGCCGAGAGCCGAGGCGGTTGGGGGCCCCCATTGGGGGTCCAGGGACCAAGATATTCCCGGTCATATTTCACGCGTGGCTAAAGTAATTTTAGCAAAATAATGTTTGATCCGATACAACCAATCGACGATAGATAGCCAACTGAAAAGCGTGCGGGGAAATTGACAAGACTTTATATCGTTATTGATTTGTATATCATTGGTGCTGCAGAGCCGCGTAAGAAAAGATATCGCGGCCGTGGGTTAGTTTGTTTCTATACACGAGGTAGGGCCTACGGTATATAAGGGGAGAGGCCATGGACCCGTGGCCTCCGTGCCAGTGCGGCTGGGGCCCCTTGATTATAAAAAAAAAAAAACATAAACCCCTCTCAGCGTCCCTGCGCATACACACACACACACACACACACACACACACACACACACACACACACACACACACACACACATTCTCTCTCTGATTGATGGGGCACACACTGCCCCAACCCACCAACTGACAACAGGTAAAGGTTAAAGTTTGAATAATGGAATGCTTATTATTTCATGTAAGATAAACAAGTGGTTTATGGTCAACGCAGGGCCAGTAAGTCAGAGCATGTTGTTTTGCCAGAGCTATTAATTGTAATTTAGCCTTTACAACTCCCTCCAGGCATTAATAATAGAGAGCAATGAATGAAATATGGTCAGTCAGCATGGGCTAAATGCCATTGGGCCAGACGTGAGGTGAGGTAAAGTGGGTTGAGATAAGACAAGATCAAATAAGTTGATTTGAGGTCAATATGTAGGAACTTTGTTTGTGTTTTTAGACTATTCCAGCACTGTTACGACAGTGATGTTATAAAGGTAGTGTTTCTTCCACTAACCCCCACCCCCCCCCCCCCACACACACACACACACACACATATATATATATATATATATATATATATATATATATACACACTAAAGAGCAGCCCTGTGAGGACACGACACAAGTTCTGAACATAATCAGGTGTTTAATATTGGCAAGGTGTTTGCAACTAGCAGTACATCCTAGTGAGGAAAAAGATCAGAGTTAAACCACGCAATACTTAATATTAGGGATGTCCCGATACCACTTTTCTCAGACCAAGTACAAGAACAAGTACTTACATTTGGGTACTTGCCGATTCTGAGTACCGATACGAGTACTTAATAATACCATTACAGTTTTAAAAAAACACGCCCCCCCAAATTGGGGACTTATTTCAGTAACAGTGATACAATGGCATAGATTACTATGTTGACGATCATATAGGACAAATTACCACGTAAAAAAAACGAAAACACGTTTTGGGTTCACTGGCTCTTCAACGTTACGTCACGTTGCGTAAAGTGGTATCGGGTGGTTGTATCTGAGAAGTTTTACGAGTACATGAGCACAGTATCGGCCCCGAGTACGAGTACTGGTATCGGTATCGGTGCATCCCTACTTAATATGAAACATAACAGATTCACTGTGTATCAATGAGGATTGAAAGTGAACACACAGTGTAAGCTGGCGGTTCCTTAAAGATGGGTTAGATATAAGTATACTATAATATAATGTTTGTATTCGCACATTGCTACGCCACACATTCCGCCATTGACTACTAAAACTGTTGATTTCGACACAACAAAGTTCATCCTTTTGAACCATGCCCCTTCACTGTTGCTGCATTTGAAATGCAGTGCACTCAGTTCCCAGTGTCCTTTTAAGGGAGCCTTTATCAGTGCTGTCATCTTGTGGCGTGAAGCTGTCATGACACGCCAGTGGCTTAATTAGGACAGAACGCAGCCGTGCCTTGTTGGCCTCCTGCTTCTCATCACACACTTATGAGCTAATTTCCTGTGGGGCCTTTTTTTGTATTGAGTAAGACAAAGGTCACGTTCTCTTTAATGTCACTGTTCGTTTTTTGGTTAGTGGTGATACTGCTTATGAATGTTATGTAAGTAGGAACTTATGCTGGATAAAGGAAGCGTGTGAAAAGAGGACAAAGGCATATAAACTGAGATCACAATTTACTCTTTGGTCATTTAGCATTTTTGACCCTAATAGGTCATTAATAAGCAGGTATGATTCAGCTCACTCAAGGTGTACTGTGGATATGTGTAATTTATAAAGACATTATAGTCCATTTTTTTGTATTAGCATTTTTTTATTTATTTTTTATTTTGTTCTGTGTGAATAGACAGACAGACAGATATAATAAACACTGACATTGTAAAATAGCATTCTCACTTCGACGCACAAATCCAAATAAAGCAAAGAATCAGCGTGGAACAAAATGTCACTGGAATCATTTTTGATCCCTTTGATTGGGTCAAGCAAACATCACACAACATGCTATCCAATAGCATTACCCCATCGCATTTTCATGTAATTTTTCCTCAACACTTTACCCCCCTCTTTCCTCATCTCTAGCCAGGAACAAGTGGAGACCCTCGGATCCCCAGATCATCTCGGAGGGGCTGTACGCCATCGCCGTGGTGCTGAGCTTCTCGCGCATCGCCTACATCCTGCCAGCCAACGAGAGCTTTGGGCCGCTGCAGATCTCGCTGGGCCGCACCGTCAAGGACATCTTCAAGTTCATGGTGATCTTCATCATGGTGTTCGTGGCCTTCATGATCGGCATGTTCAACCTGTACTCCTACTACCTGGGGGCCAAGTACAACCCCGCCTTCACCACGTGAGTACCGCCGCCGCTCGCTGTAGTGGGGGTGCTGGGGGAGGGCGGGGGGGGGAGATAGGAGGAGGAGAGGGGGTGGGTGTAATAAGCGGGGACGATGTACAGCGAGCCGGTCGTTATCGTGAAATATACCCCGACAGGGTGATGGATGCAGGACCTTAAATCACCCTGTCAGGGTTGTTGTTTTGTTCGCAATAATGACCAGCTTGCTGTACGTACATTTCCATTTGGTGGGGACTGCTGAATGACACCAACCTTTTGGAGAGTTGAATAATCTCTCCGCGTGTTTTGATTGATCTTTTTTTTATTGGCAATCTAACCGGTCTCTGTGAATCTCAACATTACCATAAAATAAATATGCTGAGCAAAAACAGTACTCCACGCTACACTGCTCCTACGCATCTGCGCACTTCCTTCCTTCTTCGATTGAGGCCATGTGAATAACAGAGGGCTCCTGGCAACACGTTTCCAATTAGTCTCATGTTTTTATCCTCGCTAAAGGACATGGCGGTGGGCATGTAGCCCAGGGAGAAAGGTACCCAGTAGGTTATTTACCTTTTTCACTTCCTCCCTATCTAGGAGTTCATGCTGGGATATAATGAGGCATCGATTCAACAAGATTGAACCTTAATGTGCCTTCGTTTCAATAGGGAAAACTGGGCTGTTTGTTTCAATTTAATAAGGGGCCAATTAGTCAACTCATGATTCACGTTGTGAAAGGAATCCATGAGGATCTATTTTTAAAGCCGTTGTGATGGGTAAACAGAGGAAACAGCATCGCATTTCTTACTGCTGGTAGACAATTGACGATATCCCTCACACTGCCTATTAAGCTACTCTGTCTGCCACATTGAGTATGGACTGGTGATTCTTTCATTAAGAATGACCTGCAGTTCCCGTGTCAGTTCCCCTGCCGTGTCTCTCTCTCTCCTCTTTATGTGAGGACCCAGTCCATCAGTTGTGACATGGTGACAGCCAAAATAGCTCATTGTCATTCCGTTCTGTTTTTATGTAGACACTTGTTTTGATTTATTTTTTTATTCAGATTTATTTATTAATTATTAATTGCTCGTTGAAGCCATCCGTCTCTCTGTGGTGTGACAGGATTGTTTAAGAGCCGTCTCTCTCTGTCATCGCTCATCTAGCAATGGAAACAACTTTAAGTCAAGCAATTTTAGTATGGCGACAGCCCCAACCCTCTCTCACCCTCTCCCTCCCACCCTCACCCTCTTCACCCCTCCCTCCCGCCCCCCCCCCCCTCCCTCCCCCACACCGGAGGCGAAGATGCTCACATCTTAAGAGATTCCATTAGAGTCCATTAGTTGGGATGACTCATTTTGCTTCCAGATTCGAGTCTAGTTAAGGCCGTTGTCTATTGGGTTTGATGCTTGCTGACGTGGCACTGCCCTGTACTTAGTGACCCTTTAGCCTGTTAGCCCTTATGAGTCCACCTCCTTACTTTAGGACTTTCTGTGCTGCACACGTGCTTTGCTATGTTGTTTCCTTCTGCAAATTCTACTGTAAAAGCTTATTCTTTGTGCAGTTGTGTGTCTGCTGTAACTACACTATACCACAGCACAAGGAGCTCTGTTGCTTGTGTACAACCTGTTGTCCAGGCAACGTAGAGATCTGCCATCCTTCAACCTGAGAGCATGTTCCTGAAGGCCATGATTCAAATGTGTGCAGTGCATTCAGGTTTCTAACAGAAAAATGTATCCCTGCCTTACCTTATACGTCGTTATGCTCCACACGCAGACATGCAAATTGTGGTGTTTATGGGGCCATAAACACCAGTTTAGCTGTCAGTTCTGTTGCCTCTCCGAAGGTTTTCAGATGGTTTTGGCTGGTGCCAGGAGCTGCATTAAATTGCTGTGATGTCAGGCAGAGAAGTCTGTGGTTGTGGCTGCATTCAACACTCGTGCCACTAGGGGTCTCTCTAGCTCCAAATCCCAATCTGAGTCACGGCAGGTAAACACAAGGGCATATTGAGAAAATGAATTAAACCACCATTAAATAATCATGTTTGTGCTTTGCTACTCGTATATATCACAGTTGAAATGTTATTACCCATCTGTTCTGTCTTTCCCTCTGACAATACGTGCTCTCCCCATCAATCTTTATTTTTAGTGTTATCTGTCTGGTGATTCTGTGTCTGTGTGCCCCAAGTGTTGGTTAAGGCAACAATGTTTTGTGCTGCTGTGCCCTTGTTTTGTTTTGTGCTCCAGTTCTATCTCAACTCTTTTAATCCCTCCCTTCCGAATATAAATCTATGTTTGTAACTGCGCAACGTGTATGTATGTGTGTGAGCGTGTGTGTGTGTGTGTGTTTGTGGGCGTGTGTATTTGTTTGTTAATTATGTGTATGTGTCTGTGAGCGTGTTTGTGTGCTTCATTGTGTGTGTGCCTGCGTGTGTGTATGTGCGTTTGTATCTGTGTGTGTGTGTTTGTGCATGCGTGCATGTGTGTGCATGTGTGTGTACCTGTGGATGTGCATTGGTGTGTGCGTGTGTGTTTTTTGTATCTGTGTGTACGTGTGTGACTGGGTGGGGTTGGGTGGGTGTGATGGATCAGCAGTGGACGGAGTGGGAAGCAGGTGGAGGTGGTAATGATACCTCAGGAGGAGTACACTCTGGGAGTCAGGAGAGAAGTGGACGGAGATGGACGTTGGACCCCCGATCCTCCTCTTCTGTGTCTCCTCCTTCTCTGTCTCCTCCGCCTCAATGTGTCTCATCCTCCTCTGTCTCCTCCGCCTCTATGTGTCTCCTCTATGTGTCTCCTTCATGTGTCTCCTCTATGTGTCTCCTCCTCCTCTATGTGTCTCCCCCTCCTCTGCGTCTCCTCTATGTGTCTCCCCCTCCTCTATGTGTCCCCCCCTCTATGTGTCTCCTCTATGTGTCTCCCCCTCCTCTGCGTCTCCTCTATGTGTCTTCCCCTCCTCTATGAGTCTGAGGCCGATGATCAGACTACACTTATTAAGCCCTGATTCCACACGATTTTGGCGTCACAGACAATGGTTCGGTGTTGCGGCCGATTATGAGCATCCTTACATGGGATCGTGGTACCCCGTGTAGCGTCACATGGTCAGCAGCTAGCGATTTGGCGTCTGGGATGCGCTTCCGATGTCATTCCGTTGCCATATATATATATATATATATATATATATATATATATAGTCGTGATGACGGGATGCGTTGCTGTCAACGTGTAGAGTGCCTGTCTCCTGCCAAAGTCACGACAAGATGACTTTGTCGCCTCATGTTATGAGGCAATAATCGCCTAAGTCGTCATGGTGACCATCGTGAAACACAAAAATGTGTGTTTCACTGTCTCGTGTATCATGCAACTGCAAACACACAAACAGCTGGAGAAGGTTTAATGAGGGCTAAGTTGTTGTAGCCACACATCCATCCATCCCTGGGGGCGGAGTCTCAAACACAGGCTGTGTGACTCACACATGTAATTACACACACTGACACACACAAACACACACAGGCACACAATGGACCCGACTCCAGGCACTTACCACGTTAGGTCCCCACACGTCTAGAGCACACTTACACTTACACACGTACAAACATACACACATAAACACACACACATACACATGCTCTCAGACACGCACACACACACAAATGCAGAGGGCAGGATCTATGAGATTCAGATCTTGACATCGCTGTGGTCAAGATCCGAGCTGTGGTATTTTGCAGTCAGTCGTGCATGAAGACACAAGAGACAGAATGGTGTGTGTGTGTGTGGGGGGGGGGGGGGGGGGGGGGGTGGCATTCACGGACGGGGGAGAGAGAGAGAGAGAGAGAGAATGGTAATAGGGGGAGGTAAAAACAAAAAGAAGGATGAGTGACGGGGAGAGGTAGGATGAAAGAAAGACAGGGCTGTGGAGAAGATGCAGTTTGATGTTACGGAGGCTGAGCTCAGAGATTGGGTCAGGGAAGCAGGGATGAAGAGAAGAGGGACACAGAGATAGACCTAGAAGAGAGAAATGTGAATTATAGAACGGCATTATCTGTTTGCAGGAAGGGTAAATATTTGTCAGATGAGCTAGGTTTCTTTCTCTGGTTAGAAACTAAGCCAAATTGATAATGTTAAATTATTAGCTCTTATAGGAGAATAAAATAAAAACTAAATTAAATACTAAACACTTTCTCTCTCTGTCTCTGTCTCTGTCTCTGTCTCTGTCTCTGTCTCTGTCTCTGTCTCTGTCTCTGCCTGTCTCTCTCTCTCTCTCTCTCTCTCTCTCTCTCTCTCTCTCTCTCTCTCTCTCTCTCTCTCTCTCTCCCTCTCTCTCTCTCTGTGTATGTGTGTGGCTGATTGCAGAGGTGGAATGAGAGCAGAGTAGCAGGACAAAAGCGGTCAGAGCTGGTGAAAGACATGATGGAGAATGGGCCATAAGGGGAGCGAGAAGGTCAGACTGACAGACGGACGGAGCCGGACAGACCCACAATGCAAGCCAATCCGGAGATCCTAAACAGATCTATAACTGTATGACAATGATGAGAGAGAGAGAGAGAGAATACATACAAATATAGATATCAAAGGCAGACCAAAACACTAATCGCACATTCACCCAAGGAAATTCAAGGAAAGACAAATACATATATAGAGGCTGTAGGTACACACACACACACAAGGGTACACCTGCACAAAGATTACACATCCCATAATTGACGCTCACGTCAAAATAAATTCAGCATTGATAATGTCATGTCGTTGCCCTGGCAACACGTGTATGTCCATCGTAACAATGAGGCCGCCATGTCTTATTGAATTGGCAGCAACCGGCAGGATGAGAGATGATACAGAGGATCTGGACAGAAGGTCCCCGCGTGCTCTTATCAGATTAGAGCCCCGCATGAAGAGCTACAATGACATCTAAATGGAGAGAGAGGGAGTTTAAACTCAAATGGTTAAGTAGTGATCTATAGGATGACAGAGGGAAAATTAGGAGGTAATAAGCATGTCACGCATTAGTCAAGATGGGAGGTGTGTGTGCGTGTGCAAAGCCCTCCTAATACATTCAGCAACTAGTGTGCATCTATAGTTGGCACATATGGTCTAACCAACATGCACACACACACACACACACACACACACACACACACACACACACACACATACACACATATAGTACAATATCAACATTCTATCATGCCCCAGCTATGAAACATTCACACGTTTCATAATAACACACACATACACACACACACACACACACTATGTTGTGAATGTCATAATAACATTGACAACATACTTAAACAAGTACACACATGTATGTGTTAAGTATGTGAGTAATCTGTAATGTAAGTTAGAACCAAGCATGTCAAATGACGGTACATAAGGACACAACATAAACCTCTTCATATCCGTCATATCAATCCCCTTTCCTCTCTCCTCCTGTCACACTCACATAATGTACACACGCACACAAAATGTGAAAACACACACTCACACGGGGTAGCGCTCGACTAAGATGACTAAGATTCACAAAAACCTGAGGTAAGCAAGGACCCTCCCCAGCTATCACCATGGTGACTGCTGCGGTGTGGAGGAGAGAAACGTAATCTGGCTTAAGTATTTAAAGATATTTCCTACATCTGCCTGCTTATCTGTCTCTAGGCCTTTCAGTTTCCACCTGTGTGAGAGGGGAGGGGTAGAGGAGAGGAGGGGAGGGGGAAAGGAGAGATGAGGGGAGAGGAGGGGTGGAGAGGAAGGGTAGAGTTGAGAGGAGGGGTAGAGAAGAGGAAATGAGAGGGGTGGAGTTGAAGAGAGGGGTAGAGTGAAGGAAATGAGAGGTAGAGTGAAGGAAATGAGGGGTAGAGTGAAGGAGAGGAGGGGTAGAAGGAAAGAGGTGAGTGCTCCATGTGCTTTGTGCTTGAGGAAGAAACGTATTCTCGACCAAACTATAGATCAGCGTGGTACAACAACATGAGGATCAACATGAGAACAGGGACAGGATTATAGGAGGATATAAAGGCTGCACAACTACAAGTTGGGAAATAGTGGTATATAATGAGGGTGCTGGAGAAGGACAGAGAGAGAGAGAGAGAGAATGACACCGAGTAATGAATCCAGGCGTTTTTATAAATACAACCATGTTTCCTTTAGATCGCCCAGATGGGATTGTATGTCAACAACTGTAAAACAATGAACAAAAAACGAAATTAGAAAAATCTCATAACAAAGGACTGATGAAATGAATAGATTGTGAGATGGCAGAAGACATGTCAACAATAACACCTTTAGGAGATTAGTTTGGAGGGAGGGAGCTGGAGAGCTAGAGAGACAGGAACAGATAGAGGGGGATAGAAAGAGGGAGGACGAGGGGGACAGAGACAGTGAGGGTGAGGGGGACAGAGAGAGGGGGAGAGAAAGAGCTAGAGATGGGAACAGATAGATGCAGAGAGGGAGGGAGAAAGGGGGAACAGATAGAGGGGGAGAGAGAGAGTGTGTGTTTGTGTGTGTTAAGGGGAACATGGTGAATTTGTCTGCCATCTCTGATTTGGGTTTGGACCACTCCCACAGTACTGATGGTGATGTGACTCACCACCATCCCACACACACACAAAGCCACACGCTCGTGTGTGTGTGTGTGTGCGCACACTAGAGGCTCACACATTGTGAACAGCCAATCTTAATAGTAGATAATGCCCCATTCTCCATCTGTGTCTCAGATGTTCTCCTTCATCACTGGCAGGGAATACCTACACCCATACAACACATACACACACACAAACATACAGACTCCCTTTCAGTTGCAATGGATTTTAGCCATTTAAAACAAGGCGAAATGGAAGTTTTTAAGAACTGGAGAATTATTGGAACACTCACACTATGTCTAAGAGTGATCCCGCTCCCAGGCTGATTGTGTTCAATCTAAATAGATTTGAATCATTAATTATCCTCTGTTAATGCTTCATGATTGCCATCAGAACTATGTTTTCTCTTTTCCTGATTGGAGGGAACTGGGACATTGAAAGTGGTAAAGTGAGTGGAGAATTTCATTCTAACGACCAATGGAGGGCCATTGGAGAACAGCCATTGATTCAAGTGCCAATTGAGACACAGCAGAGACCAAGGCTGCCTAATTTTTCTCATTTTAGCATTGCCATATTCCCATATTTGAATTGGGTCTTTTTCTTGAAATTGAGACGTGTGAGAAAATATGAGCCATTTATATAAAAAACATTAAAAGGACATTGTGCTAGAAAATAATGAGCCTTCAAGGCAAGACAGCTTCAAATTCAACTCCTCTCGTCCGCACTGATGGTTGCGATGGGCTGAGGAGTGAAGTACGATGTGCATAGGGAGGGAGAGATCACATCGGCTGCTGCTGCTTCTTGGCTGTAAGGGTTCTGGCTGGCTGTCTGTCTTGCTATTGATGGGCCAACGTTTATATACACTATGTGTGTGTGTGTGTGTGCGTGTTTGTGTTTGCCAGTGGATGAAAGTGCCCTTATTTACAAATGTATCATACATTTATATTTGGGATGCATATTGCGATTCTCCGTCCTGCACTACTGAAACTCTTTAAAGTTCCCAGCTATTAAGGTGTATCCAACACTTCATGCGTCACAATTAAAAAGCAAGTCCCTGACACGACGGCCCGGCCTACAACCGATGTGAATAAACGCACCCCTTCCTCCCTCACTCCCCCTCTGGTGCACTGCGCTCAGACATTTACACCATGTTATCAGTGTGTGGCGTACACACATCTCAGTCCACACGGGATAACCTTGCTTTTGCTTTTCTCACCTAATAGGTAGCTCTCTCACAGAGCAGACATGGCAGAGACGCTTCAGAGAAGCGGGTCTATGCAGAGCTTCCTGCATTTGTAATTGCCCGCCACTTTACCGTGTACATCAGGGGGCAGTATAGTGATTCCAACCGAGTCTGCGCCAGGGCTGTAGTCAACCAAAGAACATCTTGGTCGACTGAGATTCTTAAGTAGCGACGCAGAACTTTGCGGCTCTTCAATCACTCTTAACGTGAACACATATGAGACGAAATGTTGTTTTTTTACTCTAGTGTACAAGTTTCACGTGTAACGTGTGCAACCTCATTCATTGTTTTCAACTTCATTTAGAGAGATCGGCTGCACAGTTTTGGCAGTCAAAACCTCCATGAACACTTAGAGACAGATGGTGTTCAGTAGGTTTACTGTTAATGAACTGCAGCTAAATATAAATTGGTTAACAAAGAGTATCTCTCATAAGCAGGATTGTCACATAGATGAATGAAATGAATGAACACAATGAAAGAAAACTTTACAAAGGTGACACACACACAAACATACACACATACACACACACATACACATACACACACATATACACACACAGAGATATATACACACACATAAGAGGTCTAGCTTTGTCTGTTCTTTCTGTGTTTATTTGTGTGTGTGCATGTGCGCATTACTTTATGTTGCGTGCATGTGTGAATTAGTCTGTGCCATGCCTTCTTTTAGCCCTTTCTCCTTCTCTGCACGCGATTTGCCAGCGCCTTGTTCTCTTTTTAAAACTAGTTTGCTGGGCTGGCGCCCACAGCTTTCACTCTGTCAAGTTGCCCACAGATCTCTGGTGCTGTCCTCCTCCGCCATCTCCCCCCTCCCCCCCCCCCCGGCCATGAGGTCAGGGGGCTTCCTCCTGGCTCTGAACCCTCCACACTGCTGCCAATGCTCATGGATTATTCATCAGCAGACAGGCTTCCAAACACTTGTCTTTGCAGACTTAGCCCTATGGCGACCTTGCATCTCTCTCTCTCTCATTTGTACCCCTCTGGTGTAGTCGGAGCAAGATTGCCCGGTGCTGGGCAGGAATCTGACTGTGGAACCGGCAAACAAGGGGACCCCGGTACATGGGGGAACATCATTAGAAGACTCATGACAGTTCATCTTGGTCCACAAGGGATGTGTATATGGCTCACACTGCAATTGATTTTTCTGAAATGTTGAGTTGAATCAATATTTACAACCGTCATTCAGTTAGAAGATACTTAGATGCTGAAACACGTGCTGAAATCTTAGTAGACCAGAATTACATAAACAGGGCCTTAGGAAATGTGCACGACTGAGCAGCCAGGCTAGACAAAATAACCATGGTTTGATTAAAATAACTTAATAGTTGTAGTTGGGTAAATGGCATGCTCTCTAAGTGTTAGCGTGCGTCAGTGTGTGTGCATGATTGTGTGTGTGTCTGCGTGTGTGTGTGCATGCATGTGTGCATGCTCGCACACACAGGTGATGAAAGGATAATGTGTTCAAATTGGATCTGACTCACCGGTGATTTCATCAGTACCACCCCATAAACCCCTCTGTGAGAACATTACAATGGCTATTTGTATTTTTCATGAGGTGTGCTTGCAGTGTGGAGACACATAGTCAAGTGCTCACCTGGCTATGGACTGCTTTCTTAGCACCCGTCGCCTCTGTTAGCTGTTAGCAAACAAGCATACAGGTCTATCATCGTATTCCTACCTTTTCTGATGATGACATTCAGGATGCCTGGCAACCAAGCCCTCTCTGACTAGCGCTTTGTCTTTTAAGTCCAAACTGGGGAGTCGTTAAAATACATATCAAGGTTTCTGTTTTCTGAGCAGCCCTCCCGTCTCTTCCTATTGGCTGCTGATGACCTCATGGGCCGAGCTGTCTGGACTGAGGAAAACACGACCCTGTGGCTTTGAATAGTGTTAACAAATGTATCTCTCTCTCTCTCTCTCTCTCTCTCTCTCTCTCTCTCTCTCTCTCTCTCTCTCTGTCTCTCTCTCTCTCTCTGTGTCTCCCTCACCCCTCCCTCTTACCTCTCCCCCTCTCTCTGCAGTGTGGAGGAGAGCTTTAAGACCCTGTTCTGGTCCATCTTCGGGCTGTCCGAGGTCATCTCGGTGGTGCTGAAGTACGACCACAAGTTCATAGAGAACATCGGCTACGTGCTGTACGGCGTCTACAACGTCACCATGGTGGTGGTGCTGCTCAACATGCTCATCGCCATGATCAACAGCTCCTACCAGGAGATCGAGGTATGCTGACATCGGGCATCACATCAAGCGTCATGTGACCAAGTCAAGCCAATCAACACCTCCAGTGCTTATTTTAAAGAGGTTGTTAAGGAGAAACAGGTTGATAGGGAGAGGATTGGGGTCGATCATTTTTTCGAATGCAATTACTTTGCAGTGTGTGCTTTACTATAAGTAGTCCTACAAAACATGGACTTTGGACGAAGCAGAGTTTGGTCTTGTCGGCATATAAGCTTTTTGTACAGGTATGCAGGAAGATATATACGAAGCTCAAAAGACTAATAACAAAGAAAGAATCTCATTGTTTTTATGAAGAATGGTTTCTTAAACATCCTTATATAAAGATACGTACATGGGGTGGGAAGGAAAACATATTGGGGGGGGGGGGGGGGAACAATCAGCCAAGAGCCGATGAAAGTCGAGTGTATTGAAAGCGTAAGACGAGGCTTTTGTGCGTCGCTGCAGGAGGACGCCGACGTGGAGTGGAAGTTTGCACGGGCCAAGCTGTGGCTGTCCTACTTCGACGAGGGCCGGACCCTGCCCGCCCCCTTCAACCTGGTCCCCAGCCCCAAGTCCTTCTACTACCTGGGGCTGCGCATCAAGGGGGGGCTGGTGCGCCTCTGCAAGGTCAGCGGCCGTCGCCACGACAACGAGGTGGAGATGGGCACGTTCCACTCCCGGCAAAAGGTATTTATGACATAAAGGCCAGAGAGGCGTAAAAATACCCAAAGAAATGTAGACTAGCAACACCTTTCAGTTGTGGGATCACTCCTAAATGGTGCCAACTAATGGGGTGAATCATGACGACATTGAGTTGGACACCAGGGTGGGGAGATATTCCGATAGAACGGTGTACCAGGGTTGTATACAATTATGACGGTGTCCGTATCATTAGCGTCCCAAAGTATGTCTCTCGTGATGAGCGCTTATTACATTTTTGTTCACACTTTCTCTCAGTGCTGCTGATCTGGGGTCTGTTAATTGTCCGCCGCTGTCATGTGAGGCTAGAGAATTGGATGTGACGTGAGCCAATCAGTGGAAAGTGCTTGGCCTGAGGCAAGAGCCTATGAAAGTGACAGCGCTAAAATGGCAGCTAGCGATCTCATAGCGAGCCTAGTCTCATAGTGAGATGATTAACAAAATAAATGCAACGGCCCCTGTCTGTGAACGACTACAATCCACTTGCAGACATTCAGAGTATAATAAGATTAAGGTTGGAAACCTTGTTTCTATTCTCCCACACAAGCAACATGCTGGGAGCAAGTTGCATTTGTCTTTAAATAAAGGCTGAATTTGTTACGGGGCGAGTGTAGATTGGACCCAAATGCACGACACAGAGACACTGGCACGGAGGTAAAGAATAACAGGGATTTACTGAGGGCAACAAAAGAGTAAGGCAGGTAACAGGGGGGCGTGGCGAGGGGCTTGATGGCAGGCGGGTAGTCAGACAGGCAAGGGTTCAGCAACGAGCAGGTAGTCAGACAGGCGAGGGTTCAGCAACGAGCAGGTACTCAGACAGGCGAGGGTTCAGCAACGAGCAGGTAGTCAGACAGGCGAGGGTTCAGCAACGAGCAGGTAGTCAGACAGGCGAGGGTTCAGCAACGAGCAGGTAGTCAGACAGGCGAGGGTTCAGCAACGAGCAGGTACTCAGACAGGCGAGGGTTCAGCAACGAGCAGGTACTCAGACAGGCGAGGGTTCAGCAACGAGCAGGTAGTCAGGCAAGTGAGGGTTCGGCAACGAACAGGTAGTCAGGCAGGCGAGGGTTCGGCAACGAGCAGGTAGTCAGGCAGGCGAGGGTTCGGCAACGTGGAGGTAATCAGGCAGACTGGACAAAGGGAGAAGACTGTTAGCGCAAGCAATAAACACTTTAGCAATTATAGCACGAGGAAGGCCCAGGGACGAGGTACTGCCTGTGGTAGTGTAAACAACGATCTAGCGATGAATACTTGGAGATCCGGGGTTGATAAAGTGAGTGCTAATGAAGATTGCCGGCCGGTGTGTAGACAGAGGGAGATGAATGGATGACGTAGAAGGAGGACAGTGACCACCGCTAGGTGGCAGAAGTGGACGGCGTGACAGTACCCCTCCCTCTACGGACGCCACCTGGCGTACGCCCGGTACTGGACGGGTGCTCCTTATTGAAGTCCTGGATGAGAGAGGCATCCGGGGTTATCCAGGAACGCTCCTCAGGGCCGTTAGGCCTCCCAGTCCACGAGGTACTGGAACCCCCGGCCACGGCGCCGCACATCCAGTAGTCGCCGGACTGAAAATGCCGGGTGATCATCTATGATCCTGGGTGGAGGCGGAGCTGGCGTAGGGGGTGACAGCGACCTGGTTGACACAGGCTTTATCTGGGAGACGTGAAAGGTGGGGTGGACACGAAGGGATGAAGGAAGTTTGAGACGAACAGTACAGGGGGTTCACAAGGGATTCGATTTCAAAGGGACCAACAAAGCGGGGAGCGAGTTTCTGGGAAGCCACCCTTAACGGAAGATCCTTCGACCGAAGCCAGACCTTCTGCCCAGGTGTGTATTGTGGGGCTGGACTACGACGTCTGTTCGCTTGGTGCTGGGAGCGGGTGGAAGCACGGAGCAGGGCGGCACGTAAGCGTCTCCAGGTACGCTGACACCGGTGCATGTGAGCCTGGACGGAGGGAACCGCGATCTCAGCCTCCATGGATGGGAACAAGGGAGGCTGGTACGCCAAGGAGCACATTAAGGGAGACAACCCAGTGGATGCATTGGTGAGGGAATTATGGGCATACTCGACCCAGGGAAGTTGGGAACTCCAAGAGGACAAGTTGGCGTTGGTAAGGCAACGGAGCGCAGCCTCCATCTCCTGGTTAGCCCTCTCCAACTGTCCGTTGGTCTAAGGGTGGTAGCCAGAAGAGAGACTGATAAATGGCTGCTCTGTGCCCTCCAGCCAGTGGCGCCACTCCTCCAGTGCCACAAGTTTATGCTCAGCCACAGACTTGGAAAAGATCAAAATGTCATCGAGATAAACTAAAACAGAATGATTGAGCATGTCGCGGAGGACATAATTCACCAGGGCTTGGAACACAGCAGGGGCGTTGGTAAGACCGAAGGGCATAACCAGATATTCAAAATGACCCAGGGGGGTGTTGAACGCAGTCTTCTAGCGATGACTGTTTGGAGATCCGGGGTTGATATAGTGAGTGCTAATGAAGATTGCCGGCTGGTGTGTAGACAGAGGGAGATGAATGGATGACGTAGAAGAAGGACAGTGACCACCGCTAAGTGGCAGAAGTGGACGGTGTGACAGAATGAATGAATGACCTTTAGCATACATTGAATTCGATTTGTTGACTCTGAATCTTCAATTGGATGGTCTTTCCACGGTCAGAGACTTGCTGTAAATTAGCGCTACCTTTATGGATTTATGGTCGATATGTGCGCATAGCTAAGGCTAAATATTGATAAAGAAATATGTAAATATTGATGAAAGCAAGGTCTTTCTTACTCCACGACCTTAAAAAGCAGGTACATCAAAAACATGAAATACGATGCTATGCTGTTCTCAAGGATTTGTTAATAGGTTTGAATGTATATGTATGAAACAATAATGGGTTAAAAACGTGATTGTCAGACGATTGCTTCCCCCCTGTGGCAGAAGAGAGCGTAGCAGCTCATGGCACATTGGAAACCCACGTTATTAGATGCGCTCCGGCCTAATTATACGATGTCCTTCTTTTTTTACGATTTAACGGTTTGACGTAAACCTCTATGTTTTGGGGAGAGGTTTTAATATTTTTATAAAATTTAGATTTTAGTACCTAGTACTCCATGAGTCACGTCGCCACGACAACCAAATTGAGATGACTCTCGGCCAAAGGTAAAAAATACAACCAAATATTTTCCCTTTAAAAGTGTTGTGTCATTAAGCAACGGTGTCAACTAATGGGGTCACTAATTGCTGACTATACCAGCTGAATGTTAAAACATCTATTTTGCGACGGTTACATTTTCTATAATGTTTACTTGTTTTTGAAGTATTAATACATCATTCTCCGACTAATGGAACACAGTGAATGTTTTTTTCATTTTCCTCAACCCTACATTTATTTTCTTTAGAACGAAACTACTTAAATCCTTTGTGATGTTAATATTTCCATGATTTCTAAATGACAGAAACACCCATTGGTCGTGTTGACATTTCAGACCCATAACAGATGTTATCCTACAGCCGTGCGCTACTCAGCTATAGATTTAGCTTAACAGAAGCCCTGTAAACCAAATGCTCTGCATTCAAATAAAGTCATTACTCTGAATGGTAGTAGGAAGGTGAGACGGAGATTGCAGATAGCGAATGGGGAAAGGCAACACAAACACACTCACGATGTGTGAATGGGTTTCAACTCTGTCCCCTATGAGTCATGTGTTCCTTCAAGGGCCTTAGAACATGCTTACATGGAGTTGTGTTTAGAACTGCTGTGTCCAGGAATAGCACAGTACCACTTCAATGCTAAGCCCTGCCTCAAATCATGCGTTCACAAAATCTCTCTCCTTCCCTCTCTCTCTACTCCTTCCTACACCGACATGTTCTCCGTTGATATTTTGAAAGGGTTGTGAAAGTAAAATGGAGTAAAAAAGAGGAACATAGTGTGTTTCCCTGCATGGTGAGAACGCCTCCCAGCTGCCTGGCTCCCACTCCCGGGGTTACTGATGGCTCCTTCACAGAGCCTAGGGCCAGCTATTACCCGGCCCATTGCATCTGCCTGCGTCTTGTCCCGCATCGCCCGGACAGGTAGGACCAGGGAGCAGTAGGGGGTGGAAGACTGCCCCCGTGAGCTCGTCTTCAGGCGCTCTCCGTGTTCCCTGACTGGTGCTTGGTGGGTGAGGGCGGGGCAAGCAGGCGAGCGATCAATATGTAAACGCAAACCACGCCGCCGCCCACTGCACCCAAATGTCAGCCCCGACTTCGTCAGACAAGGCAGCGCAAACTTTCTGGATGTCCGGGTTGAAGCCCATCCCCCAACCCGCATTCTGAGTGAATGCCGTTGGAGCAAAATGTCCACTGTTTCTGAAAAAGTGACAAAGGTCATTAATGGAAAGTATGGATGTTTTTAAAAGGCTAATCAAAGGAAGATGAAAAGGGCAGCAAACTCCCCGGTGGATTAACCAGAAGGCATCTCTACTAAATTAATTTAAAAAAAACAATCATGTTTTAATCAAAAGAAGACTGAACGTTGATGGCCAGGGATGTCTCCCTGTGTTAACCTTTCAATTGTTTGTTTTTATTTGTGTTTTTGCACTTTCCCAAAGGATGGCTGCTGATTGATCTAGCTAAATTGGTTTAACAGAGAATATTTTACGTGAAACTCTCCCTCTACAGCATCACTAGCGTCGCGTAGCTCTGGGAAGCAGCAGGTTTGGTACAGAGATAAAGTGCAAGTTCGGCAACTGCAGCTGTATCTTGCCAAATGTACAAAACGAAGAAAAGACAATTGGATTAGACAATACAGGCTAGCTAAAGTTAATGCTAAGCTCAGCTAATCTTCATAGCCTAAATGCTATTTTATTTTTATTTAAACTTCAGTGCAGAAAGACCTTGGTAGTATCACATTTTCACACATTTGGACACATCAGCTTTGAAGTCCCTAGAAAACTTGTAGTTTCAAAGTGTGTGGAAAAAGTTGAAATAGCCAGCACAGCAGGTTCAGCCATCATTGGTACGGATTATTAAACAAGGTTAATTTCGTTTCATGTCACGTTTTCTATTCCATGTCATGTCTTTCATTGGCATTTCCCATCCGTGAGACCTGTACTCCTAACCCAAGGCCTCTGCCCTGACTCCCACAGGCTGAGCGTTTTACGTCCCACCCGCGACCCGGAGAGGAGTTTGTGCCACGGAAACCCATCAAACACCCCACCAGGTACCAGGTGAGGAGGCGCAAAGGTGGAGCAGGCTGGCCGAGGCCTGGATGGGTGGAGGGGAGATGGAACATGAAGTGATGGTTTGCAGAGAGTTCATTCTCTGAGACTCCGAGTCGCTCAGAGAAAAAGATGGAGTGAAGATGAATACAGAGTTAGAGAGAGGGCCATAAGAAGGTGATACAAAGGGGAAATACTTACAGAATGATAGAGAGAGAGGACGTTGGTCAGACGGAGAGAGAAGGAGAGAAGAGCAGGAAGGTAAAGATGAAGAAGGAGTCAGAGTGCGAAGCCAAAAACTACTCAAGTAAAAGATTATAATGACTCAAGTAGAAATTAAAGAAGTCATCCAAATAATGACTTGAGTAAGAGTTAGAAAGTGTCTAATGAAAAGACTACTCAAGAACTGAGTTACTTCATCCCACCAGATTTATTACAGCGAAACAAACAGAACGTGCATTGAATATAAATAGGTTAAAAATAAACAAAGATGGATGGTGCACACAAGATGGACGCCACAGGCCACTGCTTCCTGAAAGCACCCTCTCTGATTCCTCCTTCTCCCTGGGGCGCTAACTCTGAGCCCATGTGATGGTCCTCTGCTGCTATTCTCCCTTTGAACATTGCCATCACACACACATACACGGGTGGACACAGGGGATGCAGATGTAGACAGAGTATGAGGTGATGTTAGATGTGAAGAATGCAGGGGTCTACTGTATGCCGGTTGATGGGAATCAACACGTTACCAGAATACATCCCTCACATGGGGATTGAGAAGCTCAGCCTGCAGGCTTTGCACCCTGTTGACTTGTAGATCGATACTCAGTCTTCACACCCTCGCCATAGCACCCTCACCATACACCACCCCCTCTCACGGTGTGAGTATGCGTGTGTGTGTGTGTATGTGCGTGTGTGTGTTTGTGTGTGTGCGTGTGTGTTTGGTTGTCTAATTTAAACACACATGCACCACATCGTGTATAACTGTATAACGCACACACTCACGCTCATCACATCACACACATGCACACTATCAGTACCACGCACACACCACAGCGCAACACACATAAGCCAACACACACACACCTTGAGATGATGTGTGAATGTCCTTCTCCTGAATCCCGTCACACCACTTAACTTTGCTTTCTTGCCTTGCCTTCTCCAGCCATAATAAGGTCTTTCTCACTCTACCCCCCTCCCCTCTCCCCTCTCCTCTCCCCCCTCCTCGCGGCTCTGGCAGAAGATCATGAAGCGTCTGATTAAACGCTATGTACTGAAGGCTCAGGTTGACCGTGAGAACGACGAAGTTAATGAAGGTAAGACACACCTAGCGCCGTCCTTCTGCTCAACAGCTCATATATTTACAAGGAAGAGGGGGCGTTGATGAGTGGGTGTGTGTGTGCATTTCATATATGTACGTTGAGGGGAGGCAGTGATGTGTGTGTTTTATGCAAACCTGCCTAGTGATAGGTAAGCTTAGATAGCTTAGATTCATCATACAAAGCATCTTTGTGTTATGATTATGTGTACAGTTATAACTGTGTATGTTTTCATTCAAACAACTGTTTTTGTCTAAAGTAATGACATGTACTCATTCCAAACAGTCATTGTGTGTGATTTGAGTGGCGAGACCTGCAGGCAGAGTGCTGTCTGTGCGCCCTATCCTCTGTCTGACGATATTGCACGCCACATTGCATGTCCATATGGCGCTTGCCTGTCTACATAAGTTTGTATGTGTGCATAGACAACCCTGTTTTTTTTCCTGCTTACATGCATTTAATCATGTCTCATCTGTGTGTGTGTATGCGTGTGTGCCTGTGTTTCTCTGCGTGTGCATGCGTGCGTGCGTGTGTGTGTGTGGGTGTCCGTGCATTCCTGTGTGTGTGTGTGTTTGCGCCCCTGTGTGTGTGTGTGTGTGTGTGTGCGTGCCTGTGTGTGTGTACGTGTGTGTGTGTGTATGTGCGTGCGTGCATGGTTGCCTGTGTGTGTGTGTGTGTGTGTGCGTGCGTGTCTGTGTGCCTGTGTGTGTGTGTGTGTGTATGCGTGTGTGTGTATGCGCGTGCGTGTGTGCCTGTGCGTGTGTGCCTGTACGTGCGTGTGTGTGTGTGTGCGTGTGTGTGTGTGTGTGTGTGTGTGTGTGTGCAGGCGAGCTGAAGGAGATCAAGCAGGACATCTCCAGCCTGCGCTACGAGCTTCTGGAGGAGAAGTCTCAGTCCACGGGCGAGCTGGCTGGCCTCATCCAGCAGCTCAGTGACAAGTTTGGCAAGAACACCAAGAGACACTGACCACACTGGACACCCCCGCCAGGGAGGGGGAGAGAGGAGGCTGGGGAGAGAGGGGGAGGGTGAGAGAGAGAGAGAGAGAGAGAGAGAGAGAGAGAGAGAGAGAGAGAGCAGGGGTTTACAGGTCTGCCAAAGGGTAAAGTGGGAGATCTGATCGAGAGTGAGTAAGTGCAAGAGAGGGAGATAGAGAGAGAGACAGAGATGTTGTGCGTCTTTGGGAAAGCAGTCTGTACTGCGACAGCAGAAGGCGTGTGGTGAAGGAGATAAAGCCTGCGGCTAAGAAACTGGTAGTGAAGGGTCAGAGTTGAAGAGGGGTCAGTCGTTGGGATGTGAACGTTGGAGTCTAAACTAAAGACAACATTAAGCGGACTCACAGAGAGAGGAAGCAGCAACATTCAGGAGTAACAGCAACATCCTGTGTTCCAGGCATCGTGAACATAGAGATAGCAAATACCAACAGGAGGGAAAACATTGGCGGCGCTGCCAAGAAATATCAGCACAAAAATATCAGGAGAGAGGAAGCAAGAGGGCAGGGAGCAGGAAAAGCTAAAAAAGGAAAGGGGAAAGGGAACTCTAGTGGGGGGTGGGAGCTGTATGTGTGTGGGTGTCATACATGTCTTTAAATGTGTACATAGAAAGCCGCTCACACACATGCAGCCTTTTTGGTGTGTAGGTTAGTAAACAGGGTTTGTCAGATGAACTTGAGGCTGGTAGAAAAGATATATCTCTATATCGGGATGGCTTACACATTGAACTGGACACAGGAGAACAAAACAAGACAGAAAAAAACAGGACAAAAAAGAGTAGGTGAGGGACCACAAGGACAGGGCTTAAAGTCTTACTGTCAGCTCTGTGCAGATCATGAGGTAGCTGTCTGGCGAGATGCTACACCACCACTACACACCAGGCAAGCTAATTAAAACGTTGCAGCCAGTCCTCCACGCACACACCTTTCTGGAACACTTCACAGCTCCAGCCCAGGGGAGGTTCACGGGTAGACACGGGCTGACCAATATGGAGGGCCAAATACAACATCACAAATATATGAACTCAGTTAAATATATTAAGAAATAATGAAGTAGATGATGAAATTACTTGGGTTAATGCGAGTCGTTTGTAGGATATTTTTCTCCTATCCTTTTATCTCTATTCATTTATCGATGTTTGCGTTTTCTTTCCCCTAATTGTGTTTATTTTCCCTTTTATGCATCGCTGGATTTATTTATTTCAGAAATTGTGAAATGTGTGCAAGAGGAAGACACAGATATGTAATGATAGAGGGGAGGGTTACTCAGCCGTGCTAAGTGGAAGGCATGGTGGAACACAAAGGACCAAAAAGGAGAGCCATTTCCCCATAGTCGAGACGGTTGGCTGATGAACAGTCCAATATACATCTCGCGGTTTATTACTAATAGTGAACTTCTCCTAACTGGGAGGTGTCGCTGCTTTGCTGTCAAGCAGAAACTAATTGGAACAAATAAACTTTAACAGCAAGTATTCGTCAGAAATCTCAGCCAAGCATATTAACTGTGGAGAAGCCTTTGTGTTCTGAGTTCTTGACGAATGATTTGAACAAAGAGGACCATCCCCAGGCACTCTGAAATCGATCAACCAATGACAATTATTTCAGGCCTGACAAGCTGGCCAGGATCCAAATACACAAATATATATTTATATACACAGGTGTATTTATAAACAGTACAACAGTAGAGCATATAGTTGATATATGTATAATTTTAATTAATAATACAATAATAAAGATTAAGATATTATATATATATATAATATTGATGAAATCTGATAAAATCAACACTTCTAATGTTTAATTAATTTTATCTTTTTCAAATGTTGATTTTGGTCCTCCATAAACAAACCTGCAAAGACAGAATGTACGTTGGTCAAAGAATCAAAATGCTGTAATCAGGGTTTTATTTTGAGCTTCGTCTTTTTAATTCAGCATATGATCTGAGCTATTCCCTCCTCAGATGACAGGTGATTATGGCATGTCATTTTTAGACCTCAGTTGTCATGTGAACGCTGTCGTCATGGCCCCCACAGAATTCACTGCCAGTTCAAAAAATTCCATTCATTGCCCCTTAATTCCTTCAACTCTCAACTCAAAGTTATCAGTTACTTAGATCCATTATGGGAACACTTTGTTATCAGGACATTCTGGTTACCCTCTTGAACATAAATTGTGTCTGATTCATGGCAGAAAAAGCTCATCAAATTTGTATTATGAAACATCATTACAATTATTAAATGTTTATAATTAATAATGAAACTAGTATTTTTCATTTTATTTTCTTCATTTCAGAAAAATGCGGTCATGAAATGTTAGCCTGTATCTTAATCTTGGTGTGATGTTTGTATGTGTGAGAGAATCAGAGCTCTGTTTTCATGTACAGAAAGTATGTTTGATAGCTGAAAACACTTCCCCGCTACACTATTTGTGATAACCCCAGATTCCCAACCGTAGAAACACACTGAAATGACCCAAATGCTGTATTTCTATATTTTACTTGAAGAAAACAACTATATTGTCATATTTTTGATTCCTGAATTAAAAATAAGTTACCTCTTCGATCTGTCTATTTGCATTGTACATTTGTGCATGCATGTGTGTTTGCGTGTGCGTGCGCGTACATACGTGCATTTTTTCCCTCAATCACAGCCATTAGAGCGGGACAAAACATCTGGATTCAACATCTTTGTGCAAGGACATCAACCCACCTGAACGTACAACTTCACACATACACACACACACACAGTCAAGCGAAAACAAAGATTTATCTTCCCGTGCAAACATCCGCAACTGGCACCAAATATGCATCGTCTGCAACAGCCCGACACGCACACAAGTTCCAGGAAGCATGAGTTTTATTGCTGATTTAATACCAGTTGATTTCACTCAGTTATGAAATATTTGGTCACTTGATAACGTCAATATTTATGAGGGTGTGTGCGTGTGGACGTTTTCTCACCAAGTGTTTGTATGCATGAGTGCACATGTGTGTGTGTGTGTGTGTGTGTGTGTGTTGGTGTCTAAGACAGTGAGAGATGTTACACATTTCCATGCATAACATGTGGCTGCAAGCTCTTACACACACACACACAGGCCTGGTCGGGGTTGGGGGGGGGGGGGGGGGGGGGGGGGGGGGGGGCTTCCTGTGACTGGGCCCTGGGAGGATCCTTGTAAACACTGGTTCCTGCAAGTCGGTTTACTAGACGTTCTGCTGCTCTTCCATTGCGTCCATCCAGTTCTCTGGGCTTCCTGCCTTGTTTCAGCCTGTCACCACATCTGAAAGACCGGGCATTTTATCGTGGGGGTCTGTTCGGTCACACAGGGTGCATAGGGGACAAGGGTTTTACATTTTGTTCAGAGAAGGTGCGAGAAAATATTGACCTAACATGGTCTTGGCCCTGGGGAAGGGTGTTGGACGAAAGGCCACGGGCTTGCATCGTGGGTTTGAATCTGGATCACCGCATGTTGTTTCCCTTCCCGCTCCATTCATTCTTATTCGCATCGGTCCTGCAGCCTCCAGAGGTACCGGGAACCACCGGTCGCACGTAGGTGGAGCTGTGGAAGAAAGACGGGGCTCCGCTCGCAGCAGAGAGCCACCGTGGTGCGTAGCACCTGATCATTCTCTCACACACGCTCACTCACACACACACTCAGAAGACAGGACCCTCGCTGCCTGGATCGCCATAGCAACAAAGCCAGACCGAGGGAGATCAGGGCTTTGGGAAATTCACAATCGTATCTTTGATCTGATGTCACTCGGTACGTTAGTTTTAGGCTGAGGATTGAGCCTTGGTTGATAACAACCTGTAAGATTTTGTGTGTGTGTGTGTGTGTGTGTGTGTGTGTGTAAAGCTTTCGGTGTGTATTCTGGTTTGTGTAAAGGTCGTGAACAAATAATATGTGTACACTTGGACATTTGTGCCCAAATGTTCATTAGTGCGGGTGTGTGCATGCACGTGCATGTTTGTGTGTGCCTGGGTGTGTGTCACATTAGTTTATGTGTGTGTGTGCGTGTGAGTTCTATAGAGTAACACAGGGTCTTTGACAGCTCCTCTCTGGTCTAATTTGTCCTTAAGGGCCCCAAGGCGATGAAACGACTGGTGTTCCTTCACCCACCCACCCTCATTTCTCTCGCTCTCTCGCTCTCTAGCTCTCGCTTTTTCTCTCTCTCGCTCTCTAGCTCTCTAGCTCTCTCTCTCTCTCTCTCTCTCTCTCTCTCTCTCTCTCTCTCTCTCTCTCTCTCTCTCTCTCTCTCTCTCTGCAGATGCTGGGGAGCACTGACCTCCTGGGCCTGAAAGGACAAGACGTCCCTGAGGAAGATTCCTTTGGCCTCCAACCACCCCTTCCTAACCCGCCCTGGAGCCACTACTGTTTACATTCATCCACCTATCTGTGAATGAGTTGGGTTTGTGTGGGTGGACACACCGACGCAAACCTTTCTGTGGTCAATTCCATTTCTATAGCGCTTTTCAGACCTGTGACCAGTCAAAGCGTTTTTCAATTACTGCCTCACATTCACCCATTCATACCATTCAAACACTGACAGTGTCAACCCTGCAAGGCTACAGCCAGCTCGTTGGGTGCAGTTAGGGGGAGGTGTCTCGCTCAGAGACCCCTTTAAGCATCTGTACTCGTGGATGCTTATACGCAGAGATGGGCTCCATACACACACACACACACACACACACACACACACACACATCCACAGGTGCACACACACACACACCAAGAACACCTCCCTCAACCTCTTCTTCCCTCATCACACCGAACTCACCTTGACGTGTCCTCAGCGGTAATCCTCTCCATCACACCAGCAACCGCATAGTGGGGTGTCTGCTCGCTGCAGATCCCCATGCATTAGTCTAGAACATCCAGCTCTCCTCTTGCAGCCGTCCAGTCCTCGTCTTAATTACCCCACGGCAGCCCTCTCCGAGCCCGAACGCCAATATCTCATTTGTGGAGGAGTCAGCGGGGGTTGATGGAGAGATGGCTGGGGAAAGGGGAGCTATCACCAGGCAACGTTTACCTTCCTTCTCCTCAGCCCCGAGGACGACGTCGGAGCATTTTGTTTTTGTTCTTAATGATATTTTATTGGAAATCTTGTTACTGCTATTAGTTACATCTTTTTTCATTCAGTTTTACATAATCTTTCTTCTGATAGTGTGGCAATACGCATAACACACACACACACACACATACACACACAAGTGCACACATGCCACAGGCGTCATTGTCATCAGCAATTTGCTCAGCCAGCCTATTATAGGCCTGTTGTTTGATTGTTATGAAGTTAGTTGAAGGCTAAGTATTGAAGGAACTCTCACTCCTTCTGATTTTCATCTTAACTGATTAACAATACCTTTTTCATAAAACAGTATCGTAAAAAAAGGCTAAATTACCAGACACTTTTGCAAAAGAGATTTTTTTATCTGAAGAGGCTATAAGGGTTACATGAAATAAAAGAACCATGCAAGCATCAGAGTCTATCCTACACCCAGACTCAGGGACTTTCATTTTATTGTGAAGCCAATCAAATTTCTTTGGTTTCATTTTGCAATTCTACTGAGCAAATTAACTAAAATCGAAAATCCAATTTTATTTGACAAGAGAAGCCTTTCATGCGGCATTGGTATTGGTTAGCCATGCTCTCTTGATCTCATTTCATTTCTGCGTTGTTGTTTTTGTAATCATAGTCTCGTTTGCCACATGACTCCTTTTCAATATGGAGGTTATCGCCAAACTCCACGCCACCTGTTGGAGGAGGTACTTCTACTGTTGTCTGGTTTGCAAAATCAATCAATCATATGGTTGATTGTATCTGTGTATGTGTGTGTGCGTGTCTGCTTGTGTGTTCATGTGTTTCTGTGTGTGTACCTGTGTGTGTGCGTGCATGTGTGTGTGTGTGTGTGTGTGTGTATGTGTGTGTGTGTGTGGGACATTGCCTCTCTTCTTCTAACCACCCCATCTTCTTGATGGCCACCATCGAAGCTGTCACCATTATGGTGCATGGAATTGTCTCTTCCCTTCCCAGGACCAGCGTCTGGTGCTCTTTCCGATGATGCCATGTTTGTCATACTGTAGATGGACGAGGTCATACTCCTGTTTAGCTTCTCTGTTCAGCTCTCTTCCTTTACCTTGAAATATGTGTTGGGAGAGAGAGAATGTTTCAGTGAGAGAGAGTCAGACGGAGGGCAAGGGAAAGTGTGTGCGTGCGAATCGTCCACCAGTAATCACCCCTGAGGAGCAGCAGAGTAATGCTTGGCGTAGCACCTGGATGCGGCAGCACCTACGACATATCTTCCCTTGTATGGACTGAAGGTTATAGTGCTCAACACCGCTGGCCTTCTGACTCACTGCTCCTCTCTTGGCCTCTTTTACATATTTCTTCTTTATTTTCCACCTTTCCTTTTGTCGTGTCTGTGTTCCTTCCATCTTGCTCTTTATGTGTCTGCTGTATATCTTTCTCCTGTTCCCTGCTCTCTCGCTCTCTCTCTCTCTCTCCCTCTCTCTCCCTCTGTCTCCCTCGCTACAGTCTGAGTCAGAGGACACTTTGACCCCGGCGACACGGGAGGAGGTTTAATTAAAGGCTAATAAGCGATGCTCTCTCCCTTTCTCTCTCCCCTTCTCTCTCTCCCTCTCCCATCAAAGTGCTTTATGTGTCACGGCTCTCTTGTTCTCTCCCATCTGCCTACACCTGTACATAAACCCTCTCTTCACAGTACTGGTGTGTCTCCTGTCCTCTCACCAAGGGCCTGCAGCATCTTTAGGATCCTCCCACAGACACAGACACTGTGTGAACACCGTGCTGCTACAGCACGGCCACATTCAGGATTATAGGAGTCTAAACTGTGTTAGCTTTGTTATTAACATCGTTGTTAACCCCCTGTTCTGCTGGGTAACCACATGTGTGCTCCTTAACACCCCTACTCCTCTCTCCTCTGCCCTCTCTGTCTCTCTGTCTCTCTCTCTCTCTGGCTCTCTCTCTCTCTCTTTTTCCTCTCTCACTCTCTTTTACCTCTCTCTCTCCCTCTCTCCCGCTCTTTCTCCCTCGCTCTCTCTCTCTCTCTCTCTCTCTAATTATTCAGCCCTGTCTTGTATCCATGGTGTGTCTTTGTCACACAGCTCACTGGAGCAAGGAAACCAGGACCCGCCACTCAGACACCACGCAATCCCCTTGCAATCACATACACACACATACACACACACACTCACTCACTCACTCACTCACTCACTCACTCACTCACACACGCACACATACACACACACTCTCCCACACACACATTTTCACACACACCCATTGTGAGTTGGGGTCATCTAATTTCTCTCGGTCTATGTCTCTCTGTCCCCCTCTCTATCTCTTCTCTCTCTCTTTTCTCTCTGTCTCTCTGTCTCTCTCTCTCTCTCTTTTCTCTCTTTCTATGTCTCTCTCTCTTCTCTATCCATGTCTCTTCCCTTTTCTCTTTGCGCTCCCTTATTACTCATTCATTGCGCCGGTTCCATGCACAGCAGAGAGAAGGATTACAATGTGAAAAACAGATGGCAAACCAGTGTAGCTAAAGCTCAGATCTTGTTGTTCAGTATAGCCTGGGCCTCTGAGATTCCACAGTTGCTTTCTTGACATGTTTAGTTTATTTTGCAAGCCAGAAATGGACACCCGCGCGTGTAATGATCATTCTTTTCACCGCAGGTTAAAGATCATGTCTGGTTAGGCCATTAGGGAACAGCGCTGCATCCTTACCACATGCAACTGACCACAAATGTGACAGCCAACTAAACAAAGAAAATAAGGCCTGCTTTAAAGTATTTTATCCTCAATATAGCAACATCACTCTTTCAAAACCTATTAGCTGATTTACGGGGTGAAAAGCGATTCCGTAAGCTATGATGGGATTTTGTGAAAGCAGAGGCAAAAGTATGTCTATCTTAATTGGTGGTTGCTTCTATTATTTATCTTTCTTTTCTTGGACGTGTGCAGTAACAACTCTATTTTCTTCGCTAGAGCAAGTGAAGGGTCTTTTTTTACTGGGAGGAGGAGAAAACATGTTATGTTCTGGCAAGATAAAGTGACTAATTGTAGAGGCTGATTTCTGCCAAAAAAGGCGTTTGATGTCCTGGCAGGGAGGCACCCCATCTTTAACATGTTGTTTTTGAAGGTGCTGGAACTGTTTCATGGCTAGGTTAAAGAGGGGGTGGTGAGGGGGTAAGATGAACACAATTATGGAAAATGAGGGGTGGATGTGATGCGTGTGTGTGTGTGTTTGTTTAAGATTTCTGTTGTGAATCAGTCAGACAGAAAATGGAATTGTATTGACAAAAGAGACGGACCAGAATCCTAGCTGGTTCTGTTTCCATTAGGGATCCGATTGTGTGGGGTGTGTGGAGTGTGTGTGTAAACAAATATATCACAGAGGGGTGTATATCCACTACTGTTTTGTGTAGAGTGTACTCCCTGAAAGTCGAAACGCCATAGCTTCTGTGGTTGGCTATCTGTGTGGCGTGTTCTCAGTTGTGTGTGTGCGTTCGTGCATGCCTGTGTGTATATGTGTGTGTGTATGTGTGAGTGCGCATGTGCCTGTTTGTATTTGTGTGTGTGTGTATGTTTGTGCCTTAGTGGGGCGGCGTAGCTCAACATTACATAACAATTGTTCCTTTTGTGATAAAAGCACCAAGTTTGGCAGATGTGTTGATAGATATGTTGGGATCAAAACTGGATATTGGGCCATCACAAACTCGCACCCTGGTGGCCGTGGCAGCCATTTTTCAAAATGGCCACCAGCGGTTGGTCACACTTTGCTATCCCATTGGACCCACATGCAATAACAGACATAATCTAGATCCGAGTAACCCTGAGAACAAAATAAAATACTCACTCACAATTCTATGGGCTTTTAAAAAGTAATCTGAGATTTCATTATTTTATTATATAGTGCCGTGAATCAATAAAAACGGTTCTCGCATTATTATTTTGTCAGATGGTGGATACTAGAGATACTAGAGTTGTTTTTATTTAGAAAGTACAGAAGCACATAAGTAACATACCTATACTTATGTATAACTTTTGACGTCTCATTAATAAATATAGTAGAATTAGTAGCATAGGCGGAAATCCCAGAGGGGATGGGGGGATCACGATCCATCCTGGGAAAAGTATGATTTGTCCCCCCAATATATCACTGTAAACATAACTATGTAATTTCAATAATATTAATAACACGCAATGAAAGCATTTGTGCTAATTATAGACACTTAATAGTGCGTTTCTAAGTTTCAAATGATTTCGAACCCCCGCCCTTTGCCTGACATGACTGAACTACCAACATGACACCCAGATGTTGCCAGAGCATTTAATGCTGGCAATTTCACCATTCAGAAGACCAACCGGGTTTTCTCGGCAATCCCCATGGATCAAGCACATGAGCAGAATAATGCTTCCATCAAGAGTGATGGAGGGGCGGTAGGTCTTACAGACAACCCGAGTGCCCTCCGGCGGTGGATGATAGCTGGCCCTGAGGTTGCAGCGCTGATTGAGGACTTTGAAGATGCACAACAGCTCAAGGGAAGATGAGATGAGACGTTCCACCATGACCAGACAGCCAGTGTGCAGAACGTATTTGGGAAAGATGTCTGCTCACTCGTCAATGTAATGGATGAACTGGGAAACTCATTCGAAGAGGAGAGCGAAGACCTGCTTGTCCTTGACAGCAAAGAGATTGTGGATCCATTGGCAGTGGAGACTGTTAAGAAGGCACAGAAGATTGGCCAACAACAGTTCCAAGCATTCACAAAGGAATGTCACAAAGGAAGAACAAAGCCCATTGATGACCTAATCCACCGCAACCGGTTGAAACTGTTTGTTGGCTCAACGACAAAGACGGCAAGTAAGGAGAAGCAGCAGCTGACATCAATGAAAAGTGATGTTCTCACGACTCTACATTAGCTGTCAAATGAGAGATGGAAACCTGGAAGACCTCTTTCAGCATGAGAACCAAGCATGGCCACCAGCGCTCTCCGATGGAGGAAGATTACGACTTGGGACCAAGAGTGACCTTCTGACATGCCTGGAGGACCTGTCTCCAGCTCAGACTAAAGCCCCTGATGCTACCTGTGTAGTTCTTGATGGAGCTGCCATCATTCAGATGATGAAGCCAGTAGGTGTCAAGACATTTGATGAATATGCCCAGCAGGTATTCATCCCATATATCTCTTCTCAGCTACGCAGTGTGTCACATGTGGACCTCGTTTAGGATACTTACAAGGATGACTCCCTGAAAGGCACAGCAAGAGCCAAGCGCAGAAATGGTGTAAGGAGACGTGTGGCTGGGAAGGCTGCCATACCAGGAAACTGGCAGAACTCTCTGCGGGTTGACAGCAACAAGACAGAACTATTCAGTTTCCTGTCCAAGGTCCTCCTTCGGGCGTTCTGTGAGGAAGACAAGGAAGTTGTCCTCACTGATGGGAAGGGGGTGCTCAGCACACAGCTACTGCAGGATCTCCACACCCTGGCCCCATGCAGCCATGAAGCTGATAGTCATATGCTACTGCATGTATCACACGCTGCACAGCATGGCCACCACCAGATGCTCATTCGCACTGTTGACAGGGATGTTGTGGTCTTAGCTGTGTTTGCCATAAGTTAACTACCAGCTGGATGTGAACTGTGGCTAGCATTCAGAACAGGTAAGGGCTTTCGCTACCTGGCAGCCCACCAAATAGCTGTGTGCCTCGGACCTGAGATGTCATGTGCCCTTCCAATGTTCCATGCTTTGACAGGCTGCGACACTGTATCCAGCTTTGCTGGAAATGGAAAGAAGGCAGCGTGGTCAACATGGAAGTCACTGACAGATGCACTATTGATGCTGGAAAATGGACCAAAGGAGATCCCAGATGATGCAATGAACATTATTGAGAGGTTTGTCATACTTATTTTTGACAGAACCAGCACCTGCACCAAGGTGGACTATGCAAGAAGGAAGCTCTTTCCACGGAAAAACTCGGCGCAGCGAATCCCACCTAATCCCTGATCTGGTGGAACATGTCAAGAGAGCAGTCTACCAGGGTGGTCACATCTGGGGGAAGACACTGCTACCAGACCCTGTACTGCCATCACTAACTGACTGGGGGTGGGTGAAAACAGGAGAAATGTATGAGCCCCACTGGACAAAGTTGCCACAAGCATCAAAATCCTGCCACGAGCTGATCTCTTGTGGCTGCAAGAGTGGTTGCAGAAAGCGCTGCAGGTGCAAGAAGGCTGCACTTCAGTGCATAGGTCTGTGAGGGAGAATGTGCCAGCTGACTCAGTACATTCACTGACCATTGTTACAAGTGCCTATGTTAATATGTAACTGTACTCGCTACTGCTACGGTTTAATCCAGTTATCACTATAACATGTAGAGACAATCTCACAATTTTGTTGCATTTTCCTTCATTGATCATTGCCTTACATTGTAATAAAACACATATTCCACTTTAACTTGTATGTAAATAATATTTGTGGTGCTGAACGCATGGAAACAGCAGCTTGGGAGTGGCCAAAGTGTTCTATGCCAGTAATCGCTGGCGGCCATTTTGGAAAATGACTGCCATGGTCATCCCAATACCGATCTGCAATGGCTCAATATCCAGATTTCTTCTAAATATATTAAGCTATAAATGTACCAAATTTGGCACTTTTATCACAAAATGAACAATAGGTTAGCTATGCCGCCCCACTACCTGTGCAGGCCTGCCCGTGTGTGTTTGTGTTAGTGTGAGCCATCAGGGAGTCGAAGGTTCCTCTGTGCCGACAGTTTGGACTACCAGGGAATAAGACCCCCCCCCCCCCACACACACACACACACACACACACACACACACACCCAACACTACCACCCACCCATCCAAACCAAGACACCCACCCACGCTCTCAGACAGTGTGGTGTACACAGAATGACTTGAAGAAAGTGATGTACACTTGTTTTTCATGAACAAAGAGAGTGAGACCAAATCCCAGCCTGTGTGTCACACATTAATGCCTGTTGATGCGTGTGTTTGTACACGTGCGCACATGAGTGCACATGAATGCACGTGTACGAATGCACGTGTCAAGGTGGGTGTCTGTAACCCCCGGAGACCTCACCTCCACCAAACAAAAGAACTGAGAGCATAATCAGCTATCGGTTTTCACGTAACATCACGGGCTAGGATTTGGTTTGGTGACAAGCATGGACTATTTGTGCTTTAGATGCTTCAAATGTGTTTCATTAACTCCACTGTGTGTCGAGCACATGAAGCAAGAGAATGAGCGAGCGATGGAAGGATGTTAAGAGGGGCTATTAGGTTCCAGTCTGTTTGGGGAACGACCTGACTTTGCTGTGGATACAACTCACGCTGTGAAAAGCGCAGCAGCAATATTCCGATTTCATGGAGCAAAACCCCTGTAGGCCGCCGATAAACAAAGTCTGCACTGAGGCCTGATTACAGCGGCTTCTGCTCGTAGACCAAACTCAATAAAATGACAGTTGTTAACAGAATCTTATTGGTTGACTGCCACAGAAAATAGTGTAGAGTATTATAACAAAATCCTGTTATATTGTGTGTGCGCGTGCGTGTGTGTTTATGGGTTTGTGTGTGTTTCAGTCAGTCCTGTATGTGTGTGTC
>JACYXH010000428.1:82500-145844 GCA_026745465.1 Lota lota | reverse complement strand
GGTGTGTAATGAGATGTGATCTAATTCATGCTTTTCACCCATCAGATGAGGAGGAAGAGGAGAACACAGAAGATCAGGATGAAAGAGGGAATCAAAGAGGGCTCATCGACGATGGAGAAGAGGAGGAGGAAGAAGCAGGGAGCAAGAGCGGAGCAGGCAGTGATTCAGATGAGGAAGTCAGACATCGACGCAAGAAGCGCAGTAAGTTAGATTTTTGTGGTGCAAAGGGTTAAACTAATCTCTGTGGCTCAGGGACGGACACCCAAGGTGGCCTTTAATTAAGAAAAAACGCTCTGTGGCTTCTATGTTTGATTGTGCTCTAAATGAACACGTGCCACCAGCCAGTGACGGGTCAGTTTGAACTAGGGTTAAACAAACCCTTTACTTCGATGTCTCTCGCTTAAGCTGAGCAGCTGAAACAAAAAATGTCCTGCGGGATCCATGAAATAAATCATAATTAAAAAGCCATTAATATGCTAAATGTAAGAGGTGTTTGAGAGGACACTGGCCTCAGGTTAAAATAACATGTCCTAGAATAGCAGCGGCAGGCCATCTGTTTGGTGATCGATTCATCCTTTGCTGATTCATGACAGAAGTGTGAAGCAGTTCTCCTCTCCCACGCTTTTCTGCCTTGCTTGTGAATTGAAGTGATTTTGCATTTGATAACATTGCTCATTTTAATTAAATGTCAGCAAGAAATAACAGTTGCATAGCTTTATGGTTCCACTGGTATTTTGAATCCTGCATCGTAAAAGTTGGCAGGCTGTTCCTCAGTTTGCTTTTTAGTTTTGCGTTTTGAAGAGCCGCTCAACCATGGCTATATAAGAATGCTTTCTGAAAGGAACTGTTAATGGTGTTCAAGCAAGCATACACCATCACTGCAGATAGCCATGTGGCGCACAGTGTGCAACCCTTTTCTACTTAACTGTGAAGACCATATAGACTTCATTATGAAGACATGCGTAGTCAGTCTCCTCTCGGACTGTAATACTGACGGCTCCTCGTTCTCCACACAGACTATGATGACTATCTGGACGACGACGACCTTGACCTCATTGAGGAGAATTTAGGGGTCAAAGTGAAAAGAAGGGTAAGGAACTGTGTAGCAATGTCCCCTACTACACGCCACCTAGGTGGCTTTTCCCACGCCACCTAGGGGACTTTCCTCGGGCTCCTCCAAACCAATGGACACAGGGTGGTGATGTTGAAAATCCGGTTTATTGTAATGGTTGTATAGAATGAGGCATGCAGATGGTGCTCCATGCTGCCATGCCGGAGAGCTCTCCCTGAGTGTGTGTGCAGCCCCACCCAGGCCCAGAGTCCAATCAGTCTGACTCGGGCCAGGTGAGGCTGCTTAAACCAGCCGTCATCCACACACACTCCCACAAACTGGTTTGCTTTGGTCTTGTTGCGTTCCATCTCTATCGCGCTTGCTGTCCAGGCGACCGGCGGTCAGCTTTTCACCACAAACCCTTCTCCACAGAAAAAGAAGTATGAGCGCGTCAAGCCGATGGACGACGACGATGAAGAGGACGACGATGGGAAGGATCTCATCGCGGACAAGATCTTCACGGGGGACGGCGATGGCGAGCTTGAGGAAGGGGAGACGGTGGATGTGCCGATTCAGCATCATGAAGACGAAGAGGGAGAGGACGAGGAGTCAGGTGAAGACACATTCTCCCTAGAGATGGTGTAAAAGAATGTCCTGAACGAGCACAAGCGAACGCTAGAAAATGATTTCATATGTTGATCCTAATACACTAAAAGGTATTTTATCTTCCCATGCCACAGACATTGACGATTTTATTGTGGACGACGACGGCCGGCCCATCACCAACAAGCGGGGCAGAAAATATTCTGGCTACACGGATGCGTAAGTACTGCAGTTATTAGTATGTAACTGGTGTTGTTGTGCTTTGAAGCTGCCAATACAAGTACAATACAGTGTACTTCCTATGTAAGTTAAACCCCTCCATCAGAACAGTAAACACAATGTCAACAGGATCAGTTATTAGTATGTAACTGGTGTTGTTGTGCTTTGAAGCTGCCAATACAAGTACAATACAGTGTACTTCCTATGTAAGTTAAACCCCTCCATCAGAACAGTAAACACAATGTCAACAGGATCAGTTATTAGTATTCCAGTCTGGGCCTGGACATCATATTGCTGTAATAATATCCATATCCAATATGAGGTAATGTGATTAGGCCTGAATACCTCATTTCAAGCTTTGAATCAGTTAGTAGGCTTAAGTGGCGCTGTGCCACCATACTCCTTTCCAACGTGTTACATTTCATAATAGGGCTATGGCGACACGGACATTTAGTTGATGTGGTTGTTTCTTTTCCATGTCATTTCTGTAAATTGGTTAAAAACCATGTTTTATTGGAATAATGCTTAAAAACGAAGGTGCTGTGTGTAGGAATCCATTCTCTTTCGGGTCCACTCTTGGTCCGACTCGGTTACGGCAGAGTCGCACACCAGACGCGCCGCGTCTCACCGCGTCTCACCGCGTCTCACCGCGTCTCACCGCGTCTCACCGCGTCTCACCGCGTCTCACAGCGTCTCACCGCGTCTCACAGCGTCTCACAGCGTCTCACAGCGTCTCACCGCGTCTCACAGTGTCTCACCGTGTCTCACCGCGTCTCACCGCGTCTCACAGCGTCTCACCGCGTCTCACAGCGTCTCACCGCGTCTCACAGCGTCTCAGTGTCTCACAGCGTCTCACCGCGTCTCACCGTGTCTCACCGCGTCTCACAGCGTCTCACCGCGTCTCACCGTGTCTCACCGCGTCTCACAGCGTCTCAGCGTCTCACAGCGTCTCACCGCGTCTCACAGCGTCTCACCGTGTCTCACCGCGTCTCACCGCATCTCAGTGTCTCACGGCGTCTCACCGTGTCTCACGGCGTCTCACCGTGTGTCAGTGTCTCACCGCGTCTCAGTGTCTCACCGCGTCTCACAGCGTCTCACCGTGTCTCACCGTGTCTCACCGCGTCTCAGTGTCTCACAGCGTCTCACCGCGTCTCACAGCGTCTCACCGTGTCTCACCGTGTCTCACCGTGTCTCAGTGTCTCACCGCGTCTCAGTGTCTCACAGCGTCTCACAGCGTCTCACAGCGTCTCACCGCGTCTCACCGCGTCTCAGTGTCTCACAGCGTCTCACCGCGTCTCACCGCGTCTCACAGCGTCTCACCGCGTCTCACAGCGTCCTGCAGGAGACAGAGAACGCCCGTGGCAGGACTCCAGTTTAGTAGGAGGGCTGTTGATGGAGGACGGTTTGGAGCAGTGCTGGAGGTGCTAGTGCGGCTGTATGGCAGCGCCGGCGTGAGCGCTCTCAGTGGAAACACGAGCCCTTTGAACGGGGCACCCTTCTTCACATGATCGTGAAGCTAAAAGGGGGTTTGTACTTTGGGCAAAGTTTCAATGGAATCACACCAGGCTTTTACAGGCTCCTAACCCTACTCAAGAAAGAGCATGTGTAGAAGAAACGCACTATTCTGTGTAACAATGTATGTGTTGTGGATTCCTTCATTTATTTAATTATGGCATACAATTAACATTCTGGACGAAGGATCGGCAGAAAAGGAAAAAAGGCAGATACGCTGATCTTCCTCCAGAAGAACTGTTAAAATAAGGCTTGAGGCCTTTTTGAATCCAGCTGCACCATATGTTGCTCTATGCCACGCTCTTTTCTTTGGCCGTTAATTGTTTGTTTATTGATTAGTCCTTTTTGTTCTACATGTCCATTTTCACAATAGTAGTCTATAATAGTTATTTATTCAGAACCATGTGAACTGTTGCTGCTGAAGGAAGATATCTCGTTCTTAATTTCTTTTCTTCTTCTAAAAGAGCCGATACAAGTACTGTTAAAGCACCTGATCGATAAGCACTATCGATAAGAGTAGAAGTATTCAAATCTTAGCGGTACCCATCCCTATTCGTTAGGTTTTTAATAAGTATTATTATTACAACCACTTAGTTTAATGTCGGTCTTGTTGATTCTCTCACTGTACGGCAGGAGTGCTGTCGAAGTATTCAAATAATGTTCAAATATACAAAGCTAACGAAGAATAATTCAATGTTTGGCCAGTCGCGCTCAGCACAAAATGTGATCCATATGACGATGTGTTCATATTAGGCCTTTCCAGCTGCATGTAATGAATAGCAAGAGCGTAGGTCAGCTTGGCCATCGTACAAACACTGCTAATGAGGGTTCCTCCATTTTCCTCAAGTGCAAGTGATTCAACGGTTGTTAAAGACATACAGATGGTTGATATAAAAAGCGCACCACAGCCACGCTGTCGATGAATCAAAGCATGAGATAGAACATCCATTCAGCCCTTTTCCTGTGAACCCACAGCGCCCTCCAGGAAGCCCAGGAGATCTTCGGCGGAGACTTTGCCAACTTTGATGCGGACGCGTACAAGCAGGGCGAGGAGGACCAGCACAACAAGCAGACCAAGCGGACGCATGGGAGGAAGAGCATCTTTGAGGTGTACGAGCCCAGTGAGCTGGAGAGCAGCCACATGACAGAACAGGACAACGAGATCCGCTCCACCGACATGCCTGAGAGGTTCCAGGTGGGTTGGTGTTCAGGTGAACATGTATGTGGAACAAACCCATAGAAACATATCCCGTCTGCACCTGCAACGCCCTCTGACCTCTGACCTCCAGTACATTAAGTCTTTGTTGCGGATAGTTTATGATGCAAAATAAGAGGGAAGTGGACGTGTCTGCAGGGATGCAATTAACTAAAGGAATCGACACAATAAAGATGTCAGGAGATTGGCATGGCCACAGTATCAGACTTCGTGGCTACAGTGGCGATGGTTACGCTAACATAATATCTTTCAATTGGAGAGAGAAAGGGAGTTATCTCTAGTTGAAGGAGCCTTTATACAAATGCATTTGAAATTTACTAGTAAGAATTTTTTATCATTTGTCTGTAGTTTGATATTATTATCAGGATGCATTTTTCCACGACATTAGTGGGAAGCATGCCATTGTGTAGAGCTTGTATGCATGTGGTTCCTCCCTGTACAATCTGCGTTCCAAAAAGCATGTCAAACAATGTATTGAATTAGTTTGGTCAGACAGTGGGTACTTCTTTGATGTCAGAACATATTGGATAGCTTGCATGTAAAAGTATGGGAGGAGCCTAAGAACATCAGTATGTTTCTACAGAGTCACAACATTGCTAGTGTTGAAGGTTGGCCATCCTTTGACCTTTGATCCTTTGACCTCTGTCCCTCTGCTCTCAGCTGAGATCCATCCCCATCAAACCAGCTACGGGTGATGAGCTAGAAGAGGAAGCCGAGTGGATCTTCAGACATGGATTCTCAACCCTGACCATTTCCATGCAGGTAGGATCTACTCACTCCTTTACTCTCCCACTGTCTCTCCTCACTGCTTCCTAATCGCTTCCCAACTCAAGTCATATAATGTGTCTTACTCTCCCACTGTCTCTCCTCACTGCTTCCTAATGGCTTCCCAACTCAAGTCATATAATGTGTCTTACTCTCTTTGTGCCCGTGGTCACCAGGAGAGCACAGACTACCTGGACAGGGGGACAACCACAAACCTTAGCAGGAAAGGTCCCAGCACCATCGCTAAGATCAAGGCAGCTCTGAACTTCATGAGGAACCTGCACTTTGAGGTACAGACCCTCTGGTCACCTCTGAAATCCCCTCCTTCCTGGAGTGTGCTGGTGCTCCAGCGGTCGGCTGTTAGCTGGGCGCTCATGAGGCTGATGTCTCTGCTTCTAGGTTCCCTTCATAGCGTTCTACAGGAAGGAGTATGTGGAGCCAGAGCTGAACATCAACGACCTGTGGAAGGTGTTTCAGTGGGACGAGAAGGTGCGTGATCCCAAAATGAGTCCATTAGGTTGAACAGATACAAATGAGTGGTAAAGCTGATCCTTTTCATTCGTTTTATGAATGGGCCAAGTAAAGATCCAAACAATTTATGTTCAGAAGATCTGGGCCAGTAGTTGGCCCCTGGCATCACATGTATGTATTGGGAATATTAGTAGAGAATAGTAGAGAATATTCTCTACTATTTCCCATTCATTCCCAGAATCTCAATCTATAGATCATACTACTAGCAATGCATTTTTCTTTTGCCACTTATTGAACCTTGAAGCTCAATGACCTGACCTTTGAACCCTAGTGGACGCGGCTGAGGATGCGGAAGCAGAACCTGACCCGTCTGTTCCGGAGGATGCAGTCGTACCAGTACGAGCAGATCTCTGCGGACCCTGATAAACCCCTTGCTGATGGCATCCGCCCTCTGGACACAGCAGATATAGAGAGGTAGGCGTCCTACCGTCCCTCATCTTGATGGGTTTGTGTCAGAGGGTTAGGGAGTGAGGGGTGAGGGAGGGGGCCAGATGGGAGGGATCAACATCGGAACAGCTCCTTCTAGGCTCAGAGGGGTTGCTCCTCCTACCGTCCCTCATCGTGGTTGGTTTGTGTCAGAGGGTTAGGGAGTGAGGGAGGGGGCCAGATGGGATGGATCAACATGGGAACAGCTCCTTCTAGGCTCAGAGGGGTTGCTCCTCCTACCGTCCCTCATCGTGGTTGGTTTGTGTCAGAGGGTTAGGGAGTGAGGGGTGAGGGAGGGGGCCAGATGGGAGGGATCAACATGGGAACAGCTCCTTCTAGGCTCAGAGGGGTTGCTCCTCCTACCGTCCCTCATCTTGGTTGGTTTGTGTCAGAGGGTTAGGGAGTGAGGGGTGAGGGAGGGGGCCAGATGGATCAACATGGGAACAGCTCCTTCTAGGCTCAGAGGGGTTGCTTGAGTTCAGCTGTGTAATCGACGCGTGCTGTTGTTGACCACGTCGCCCGTCTGTCAGCAGGCTGAAAGATGTCCAGTCGTTGGATGAGCTGAGCGACGTGTACGACCACTTCCTCCTCTACTATGGCCGAGACGTCCCCAAGATGCAGAACGCCGCCGCAATGAGCAAGAGGAAGAAGAAGCTGAAGAAGATCATCGAAGTGAACGAGGACGGTGAGGCACTCCGGCGTGCTGCCATGGCAACATGAGTGGATACCAACACATCGTACCACTTTGGGTGTAGCTAATGTGTTAGTCCTAGCGTTACGCATTGCAGGAAAAGACCTATTGCCGAAGGGGCGGGTCACACAGACCCATAAAGAACGCCGTGGCAGAGTGCTTCTGGAGAAGCTGAATTGGGCCATTTAAAGAGTCTGAACGCTAACAATGGACCAGAACCATGCTCTGCCTCTTAACATTGCTTTAATTTCTGAATATTATCCCTTCAAATCAGCTTCTTATCGTTGGAGGGCATTTTGTTTCGTCTTCTCTCTTTCTGACGTGGGGGGCTGCTTCGCGCCCAGCATCCAAAGTTGAATATATTTAGACTTTTATGCTTAACTTAACTTTAGAAATGCTAGAAAACAGGAGGCGCCTTGGCCTCGAAACTGAGGACATGTTGATGTTGCATGGTTTGGTTCAATGATTCTTTGGTCTGCAGTCACTCTAAAGATGTGTATGTTTGAAGAAATGGCCATGAGAGCCATGTTTCTGGAACTATGTATTCGTTATGAACTCTTCTTTTCCTCGTCTTCTCGTAGGCGAGGAAGAGGAGGTAGAGGTGGAGGAAAATGACGAGACCCAGAAAGGACCTGATCTGAAGCTGGCGTCTCGTAGAGACATGTACAGCATATGTCAGGGCGCGGGCCTCGGTAAGTCAGCACTTCTTTGGAGTCCAGGTTCACTAGAAGACAAATCCAGCCCAGGCCTTGAAGTCTACCATTTGGATGCCCTAATTAACCAAGCAGCAGCCATGACTGACGTTTTAAAATGTACATGAAAATGTCATTACATTCTCGACATACAAAGCAAATACATTTTTCTTTGTTGGATCAGGATCTTAGCTGCTAGTTTACCCTCATACGGTGTATTTTGAGAGGTCCCGTTTGAGTGTTTTATTTCAGTAAAAGTTCTTAAGGATTAATTGTGAGGCGGCCATTCCATTCCCTGCTTCAATGGGCCAGTTTGAAAAAGGTCGCGATGGCGGTGCCGTAGCGTTAAATCTACTGATCATTACGGTCGTGTGTAAGCAAACGAGAGAGAGAGAGAGAGAGAGAGAGAGAGAGAGAGAGAGAGAGAGAGAGAGAGAGAGAGAGAGAGAGAGAGAGAGAGAGAGAGAGAGAGAGAGAGAGAGAGAGAGAGAGAGAGAGAGAGAGAGAGAGAGAGAGACTGCCATATTTTATTCTGTTAGATTCTGTTATTAATGCAACCCAGAGGTTAGTTTGACCAGTTAGTTAGTTTGACTACTGCCATATTTTATTCTGTATTCTGTTAGATTCTGTTATTAATGCAACCCATAGGTTAGTTTGACCAGTTAGTTAGTTTGACTACTGCCATATTTTATTCTGTATTCTGTTAGATTCTGTTATTAATGCAACCCATAGGATAGTTTGACCAGTGCATGGCTGGAACAGAAAAACATGGCAGGTTTAGTTTTTCTCCATTGTACCTTTAGCCATAATTACTACACGGTAGACTACTACTGTTTGTGTGTACTGGCGGCACAATGTGGCCTCCTTACTCTCAGAGACAGTGCTACCATGGTAACTAACACTTAACTTACCTCTTTTCTGCAGATGGGTTGGCCAAAAAGTTTGGCTTGACTCCAGAGCAGTTTGGGGAGAATCTGAGGGACAGCTACCAGCGCCATGAAACTCGCCAGTTCCCTGCAGAACTCATGGAGCTGGCCAAAGGCTATGTCTGCAGGCAAGATCTTCCTCATCCAGAGGAACAACCATCCAAACTTTCTCTTCATTATCAATTATCTTTGATCAATTATCGATGAAAACTGAAACGTATTAAATGAGGGAAAATCAAGTTAACACTATTTGGCTATAGCAATGTAAAATTGTTTGTAGGACTTTCTGTTATTGTAATATGATAGAGATATGAAGTCTATGGTATTTTGAGGTGTATCTTAACGTGCTACACATTTTGAATGTAATTAAAGCTTCATGAGCTTTATGATCAGCGCTAACCCCAAAGACACGTATTCTTCCTGTCTTCCCGGTAGCATTCCTGCCGTAAGTTTAAAAGATCCCCCCCCCCCCCCGTGTCCCTTCAGTCAGTTCAGCTCCCCGGAGGCGGTCCTGGAGGGGACCCGCTACATGGTGACCATGCAGCTGGTCCGGGAACCCCTGGTCAGACACGTGCTCAGGCAGACCTTCCAGGAGCGCGCCATGGTCAACATCAAACCCACCAAGAAGGGCAAAAAGGTACGCTAGCACGAGGACACAGTCCCACTGGATGCTAACTAAAGCAACAAGCAGTGGTAGGTTACGTAGCACTGCTATCTTTGACCTTTCTTCATTCTTTTTCTGTTGAGTTGTATTGTCACTTTGTTTCAGTTTATTGTAAGCATAAAAATATGCATCCCTGATTCCCCACCTAAAAGAGAAGGGTTTGCACCTCCCCTCACTAACATCCCTTCACCTCTCCTCCTGCTCCTCTGACAGGAGGTGTACCTCCCCTCACTAACATCCCTTCACCTCTCCTCCTGCTCCTCTGACAGGAGGTGTACCTCCCCTCACTAACATCCCTTCACCTCTCCTCCTGCTCCTCTGACAGGAGGTGTACCTCCCCTCACTAACATCCCTTCACCTCTCCTCCTGCTCCTCTGACAGGAGGTGGACGAGGCTCACTTTGGCTACTCCTTCAAGTACATGAAGAACAAGCCGGTGAAGGAGCTCAACGGGGAACAGTTCCTCAAGATGTGTCTGGCGGAGGAGGAGGGACTGCTCACCATAGACATCTGCATCGACCTCATGGGCATCAAGGGGTAGAATTTTTTTTTCACCAAGTCTCTTTACACCAGGAGCCCTCACGTTCCACCAAGTCTCTTTATACCAGGGGCCCTCACGTTCCACCAAGTCTCTTTATACCAGGAGCCCTCACGTTCCACCAAGTCTCTTTATACCAGGGGCCCTCACGTTCCACCAAGTCTCTTTATACCAGGGGCCCTCACGTTCCACCAAGTCTCTTTATACCAGGGGCCCTCACGTTCCACCAAGTCTCTTTATACCAGGGGCCCTCACGTTCCACCAAGTCTCTATATACCAGGGGCCCTCACGTTCCACCAAGTCTCTTTATACCAGGGGCCCTCACGTTCCACCAAGTCTCTTTATACCAGGAGCCCTCACGTTCCACCAAGTCTCTTTATACCAGGCTGCTTGGCTGGCTTTACTCCGTTTGATGCATAAAGAAAGAAGTGCTCATCTACTGGGATGTAGATGGTTGTGTTTCTTTGAGGTGAGGTCTCAAAGCCCTGACTGCTTCTCTCTCTCGTGTACTGCGATGTAGATGGTTGTGTTTCTTTGAGGTGAGGTCTCAAAGCCCTGACTGCTTCTCTCTCGTGTACTGGGATGTAGATGGTTGTGTTTCTTTGAGGTGAGGTCTCAAAGCCCTGACTGCTTCTCTCTCGTGTACTGGGATGTAGATGGTTGTGTTTCTTTGAGGTGAGGTCTCAAAGCCCTGACTGCTTCTCTCTCTCGTGTACTGGGATGTAGATGGTTGTGTTTCTTTGAGGTGAGGTCTCAAAACCCTGACTGCTTCTCTCTCTCGTGTTGCTTCCCTCCTCCCCAGGTTTGCTGGGGACCAGACGTACTTTGATGAGATCAAGCAGTTCTACTACAGGGACGAGTTCAGCCACCAGGTGCAGAAGTGGAACAGGCAGCGTACGCTGGCCATCGAGAGGGCCTTCACCCAGTTCCTTTACCCCCAGATGGCCAAGGAGCTGAAGAACAACCTCATCGCAGAGGCCAAGGAGAACATCGTCAGGGTAATGGAATGTCATGGTCATATACTCTACCTGGAAAAAGAGAATCCATCAATCTAGGAAACGATCAAGAATTGTTATCTTTTTCTATTTTCATATTTGAGTTTGTTATTGATATTTTGAAAACCTCGAAATGAGCTACCTCTGCTACATTCATTTACATGTCTTTAATAATGACGACTGCAGTCTGGACTGAACCTTTTTGCTAAGCTGTTTAGTTGGAGTTTCTTATATAGCATACAACGTACTAGTTTGTTACCGTTACCTTAACATTGATCAACACATCGACCTGCAACAATCCTCTAGACAGCTTTAAACCCCCAAAATACCCACTGCCACCCCTGTCCATCTGTCCCCCCAGTCGTGCTGCAGGCGTCTGTACAACTGGCTGAAGGTGTCCCCCTACAGGCCGGACCAGCAGGTAGAGGAGGATGATGATGACCTGATGGACGAGAGCCAGGGTAAAGGCATCCGTGTGCTGGGCGTGGCCTACGCTCCCAGCAGGTACGTGCTGCTTCTCTGCACCCCTCACACTGACTTTCCCCTTGTGCGGCAAGGAGCCTGAAGAGTTAATGATGAAGGCGGTATGGAGAACCTTTCAAATCAAGCTAAAGTTCTCATTTGAAAGATATTGTTTCCCCCCTCCCAAAAAACCCCGGTGAATTGTATGACATTTAATCTTGTTCGCTGATCATTGCACTGACCACTGAGAAATCAGTTTGAATGATTCAGTTTGAATCCTGTCTTTGTAATCCAGTGAGAAGCCTGGACATAAGGTTCTTCTAATAACAGCATTAGCTGGCAGGTGTTGACCAAGCCGCCTGGGTCTTGTGTGTGCTCAGAGACACGCCCGTGTTCTGCGCTCTGATCAACGGAGAGGGAGAGGTGGTGGACTTCCTGCGTCTGCCCTACTTCATGTACAGAAGAAACGCCTTCCGGGAAAACCAACGACAGAAGAAGGTACGAGCCCCGGGTCTGAGACTTCCTGACTACCCTTGGTCAGGGTGTTTCCCCTTGCTTGATACCTGAAACTGCATCTTATATGTTGAGCTGAACCAACCCGAGATAGTCTTCCGTTTGCTCTCCTTGTCGATGGAAATGAAAAGTGCTTAGGGCTTCTAACTTGTGTATGTGATTGATCCTCAGGCGACTGACATCGAAAACCTCAAGAAGTTCCTGAGGTCCAAGAAGCCTGGCGTTGTGGCGGTGGGCGGGGAGAACAGGTGAATACTGGATCCTGTGTGTGTTGGTTCACCGTGGGCGGCCATGTTCGGGCCGAGGTGTTGAGTGCTCTTGTGCTCCGCCCCCAGGGACGCCCAAATGATCATGGAGGACATCAAGAAGGCGCTCAGCGAGCTGGAGCAGGAGTCGTCCCTCCCCCCCGTGGGGGTGGAGCTGGTGGATAACGAGCTGGCCACCCTCTACATGAACAGCAAGAAGTCAGAGGTGCACTCCTGCTTTATATACATGTGGCTCAACACCCAGACACACTCAGGGTGCAGTGGGTGTGTTCCCTCCTAGGGCTGCACATTCACTCAGGGGGCAGTGGGTGTGTTCCCTCCTAGGGCTGCACATCCACTCAGGGGGCAGTGGGTGTGTTCCCTCCTAGGGCTGCACATTCACTCAGGGGGCAGTGGGTGTGTTCCCTCCTAGGGCTGCACATTCACTCAGGGGGCAGTGGGTGTGTTCCCTCCTCCACATTCACTCAGGGGGCAGTGGGTGTGTTCCCTCCTCCACATTCACTCAGGGGATAGTGGGTGTGTTCCCTCCTCCACATTCAATTGCATATTAATCGAAAACAAGATTTTTGGAAAGGTCTGAATGACCGCAAAATAAATAGTTGAATAAATACATTGCATCTGTTAGAGTAAAAGGGTTACAACACAGCAATAGGCGCCCTTACGGATCACAGGGTGCGTTAAGGGCGCTAAAGTCTGTCTGAGGAATCACTAAGGCTAACTAATGAAGCAACGGGATCTGGTGCCAGGTGGGCAATGGGTTAATAATGGTTCTCCCTGCTAATGGGCAGCCCTAGTTCCTGTATGTTTTGGGTTAGGGTTAGGCTAACCCTAAGCCAATGGGTTAATAATGGTTCTCCCTGCTAATGGGCAGCCCTAGTTCCTGTATGGTTTGGGTTAGGGTTAGGCTAACCCTAAGCCAATGAGTTAATAATGGCTCTCCCTGCTAATGGGCAGCCCTAGTTCCTGTATGTTTTGGGTTAGGGTTAGGCTAACCCTAAGCCAATGGGTTAATAATGGTTCTCCCTGCTAATGGGCAGCCCTAGTTCCTGTATGGTTAGGGTTTGGGTTAGGCTAACCCTAACCCTAAGCCAATGGGTTAATAATGGTTCTCCCTGCTAATGGGCAGCCCTAGTCCCTGTATGTTCTGTGGGTAACCCACTCCCCCTCCTCCTCCTCAGGCTGAGTTCAGGGACTACCCTCCCCTGCTGCGCCAGGCCGTGTCCATCGCCCGCAAGATCCAGGACCCCCTGGTGGAGTACACGCAGGTGTGCAGCAGTGATGAGGACATTCTCTGCCTCAAACTGCACCCCCTGCAGGTAAACAGGGAGGGACCTCTTTTAAACAGTTGTGGAAAGAAAGTGTTGACTAAATGTTATGTTTCTTACTGAGAACTTACTTACTGATGATCTGTGGTTGAATCTTAGATGTTGACTAAATGTTACGTTTCTTACTTACTGATGATCTGTGGTTAAATCTTAGATGTTGACTAAATGTTATGTTTCTTACTTACTGATGATCTGTGGTTAAATCTTAGATGTTGACTAAATGTTATGTTTCTTACTGAGAACTTACTTACTGATGATCTGTGGTTGAATCTTAGATGTTGACTAAATGTTACGTTTCTTACTTACTGATGATCTGTGGTTAAATCTTAGATGTTGACTAAATGTTATGTTTCTTACTTACTGATGATCTGTGGTTGAATCTTAGATGTTGACTAAATGTTACGTTTCTTACTTACTGATGATCTGTGGTTGAATCTTAGATGTTGACTAAATGTTATGTTTCTTACTTACTGATGATCTGTGGTTAAATCTTAGATGTTGACTAAATGTTATGTTTCTTACTGAGAACTTACTTACTGATGATCTGTGGTTGAATCTTAGATGTTGACTAAATGTTATGTTTCTTACTGAGAACTTACTTACTGATGATCTGTGGTTAAATCTTAGATGTTGACTAAATGTTACGTTTCTTACTTACTGATGATCTGTGGTTGAATCTTAGATGTTGACTAAATGTTATGTTTCTTACTTACTGATGATCTGTGGTTGAATCTTAGATGTTGACTAAATGTTATGTTTCTTACTTACTGATGATCTGTGGTTGAATCTTAGATGTTGACTAAATGTTATGTTTCTTACTTACTGATGATCTGTGGTTGAATCTTAGATGTTGACTAAATGTTATGTTTCTTACTTACTGATGATCTGTGGTTGAATCTTAGATGTTGACTAAATGTTATGTTTCTTACTTACTGATGATCTGTGGTTGAATCTTAGATGTTGACTAAATGTTATGTTTCTTAACTACTGATGATCTGTGGTTGAATCTTAGATTTTGACTAAATGTTATGTTTCTTACTTACTGATGATCTGTGGTTGAATCTTAGATGTTGACTAAATCCAAGTTATCTACTAAGTATGCACTGCCAATGCCGCCTTTTCTTTTTAAACCTGAAATTGTGTCCCTCCTCTCTGTCTGTCTCTGTCTGTCTGTCTCTGTCTGTCTGTCTGTCTGTCTGTCTGTCTGTCTGTCTCTCTCGGTCTCTGTCTGTCTGTCTGTCTCTGTCTGTCTGTCTCACTCTGTCTGTCTCTCGGTCTATCTGTCTGTCTGTCTCTGTCTCTCTTGGTCTGTCTCTCTCGGTCTGTCTCTCTCTCGGTCTCTCTCAGGACCACGTGGTCAAGGAGGAGCGGCTCACTGCTCTGCATTGTGAGTTCATCAACCGGGTGAACGAGGTGGGCGTGGACGTAAACCGGGGCATCTCCCACCCCTACACCCAGAGCCTGGTCCAGTACGTCTGGGCCCCAGGAAGGGTTCCCACCTCCTGAAGGTAGCCCCAACACAGGGGCCTTCCACCGCAGCCCACCAGGCCTCTTATTGGGCACAACATGTGTGAGAGGTGTGTGTTGCATGGTGATGCTAGAAGCCTTGTGTTTGTGTGCACAGATCCTGAAGCAGAACAACACGCGGCTGGAGAACCGCACCCAGCTGGTGACCCTGTGTCACATGGGGCCCAAGGTGTTCATCAACTGCGCTGGTTTCATCAAGATCGACACGGCCTCGCTGGGGGACAGGTGTGCTGGCCATCGCTGCTTTAGAGCCAACCCTATGATTCACAACCTATGTCTTTAAACCTGCACGATGTCCCCGTTTCTACTGCAGCTACTTACTCCTTTAAAACATCTCTCCGCTAGAAAGTCTTTCAAGAATAAAACATGCCCATCCACAAGTCAATCCATCCAGGGAATCTTTCTCTCCAATCATTTATTGTGGTCCACTTTTGGCCCAACCACCTGGGAAGATGAGACAGCTATAAATGATGGGCAAACGGACATAGTGCAGGTTTAACTCCTCAATATACCTGGGAGCACAGTATGTTAACATTGAAAATGATGTATTTATTTTGAATACACAAACAGATGTAGGATGATGTCATCTGGAGGCGATCCTTTTACCTGATGGGACCACTAACCCTCCCTCTCTCCCTCCTCTCCCTCTCTCCCTCCTCCCCTCTCCCTCCTCTCCTTCTCTCCCTCCTCTCCCTCCCCTCCCCCTCTCCTTCTCCCCTCTCCCTCCCCTCCCTCCTCCCCCTCTCCCCCCCAGCACGGACTCGTACATCGAGGTTCTGGACGGCTCGCGGGTCCACCCCGAGACGTACGAGTGGGCGCGCAAGATGGCGGTGGACGCCCTGGAGTACGACGAGTCGGCGGAGGACGCCAACTCGGCCCGAGGCCTGGAGGAGATCCTGGAGAACCCGGAGCACCTCAAGGGCCTGGACCTGGACGCCTTCGCCAAGGAGCTGGAGAGACAGGTGCGTGGCGTGGCCCCCCCGCCGCGTCACCTTCCATTCACTGGTGTTGAACAGAGCCAGCAGGCGGGAGGAAGAGTGGGTTTGGTCCATCCCACTGATGAACTGGCTAACACTGCATGGGACTGGTGCAGTCCAGGCATGTGTGAGACCTGGATGTTGGAGCTACTACGACTACCACCTAACTGCACTTAACGACAGGGCATAACCCTAACCTGTACATGGGCTTCTGATAGCCGACTGCAGGTTGTGCAGTCCCTTTCAGAAACGTGCTCTTGCTAAGTGGCTACATGTAAATGTATGACTGATCCCATTAAAGGTGCACACACACAACTGAGTGTTATCAAAGCCCTGCCGTATTGGGTCTAATCTGCAAATGAAACGGTGCACCCCATTCTCTAATGTTGTGGTTGATGTGTCCGCAGGGCTACCGTAACAAGGGCATCACGCTGTACGACATCCGCGCCGAGCTCAGCTGTCGCTACAAGGACCTGCGTGTTCCCTACAGGGCGCCCAACACTGAGGAGGTGTTCAACCTGCTGACCAAGGAAACGCCAGAGACCTTCTACATAGGTACAGCCCTCTGGCTTTAGGAGGAACCACACACTCACTGTGTTGAGCAGACCTTCTACATAGGTACAGCCCTCTGGCTTTAGGAGGAACCACACACTCACTGTGTTGAGCAGACCTTCTACATAGGTACAGCCCTCTGGCTTTAGGAGGAACCACACACTCACTGTGTTGAGCAGACCTTCATATGTACAGCCCTCTGGCTTTAGGAGGAACCACACACTCACTGTGTTGAGCAGACCACACTCACTGTGTTGAGCAGCCCTTCATAGGTACAGCCCTCTGGCTTTAGGAGGAACCACACACTCACTGTGTTGAGCAGACCTTCATAGGTACAGCCCTCTGGCTTTAGGAGGAACCACGCAGAACTTCTGGGGGAGACGGCACAGAGGGGCCGAGTTACGCCTTGTTCTCTGTTTCTTTACGGGGATATTCTAACCGAAGAGAAACCGATCTCACTAAGGGATGAGGCTTTCAGAGGGGATTTTTAGAAGTGTACAATCATTTTGACAATCATGTTGTCTTCAAAACAAATATGAAGCAAAAGAGATTTAAACAGTTGAGCTCGTCTAATTTGTGAGACTATGAACAACCTAACCCAACCTATTGTGTTTTCCATATTAAACAACACGTCTCATCAGGTCTGAGGGCCAACCATAGCCATGCACATTGCAGCAGTCTCTAACCCTAGCCATGCACATTGCAGCAGTCTCTAACCCTAGCCATGCACATTGCAGCAGTCTCTAACCCTAGCCATGCACATTGCAGCAGTCTCTAACACTACCCATGCACATTGCAGCAGTCTCTAACCCTAACCCTAGCCATGCACATTACAGCAGTCTCTAACCCTAACCCTAGCCATGCACATTGCAGCAGTCTCTTTGGTCACGTTGTGTCAAATGGTAGAACCATTGGGCAGGTGAAATGATTCACGACGGACGAGTGACTGTCATTCATCAATGGCTCATCCTGCGTTGAATTGACTGTAGGCGGGATTTAAGAGCTATCTCTCATTTGATAGACATGGCTCAGCCATCAATCAGCTAATAGTGAGTGAAACTGAGAATATCTGTCTCCAGTTGACTGGAGACAGTCCTGCGTCTGTACGAGACAATTCTTCCCTGATTGGTTCGGTGAATTCAACTTGCCTGCCAATCACAGGTGCGTGACAGGCAACACTTCTCAATGGTGGAGAAACGTAGGGAGGGAGGGAGCAGAGACGGAGGGGAAATGGTTTGGTTGTTTGCTCTCTAATCTGCCCTACAGCAGCTTTAACAGTAGCCTGCATTCCTTTGAGGTGGTACCTTCATCCTAGCGCTGACTCCTGGGGTCTGGTGGCGTCTTGTAGGGCTTCCTGGAGAACATTTCTCTGGATGCACTTCGTGCTGACCCCTCTCCTTGCTTCCAGGTAAACTGATCACCAGTTGTGTGACGGGCATCGCCCAACGGTGCCCCCAGAGGGATAGCTACAACCAGGCCACCAGGAACGACGCCACGGCCCTGTGGCAGTGTCCCTTCTGCCAGCGGGACAACTTCCCAGAGCTCAGCGAGGTGCGTCAGCCATGTGATACCTTATCAGTTGTCTTCTTCTACCCGTGGTTTCTAACCCTTTACATCTGTTGTCCTTAGTGGAGTTCTTGGAGCGTTGTGCAGGGTTTAATAAAGCTTGTTTGAATGTAGGTCAGGGTTTAATAAAGCTTGTTCTGAATGTAGGTCAGGGTTTAATAAAGCTTGTTTGAATGTAGGTCAGGGTTTAATAAAGCTTGTTTGAATGTAGGTCAGGGTTTAAAAAGCTTGTTTGAATGTAGGTCAGGGTTTAATAAAGCTTGTTTGAATGTAGGTCAGGGTTTAATAAAGCTTGTTTGAATGTACTGTAGGGTTTAATAAAGCTTGTTTGAATGTAGGTAGGGTTTAATAAAGCTTGTTTGAATGTACTGTAGGTTTAATAAAGCTTGTTTGAATGTAGGTCAGGGTTTAATAAAGCTTGTTTGAATGTAGGTCAGGGTTTAATAAAGCCTGTTTGAATGTAGGTCAGGGTTTAATAAAGCTTGTTTGAATGTAGGTCAGGGTTTAATAAAGCTTGTTCTGAATGTAGGTCAGGGTTTAATAAAGCTTGTTTGAATGTAGGTCAGGGTTTAATAAAGCTTGTTTGAATGTAGGTCAGGGTTTAATAAAGCTTGTTTGAATGTAGGTCAGGGTTTAATAAAGCTTGTTTGAATGTAGGTCAGGGTTTAATAAAGCTTGTTCTGAATGTACTGTAGGTTTAATAAAGCTTGTTTGAATGTAGGTCAGGGTTTAATAAAGCTTGTTTGAATGTAGGTCAGGGTTTAATAAAGCTTGTTTGAATGTAGGTCAGGGTTTAATAAAGCTTGTTCTGAATGTAGGTCAGGGTTTAATGAAGCTTGTTTGAATGTAGGTCAGGGTTTAATAAAGCTTGTTTGAATGTAGGTCAGGGTTTAATAAAGCTTGTTTGAATGAACTGTAGGGTTTAATAAAGCTTGTTTGAATGTAGGTCAGGGTTTAATAAGGCTTGTTTGAATGTAGGTCAGGGTTTAATAAAGCTTGTTTGAATGTAGGTCAGGGTTTAATAAAGCTTGTTTGAATGTAGGTCAGAGTTTAATAAAGCTTGTTTGAATGTAGGTCAGGGTTTAATAAAGCTTGTTCAGAATGTAGGTCAGGTTTAATAAAGCTTGTTCTGAATGTACTGTAGGTTTAATAAAGCTTGTTTGAATGTAGGTCAGGTTTAATAAAGCTTGTTCTGAATGTAGGTCAGGTTTAATAAAGCTTGTTCTGAATGTACTGTAGGTTTAATAAGGCTTTTTGAATGTAGGTGTGGAACCACTTTGACAGTGACTCGTGTCCTGGCCAAGCCATCGGTGTGCGCAGCCGTCTGGACAATGGGGTGCAGGGCTTCATCCCCACCAAGTTCCTCAGTGACAAGGTGGTCAAACACCCTAAGGAGAGGGTCACGGTGAGACACACACACACACACACACACACACACACACACACACACACACACACACACACACACACACACACAGGTGCATATATACACACACACACAGGTGCATATACACACACACACAGGTGCATATACACACACAGGTGCATATACACACACACCACACACACACACAGGTGCATATACACACACAGGTGCATATACACACACACACACACAGGTGCATATACACACACACACAAGGTGCATATACACACACACACAGGTGCATGTACACACACACACACACACAGGTGCATATATACACACACACAGTATTAGTTTCATAATGAGCCTTTATTTCCTCTGACTTCTTCATTTCAGTTGGCTTTCTGACTACAGTGCCCTCCACTATTATTGGCACCCCTGTTTAAGATGTGGTCGAGGACTTCCAAAAATTCTCCTTTTTTTTTTAACAACATAGAACCCACATGCAAAAAAAGAGAAAAATCCAACCTTTTATTTAAGTACGTTACTTTGGTGGTAAAAAAAAAATCACACATTTAGAAAAAAAAAACTTGAAATCATGTGTCCCACAATTATTGGCACCCCTAACAATTCCGCTGAAAATTTTAATTGATTATTTAAAATATATATTTTTCTGTAGTTGCTAAAGTTGATCAAGGTATCTAGGAACTTTTAATTAGTAATTCATGACTTCCTGTTTCCCTGTGGTATAAATATGACGTGACACAGAGGCCTAATTCTCTTACCCATTTGTCAACATGGCAAAGACAAGAGAACACACCATTCAAGTAAGGCAGATTTGTGTCGACCTTCATAAGTCAGGCAATGGCTACAAGAAAATAGCCACTCGCCTTAACTTGCCCGTATCTACAGTCAGAGGAATCATTAAGAAGTTTAAAACAACTGGAACAGTGACAAACAAGGCTGGAAGAGGTCCCAAGTTTATCTTGCCACAACGCACAGTGAGGAGGATGGTAAGAGAAGTAAAAAAAAGTCCTAAGCTCACTGTCACAGAATTGCATCAAAGAGTGGCATCTTGGGGTCACAAAGTCTCCAAAACAACCATCAGACGCTCTCTTAATGCCAACAAGCTGTTTGGGAGGCATGCAAGGAAAAAGCCTTTTCTCACTAACACTCACAAACGTAAACGTCTGGAGTTTGCTAAGCGGCACTGGGACTTCAACTGGGATCGTGTGCTTTGGTCAGATGAGACTAAGATTGAGCTTTTTGGCAACAAACACTCTAAGTGGGTCTGGCGTAAAACAAAAGATGAGTATGCCAAAAAGCACCTCATGCCCACCGTGAAGTATGGTGGAGGATCTGTGATGCTGTGGGCCTGTTTCTCTTCCAAAGGCCCTGGGAACCTTGTTAGGGTGCATGGCATTATGAATGCTTTGAACTACTAGGACATTTTAAAGAAAAACCTGATGGGCTCTGCCAGAAAGCTGAAGATGGGTCGTCATTGGGTCTTTCAGCAGGATAATGATCCAAAACATGTGGCAAAATCTACACAAAAATGGTTCAGCAGTCACAAACTCAAGGTCCTCCCATGGCCATCTCAGTCCCCAGACCTCAACCCAATCGAAAACCTGTGGGGCGAGCTAAAGAGGAGAGTGCATAAGAGAGGACCCAGGACACTGGATGATCTAGAAAGATTGTGCAAAGAAGAATGGTCAAAGATCCCTCTCTCCGTGTTCTCCAATCTTGTGAAATGTTATAGGAGGAGATTAAGTGCTGTCTTGTTGGCAAAAGGGGGTTGTACAAAGTATTAACATCAGTGGTGCCAATAATTGTGGGACACATGATTTCAAGAATTTTATTTTCTAAATGTGTGATTTTTCTTTTACCACCAAAGTAATGTACTTAAATAAAAGGTAGGATTTTTCTCTTTTTTTGCATTTGGGTTCTATGTTGTTAACAAAAAAAGGAGAATTTTTGGAAGTCCTCGACCACATCTTAAACAGGGGTGCCAATAATAGTGGAGGGCACTGTATATTCCTGTTACAACATTGTCCCAGATAGCTTACCCTTCAGTCGGTTTGTAGTTTAATCACCATTGCCCCCTCATGGCCACAGGTAGGAATGATGGTCCACTGCCGCATCATGAAGATAGACATCGAGAAGTTCAGCGTGGACCTGACCTGCCGCACGTCCGACCTGGCGGACAAGGGCAACAAGTGGAAGCTCCCCAAGGACAGCTACTACGACTTCGACACGGAGAGCGAGGACCACAAGCACGAAGAGGAGCTCAACAAGAAGCAGCAGAGGACGCGTACGTACATAGACGCTTACCTGGAAATACACTGACGGATACCTGGAAACACACTGACACATACCTGGAAACACACTGACGCATACGCACACACTTACGCATACCTGGAAACACACTGACGCATACCTGGAAACACACTGACGCATACCTGGAAACACACTGACGCATACCTGGTAACACACTGACACATACCTGGTAACACACTGGACACATACCTGGTAACACACTGACACATACCTGGAAACACACTGACACATACCTGGTAACACACTGACGCATACCTGGTAACACACTGACGCATACCTGGAAACACACTGACGCATACCTGGTAACACACTGACGCATGCCTGGAAACACACTGACGCATACCTGGTAACACACTGACGCTTACCTGGAAACACACTGACGCATACACACACACTGACGCATACACACACACTGACGCATACCTGGTAACACACTGACACATACCTGGAAACACACTGACGCTTACCTGGAAACACACTGACGCATACACACACACTGACGCATACACACACACTGACGCATACGCACACACTTACGCATACCTGGAAACACACTGACGCATACCTGGAAACACACTGACGCATACCTGGAAACACACTGACGCATACCTGGTAACACACTGACACATACCTGGTAACACACTGACACATACCTGGTAACACACTGACACATACCTGGAAACACACTGACACATACCTGGTAACACACTGACTCATACCTGGAAACACACTGACGCATACCTGGTAACACACTGACAGATGCCTGGAAACACACTGACGCATACCTGGTAACACACTGACGCATACACACACACTGACGCATACACACACACTGACGCATACACACACACTGACGCATACCTGGTAACACACTGACACATACCTGGAAACACACGGAAACACACTGACACATACCTGGAAACACACTGACACATACCTGGAAACACACTGACGCATACCTGGAAACACACTGACGCATACCTGGAAACACACTGACGCATACCTGGAAACACACTGACACATACCTGGAAACACACTGACGCATACCTGGTAACACACTGACGCATACCTGGAAACACACTGACGCATACCTGGAAACACACTGACGCATACACACACACTGACGCATACCTGGTAACACACTGACACATACCTGGATACACACTGACACATACCTGGAAACACACTGACACATACCTGGAAACACACTGACACATACCTGGAAACACACTGACACATACCTGGAAACACACTGACGCATACCTGGTAACACACTGACGCTTACCTGGAAACACACTGACGCTTACCTGGAAACACACTGACACATACCTGGAAACACACTGACACATACCTGGAAACACACTGACACATACCTGGAAACACACTGACAAATACCTGGAAACACACTGACGCATACCTGGAAACACACTGACACATACCTGGAAACACACTGACGCTTACCTGGAAACACACTGACGCATACCTGGAAACACACTGACGCATACCTGGAAACACACTGACACATACCTGGTAACACACTGACACATACCTGAAAACACACTGACACATGCCTGAGGAGAGAGGTGTAGAGGAGAGATGTGTAGAGGAGAGAGGAGGTGTAGAGGAGAGATGATGACAGGAGGAGGTGTAGAGGAGAGATGATGACAGGAGGAGAGAGGAGGTGTAGAGGAGAGATGATGAGATGAGGGGAGAGAGGTGTAGAGGAGAGAGGAGGTGTAGAGGAGAGGAGGTGTAGAGGAGAGATGATGACAGGAGGTGTAGAGGAGAGAGGATGACAGGAAGAGAGAGGAGGTGTAGAGGAGAGATGATGACAGGAGGAGGTGTAGAGGAGAGATGATGACAGGAGGTGTAGAGGAGAGAGGATGACAAGAGAAGAGACACCTATTTCTCTCTCTGCAGTCTACATCAAGCGTGTGATCGCCCACCCAAGCTTCCACAACATCAACTTCATGCAGGCGGAGAAGATGATGGAGTCTCTGGACCAGGGAGACCTGGTCATCCGGCCCAGCAGCAAGGGGGAAAACCACCTCACAGTCACCTGGAAGGTACTGCAAAACACCTGAAGATGAAGCCAGCCTTCAAATACGCAACTCAATTTGTCTGAATGAAGAACGTATGTATATTGAAGAATGTTTTTTTATGATGCCTCAGAGTGATCTTATCACAGCTTGTTAAGATGCCTCAGAGTGATCTTAACACAGGCTTGTTAAGATGCCTCAGAGTGATCTCAGAGTGATCTTAACACAGGCTTGTTAAGACGCCTCAGAGTGATCTTAACACAGGCTTGTTAAGACGCCTCAGAGTGATCTTAACACAGGCTTGTTAAGATGCCTCAGAGTGATCTTAACACAGGCTTGTTAAGATGCCTCAGAGTGATCTTAACACAGGCTTGTTAAGATGCCTCAGAGTGATCTTAACACAGGCTTGTTAAGATGCCTCAGAGTGATCTTAACACAGGCTTGTTAAGATACCTCAGAGTGGTCTTAACACAGGCTGTTAAGATGCCTCAGAGTGGTCTTAACACAGGCTTGTTAAGATGCCTCAGAGTGGTCTTAACACAGGCTTGTTAAGATGCCTCAGAGTGATCAGAGTGATCTTAACACAGGCTTGTTAAGATGCCTCAGAGTGGTCTTAACACAGGCTTGTTAAGATGCCTCAGAGTGGTCTTAACACAGGTTTGTTTTGCAGGTGGCAGAGGGCATCTACCAGCACATTGACGTGAGGGAAGAGGGCAAGGAGAACGTCTTCAGTCTGGGACGCACCCTGTGGATCAACAACGAGGTTCTTTGTTTTTTAAATGTTCTCATGCAAATCCCCACCACGGCTTTTAACGCCTTTCTCGCGACTTTCTTGTCCTGACTGAGAGTCTGGTTGATCCCGCAGGAGTTTGAGGACCTGGATGAGATCACGGCTCGCTTGATCCAGCCCATGGCGGCGTTCGCCAGGGACCTGCTGGGACACAAGTACTTCCATGAGTGTCACGGCGGAGACAGGGAAGGTACGGCGGGCTCTTTGTTTTGAGAGAAAACTATTTAGTTTCCTGGTATAGGGCGCGGGGCTGTGCCCTGGTATAGGGCGCGGGCTGTGCCCTGGTATAGGGCGTGGGCTGTGCCCTGGTATAGGGCGCGGGCTGTGCCCTGGTATAGGGTTTGGGCTGTGCCCTGGTATAGGGCTTGGGCTGTGCCCTGGTATAGGGGCATGGGCTGTGGTATAGGGCGCGGGCTGTGCCCTGGTATAGGGCGTGGGCTGTGCCCTGGACACAAGGGAAAGGCTTTGATAAAGAAATAAAAAGATCTGAAAGGCTGTTGAGATTAAAGGTAGTCTCTCCTCTGTCTTTAAAGGAGATCAAACCATTCTAGCCGTCTCTCCTGGCTTCACTAAAACATCCGCTACCAATACCATGTGGGCAACAGGACTTAGTTGTACCCATTCTGCCGGTGAGCATTTAGCCTTAGTGCGCTCTCGCCACAAATTTAAACAAGCGGGCAAGACATACAACAAAGTAATTTAGACAAATTGTAGTCTTCCTTTTGTGCTCTTATTGGAGTATTGGAGCCAAGTGAAACATGAAAGCCATGTTTCAGCTGCAGCCATGTAATGGGGTGGTCCTGTGTTGAATTCCCACCATGCATTCCCCTGGCTCTACCACCATGGTGCTATCGGGAGAGGTCTCACATTTCCATGTTCCCTCCTCCTTTCCTGGGCCCATCACAGAAGATGGAGGAGATGCTGGTGAGGACCAAGAGGAGGAAGCCCACCTTCATCCCCTACTTCATCTCGGCTTGTAAGGACCTGCCGGGGAAGTTCATCCTGGGGTACCAGCCCAGGGAAAGGCCTTGGTGGGTGACCTGGACTTACTGTGGTCTTACAGAGGTCCCCCGTTTACATCTTTTATTTATGTATATGCACACACACTTTAATCCTGGAAAAGGTTGGAGCATTGACGTCATTGGGCTGGGATTTGCGTTCTCCAAATCGGAACAATGATGTCAGTGATGCGACCTTTCCAGGTAGGGATTTTGAGGTGACACAGTGGGCACATTGTTTTCCCAAGCTGGCCTGAAGAAGTAGCTCCTATATTAGCAAAGAGCTGTGGTGGGAGCCCTTCAGTGGGCTAGGGTCAGGCTGTTGGCTGACTGATGTTGCTGATCAACAGGGTGGAGTACGTCACCATCACTCCAGACGGCTTCCGCTTCCGCTCGCAAATGTTCTCCTCGGTCAACGGCCTGTTCCGCTGGTTCAAGGACCACTACCAGGATCCCATTCCCGGTAGGTCTCCACTGCTGCCAGGGCCACGCCGGACTCCCCAGGAGAGTACTCTCTCCTGGGAGAGCCCCTAACTAGAGCCCTAGTTAGGGGATCATGGGAGATACCACCTGCTTCATAGGGGAGCAGAGCCCTAGTTAGGGTCCTGATCCTCTGGGAGAAGCCTCTAGTTTGGTTGGTGGGGCTGACCGATGATCACATTTTAAAGTTGGCTTCCACTTAAAGTACAGAATCAGGTTGACAATGAATAATATTGAGGAGGAAAACTTGTAGTTGGAAATGATGGGGGTGGGGGGAACAGAAAGTCAAATCAATTGTTTAACGCCGTCTCTCTCGACCTCTTCCCCCCCCCCCCCCCCCCGATGTCGTGCAGCTGCGTCAGGCGGCGGCAGCGGTGGTGTGCGACAGCGACAAGTGGTGGAGGACGGGAGGCGGCGGGAGATCAGGGGCGAACCAGGGTAACCACGGCGACGGCTGGGGGCCCTCCGTCCCCCCCCCCTCCTCTCCGTCTCAAAGCTCCGTGGTCTCCCAGCTGACCTCCCGCGGCCCCTGGCGTCATTTTGTCCCCGTGTTGATGACGTGACGGTGGAGGGACGCGCCACCCTCCGCCTATGGCGCTGACGGGGGCGGGCTCCTCTCGTACCGTGGGCGGGACCTTAGAGTCCTGGCCGCAGGATGTGGGGGGACCTGGACAGGAAGCAGGAAGTCAGACACCGTGGAGACGTGGGAGCCGTCGTGTGTAAAAGCCTGCTTCGGTTTAGACCGCAGAAATGTTCAACGCTGGTTTTGCTTTACAAAGGGAATCTCAGCGTAATAATACGGTCAAAAGAGTTAGACTTATGTGTTCAATTTATACTTTTTTTTATCAGGTGTATTTATAACAGAGGTAAATAATCCATGATGAGGATGGATTACCATACGTTTCAAATAAAACATGTTTGGGTTCATTCTTAACGTTCATAAAAATCCCAAAGAATAAGATCAGACACTCCACCACATAATGTAAACAAACAACAAACTTTAACCTTTGGGAACCTCTACTTCCCCTCCGAATATCCCCCCCCCCCCCCCCCCCCCCGCGCTTGCATCTCCTGAGGCCAGGTGGTTGGGGGGAGGGGGTTCAGGTTCCCCCAGACCCCTCTTAACGGAGGGAGGCTGGGCTCGGGTACGTCCCCCTCAGGGGCCTTGGAGGTACAGAGCGAGGGGCGGGCCACTCACATTGTCGCAGGCCAGCGGCGCGCAGTCCACCGACTGGCTCTTGGTGGGCGGCCGGTTGTGCCCGCAGGTGCGGCGGCGGCGTCCATGCTGCTGTTGAAGCTGCTGCCCAGCTGCAGGCGCCGCATGTGGCGAATCACCGCCGTGGCGTTGAAGCTTGCTGCGGGGGGGTGGGGGGGGGGGAGCAGAGAGGGAGACCCAGGGGGAGAGAGAGGATACAGACAGGGATCATGATTAGGAGAAGCGACGGCAGTCTAGTGGGTGTTTGACAGAAAGGTTGTGGGTTCAACCCACAGGTCCACAGGTTGCTAATCCCTAATTCACTGGACAGCGAACCCCAGGATGTAGTGATTACATAAGTGATAAGTGATTACATAAGTGATCGGCCTTAGTGTGATGTGTGTGAGGTGCAGCGCCGAGAACCCAGTGGTCCTTCCACGTCGCTCTGGCGATCACACAGCCGTCTCCCAGGTAGAAGAAGGAGTAGGTCCAGGAGCCGCGGTCTGAGTGTATTTTAGCATAGTGTACCGCGGCATACCATAGCACAGTGTAGCTTAGCATATTGTAGCTTAACATAGCAACTGGAAAGGGAAGGTTTTCAGCACTACCCCATAATAATACGATGTGGCGTTTCCCTTGCTCAATGCTTCAACTGAACACTCCGTGGCTCGCTGTTCTCTGTTGTCAGGGTTGGCATGGTAACACGGGGTGGGCATGGTAACACGGGGCAGGCCGAGGCTGACCAGTCCCTCCGGCCCCGGTTAAGGTTTCACTGGAATAAACCCACTCTCTCACCTTTACAGTAGAGAGAGACCGGGGAGTGACGTCATGCAAACCGTGTCGTGTAACCGTCCTTAAAGGACGGTTATCGTTTAAAAAACAATAACGTTGTTTTTGATCGTTTAAAACAAAGCAATTGCAATCATGCGTTATTACCAATATGATGTTGGTCGTTTCTATTGAGAGCAACCTTGTTCATTTGAAAAGAGTTGCTCACATAATCTCCAACAATTTGTTTCGTACACATGACATTTAATTGTAATAACGTTGAAAACAATTGCATTCATCCGTTAACAATATAGTGTAGTGGTATTAAGGACGTTGGTTTTATAGTCGTGTAATCCACGACTTAGGACTTAATTGGATGGTTCCAAAGTGACAACACCTTCACCAGCTTTGTGTTTGTCCATTGCAGGCTATTCACGGCTTTTTATTTATGGCAGGCTTTCATTTATGACCGGTAGCAAGGGACATATTGATATTACTGGTTGAAATGTTAAGCCAAAGAAAATTTGTTATGGATGTGGAAAATTACTCATAAAGAGATTTGGGCTTTTCAAAATTGTTCATGTCCCTGCAGCTCAGTGAGTCGAACATGGCTAACCTTTTAGTGGGGTGACAAATGCCTTTCTGTGTTCGCCCATTATGTTGATGGCTTCCAAATTTGGCGACATTTACTCGCCAACTTGTGTATAAAATGATCTCCAACCGCATGCTAAGCCCTGCCTGTCCTCTATCCCCAGCCTTGTGTGTATTGGCAAGCAGCACTTGCACACTCACCCTCCATTTGCTTTTGGCAAAGTTTTTACGCATCTGCCGGCTGACAGATGCATGGATGTTCCTGCTGATCCTGGTTTGGCCTCGGTGTGCCGCTGTAACCGAATGAATCAGACCCACGATCATGCATCTGGTTTGTCTCGTGTGAAGCGTAGACAGCGTGGGGACGCTGGTGTGTTCCCCGCCAGGGCAAATAAGGCCTCTTATCGCACACACTTCACATCCCGCCAGTTTAGCCAACATCCCACCCATCATGGCGTTAACCAGGCTCCCCTAAATAATAGACATTTCTTTCCGACCGCACCGCCCGCCCCGAAGTCTGAAAGGGGACCCCACTACTCGCTAACAGAACCAGCTGCATTGGCCACATGGTCCGGGACGCTGACCCCCCCCCCCACGCTGGGGCCTGGCTAGCCATGCTAATTGTTCATTAGCGCCTCAGGCATTCTTCAAAAACCCTTCAGGATACCGGCCACTAATTGGCGGCCATTTATTCAGAGATCTCTCACAGGCGCCGGCGGTGAGCGAGGCTCGGGGTTTGGACTCGGCGCCATGGCGACAGATGACAGTGGGAGGAGACGTTCTCCGGGAAAAGTGCGTCAGCCCCGCGGCGAATTGCGTCACACGGCCGGGAGAGGGGTGTGTAGGTGTGTGTGTGTGTGTGTGTGTGTGTGTGTGTGTGTATGTGCAGCTGTCCAGTTTACTACATGTGACGTCAAACACAGAAAATCACCCAATATCAAATCCGATAAGCAGAACCGCGTTTCAAACCAACCGTCTGGGACCTACCTGGGGGCAGCCAGCGGCTACGGAGAGTTCATTGTTTTCCCCTGCATGTTGACTCAGTAACAGCTTGGGTTCAGGCCATGCCTGTCCGTCAGGATCTAGACCCAACGCATTCAGCGTGTTATAGCGACGACATCTACTCAGGGGTCGTGACCCGCCCCCCCACGCGAGGGATGTGCGCGCCACAAAAGCCAGGAACACACGAAACACACCCTGACTCTCTGCCGGGGGGGGGCGAGCATGGATGGACTCACAGCTGCATGATGAGGTACAGGCGGTTGGAGCTCTCATAGATGTCCTCCAGAGCCACGATGTTCTCGTGCTTTATTCTGGAAGAGGCGGGAAACAGAAAGGTCACAGGGCGTCTCAGCACGCCCCCCCCCCCCAAATGACCCGCTCTTGTGGTGCTTCCCCCTGCTTTCATGATGAATGCGTTTTCCGTTTCAAGGAAAGACCGTGTGTGTGTGTGTGTGTGTGTGTGTGTGTGTGTGTGTTCACCAGAGTAATGTGACCAACGCTGCTGGAGGCCACCAAAGCTTTCAACAATGGGCTCAGGAAAATATTGACTTACATCAACCGATTCACCTGATGTGCGGCTGAAACTCAATCCATGATGTCACATGGTTCGCATGCCGGCATTTTAGTATATGATCAACTATAGCTGTATCAACTGTATTGAAAATATTCAACACAGAGCTATCGAACTGACCATCCCAGTTTGTTGAGGAATTACTTCATTCAGCCTTGGTTCCAAAAGTCTCAATGATTATGTGACAGAGGTTAAGGTCTATTAGCAAACTTGATTTCTAATCAAATGCTTAATGTAGAAAACATACAGAATGTACAGAACTAAAAAAATATAACACCCCCCACTCCCCATGGCCATACATTTGACTACAAATACGTTTAGAAGTAGGACAAACCTATTAAAAACAACAAGCTAGTTCCAACTGCCAGCCATCGTGAATGCTATATTATTATAAGACAAATCATTAGCCACGCTACCTGTGTATACTGTGGATGCAGGACTGCATGCCAAGATCTGACTTTATCAGCTAAAGTAAGTGACAGCTAATGAGCTTAAATCTGGGGTCAGGGTGGTACCTGATGTAGGTGCTCAGGTACCTAATCCCTAATTCACTACTAGGGAGTTAAGGTGCTGTTAACGATGGTCCTTGATTTGCCTAATCCCTAATTCACTACTAGGAAGTTAAGGTGCTGTTCACGATGGTCCTTGATTTGCCTAATCCCTAATTCACTGGACAGCGAACCCCAGGGTGTAGTGATTACATAAGTGATAAGTGATTACATAAGTGATCGGCCTTAGTGTGATGTGTGTGAGGTGCAGCGCCGAGAACCAAGTGGTCCTTCCACGTCGCTCTGGCGATCACACAGCCGTCTCCCAGGTAGAAGAAGGAGTAGGTCCAGGAGCCGCGGTCTGAGTGTATTTTAGCATAGTGTACCGCGGCATACCATAGCACAGTGTAGCTTAGCATATTGTAGCTTAACATAGCAACTGGAAAGGGAAGGTTTTCAGCACTACCCCATAATAATACGATGTGGCGTTTCCCTTGCTCAATGCTTCAACTGAACACTCCGTGGCTCGCTGCTCTCTGTTGTCAGGGTTGGCATGGTAACACGGGGTGGGCATGGTAACACGGGGCAGGCCGGAGGCTGACCAGTCCCTCCGGCCCCGGTTAAGGTTTCACTGGAATAAACCCAAACTCTCACCTTTACAGTAGAGAGAGACCGGGGAGTGACGTCATGCAAACCGTGTCGTGTAACCGTCCTTAAAGGACGGTTATCGTTTAAAAACAATAACGTTGTTTTTGATCGTTTAAAACAAAGCAATTGCAATCATGCGTTATTACCAATATGATGTTGGTCGTTTCTATTGAGAGCAACGGAGGTGTATAAGGATGACACGGTCCAGATCCCCTGCCATTACAACTTAACCGACAACGCCAAGCCCAGCCTGTTCATGATCCAGTGGATGGTGGTGAGTACGGCCAAGAGCCAAAACCCCGCTCTGGCTCTTGTGTTGTTGTTTTTCCCCTTCTGTGATCTCTCACACATCATTTATTTTCATTCTATTTAATCTCTTTTCAATTTCATTTGTACTTCTCTTTACCTGAATCTGGAGTGATGGAGAGAGTGGAGGACAGGATGAAGGAGAGTAGAGGACAGGGTGTAGGAGAGTAGAGGACAGGGTGATGGAGAGTAGAGGACAGGGTGATTGAGAGTAGAGGACAGGGTGAAGGAGAGTAGACGACAGGGTGAAGGAGAGTAGAGGACAGGGTGAAGGAGAGTAGAGGACAGGGTGAAGGAGAGTAGAGGACAGGGTGAAGAAGAGTAGAGGACAGGGTGGAGGACAGGGTGAAGGAGAGTGGAGGACAGGGTGAAGGAGAGTAGAGGACAGGGTGAAGGAGAGTAGAGGACAGGGTAAAGGAGAGTAGAGGACAAGGTGAAAGAGAGTGGAGGATAGGATGAACGGTGGCTTCCTTGTTCCCCCGCCCCAGAAAGCGGCCAATAGCAGCCAACGTATCTTCCATGGCAACAACGACCAGCAGATGGTGGACAGGAACACAGTACAGCGAGCGTATCCAGGTCACCTCGGACCAGCAGGGCTCCGTGCTCACGCTGCGGGACGTCCGCCTGTCCGACGAGCGCCTGTTCATCTGCCAGGTGAACGGCCTGGGGTCAGGGAGCGCCGAGGGCAGGACCCACCTCCGGGTGTTTGGTGAGTAGGGGTTTTGTGATTTTTATCCAGCAATTTGGGTATTTTTGGTGGCATCCATGTTGCTGAGCAAACCATTACTTTAGAGACAATCTTGTGTATGCCCTTACTTAGGAGAAAGAAGGAACACGTTTGCAGATGTACTTATACTTGCCGAATGGACAGAAATGGTTGCTAGGTGTCGCGCTACCAATGTGGTTGACATGCTATGATTCAGTTATTACAATCTGTTATTACAATCTGAGACAATATGTCCTATTCAGAAAAAGTTCAAATGTGAGCAGATGTTTTCATCCTTAGCTCAATGGTTTTCTCCCACTCTAGCTCCACCACAGCCCCCAGTGATTGAGGGGGTCCTTACGGGAATATCTGTGACCAATGAGACCTTGTCTAAGGTGGGTTTATGTCCGCTCAGCCCAAAAGTCAGTTCCTGCCACAGCGAGGGCTAATGTTGTGATATGACCTTCTACAGGGATCCGCTATCACCACCAGTAATCTTCTGCTTTTCCCCAGCTCTCAATATCCATAGTGACATAAATGAACCAAATGACTTCCTGAAGTATTCATAACCGAACCTAGCGCTACTTATTTAATATGGCGCTTACTGCGGTCCGATTGTAGCTGGTGGTGTTGTACCACAGAGAGAGAGTTCTTAATACATTTTAGAAAGCTATTTTGAGTTTCATGAGCATTTCGTATGAGCGGTTGTGGCATCGCACGGCGGTGAAGACTCTCTCCTTGTGAAACCGGTTTCAGGTGGCCTCGTGCGAGGCGAGGGGCTTCCCCAAGCCCAACATTACCTGGTACCGGAACCAGCTTCCCCTGGTGCCCGCTCAAGGACGTGAGTCCCCTGGGCTAGTAGAACTCCTTCCCTGAGGATTCCTCTTCACATTATTTGATGTTGTTTTCTTTTCAAAACCGTTGAACTTGGCTAGGCTAAGGCTATAGATAAACCTAATCTTTAAATGGCGTGACATGATTTTATATACTTTGATGTTGTAATATATAATCAGAAACTACAATGTGTCTTAACACAGTGGGCATTATGATCTTGTTATTTATAACTGAAAAGTTGCAAGCATAATGATTTGTTATTATAATGTCCACATAAACAAACAGATGTCACATGTCCAATGAGACAGCTGTCATGAATGGGGTAATCACAGGCACTGAGTCACAAGCTGAGATATGCAGAGACGCCATTTAGGAGGATATTCTCCAGGAAGGGGCAGGTAGTGGAGAGGTGGATCAACAATGAAGACGTTGGGAGGTTCCTATGATGAAAGGGTTGTCATGGGATGATGTGGTGTCTTCCCCCCCCCCCCCCCCCCCCCCCCCCCAGACGTGAACATGGTGACCCAGGTGACCCAGGATTTGGAGGGGTTCTTCACGGTGCAGAGTGAGCTGCAGTACAAGGTGGTGAAGGAGGACCAGGACGCACGGTTCACCTGCGAGGTCAGCTACTTGGTCCCCGGGGCCGTGAGGACGGCCAAGTCCAGGGACATCAACATCACCGTCCACTGTGAGAGCAGTAGGAAGATTAGAAGCCCTTTGGATGGACCTTTACAAGGGTTATGTTTGAATGGAAAATGTGGAAGGTTTCTTTGCTCTTTTTCAGCATACAAATTGGATTCAGTTTGTGTTTTCAGTGCCGTTATTTAAAGGACATTTTAGTGACGATTGTTTTGTGACACCATTTGTTAAAAATACTCAACATGCAGTTAAGATTTTCCCAAACACAACACAAATAGAATTCTAGATTTTCTTGGTTTAATTGAAGTCCATTTCGTAGACCGTGACATGCACAGGCAAAAAAAAGCATTAAATAACAACTTGACCCATAAAGTGACTTTACAAGCCCTCTGAATAGGCTGCATATTGTGTGTGTGTGTGTGTGTGTGTGTGTGTGTGTGTGTGTGTGTGTGTGTGTGTGTGTGTGTGTGTGTGTGTGTGTGTGTGTGTGTGTGTGTGTGTGTGTGTGTGTGTGTGTGTGTGTGTGTGTGCAGACCCCGCCACCATGGTGGAGCTGTTGAAGGAATCTCCGCCAGGTCTGGTGAAAGAGGGGGACACCGTTGAGCTTCGTTGTCATGGTGACGCCAACCCCCCTGCACCCTTTATCTTCAACAGAGAACAAGTAAGAATGGAAGGGCCCTAACCCCTGTCTCTCTCTCTCACCCCCTCCCACGAAGATAGAATGGCCCACTAACAGGGGACATGGGAATGTTTCTGATTGGCCCTGGTGGTAGACAGGGAGTGGAGGGTCCATGAGAAAGAGCTGGCAGCCGGGCCCCTGACCCCGCAGCTCCAGGCTGGGTGCCTTGGAAAGCCCTCTCAGGGCCCTTATACATCACACTGACCCACACACATGGTTTTTTATTTGTTTAAATGAAAGTGACCTTCAAAATGTCTGAGCATGCGTGAGATACATACAGGCTTAGCTCTAATCGTGTGCTCAAGAAAATACACACACATCATCTGTGAATGTGTGTGTTTGTGTTGTGCCAGGAGCCAGAGGTGGACCTGGGTTCTAGTGGGGACGTTCTGGTCCTGTCCAGGGTGACACGGAGAGACAGCGGAGTCTACCAGTGCCGTCCTCCGGGCAACCAATCACGTGCCAGCGTCATGGGAGACATGCGGCTGACTGTGCATTGTAAGAGTTTGACCTATACATAATACCTCTATAGTATAACGTTTACTGTGTCTCTAGTAATACATCCTACCTTACATGCTGACTGCATTGTAAGAGTTTGACCTATACATAATACCTCTATAGTATAACGTTTACTGTGTCTCTAGTAATACATCCTACCTTACATGCTGACTGCATTGTAAGAGTTTGACCTATACATAATACCTCTATAGTATAACGTTTACTGTGTCTCTAGTAATACATCCTACCTTACATGCTGACTGCATTGTAAGAGTTTGACCTATACATAATACCTCTATAGTATAACGTGTACTGTGACTCTAGTAATACATCCTACCTTACAGCGTTTTCACACCTATCGTTGGGTTGGTTTAGTTTGAACCAGTGGCTCATTTGTAGTCACAATGTTACACGTTCACTCTGAGTGGTGTGTGAGAGTGGTGTAACGTAGGGGATTTAGGAGCGGACCAAAATGTGTCACCAAGCGGAGTTGTGTCAATGTTTGCTACTAAAACGTATCAAACTCATCAAGTGTGTGGATGTGTAACTACAAATGCAGTCTTGTTGATGCATGCTGTAGCCTGTGAAGCTGCCTAGAGTCAATGTTATTCCTGCCCACATACGCCTAAAGGAACCCAGCTAGGGAGAGAAATGCACCTGCGTTCACAACAAACTCCCCAAACCAGCTAGGTGGGAAAGCTTCCATAGTCATGCTTATGTTTCTTTCTCATGCCCGTGTGTGTGTGTGTGTGTGTGTGTGTGTGTGTGTGTGTGTGTGTGTGTGCAGATCTGGACCCCGTGGTGATGAAGCCCAGGCATTCAAAGGTCATGTTTAAGGGACAGAGTCTCACGGCCACGTGCAACGCTCAGTCCTCTCTGAAAACCACTGCTGTGTGGTACAAGGTTATTATCATTCTTCTTCTTCTTCATAATGAAAATGTGTTCGGTTTGGTAACCATCGCTCGAAGAGCGATGACACGGGCCAAATGTCAATGAATGCTAAGCTAAGTGCCAATACCTGAAATGCTGTGTATAACTACAAAAAGTACAAAAAAAATACCAGCACCCTCCTACAAGTTATTACTATGTGAATTTTTTTTTTTTGTGACAATAACTTGAGTCTGACGTGTGCGTGTGTTTGGTGTGCGCGTGTGTTTGGTGTGTGTCTGCAGAAGGGAAAGCAGGTGGGGAGAGGACACACACTGACCCTGGAGGACGCCACCTCCGCCACCGCCGGGAAGTACCTGTGTGAGGTGACGGTGCCGGGCCTGCCGGCCCTTCACTCCACGGGCTCCGTCCACATCAAGGTCGAGGGTACGTGTCCCCATAGACCCCCCCTGTGCACAGAGGGGTCATCGTAGGACACACACAGGTGTCGCTCATAGCACTGATCATGGGTGGGCTGCTTTGCTGTACCAGGGCAGGGGAAGCAGACTAAGCTGGAGAAGATAAGCTACAGATAAGCTGACCCCTCTGTGAAAAGGGTCTATTGAGCAGTGTTACACGAGATGAGTGCTTTACTGTCATTATAGGCATGGCATTGATGCCATCAGGGCTGAGGCGCTTGGGCCCAGGTCTGTACCCTTCGCTAAATATTAACGTGTGTGTGAACGTGTGTGTGTGTGTGAACGTGTGTGTGAACGTGTGTGTGAAGGTGTGTGTGTGTGAAGGTGTGTGTGTGAACGTGTGTGAACGTGTGTGTGTGTGTGAACGTGTGTGTGTGTGAGTGTGAACGTGTGTGTGTGAACGTGTGTGTGTGTGTGTGTGTGTGAACGTGTGTGTGTGTGTGTGTGTGTATGAACGTGTGTGTGTGAACGTGTGTGTGAACGGTTGGAAGTCGCTTTGGACGAAAGCATCTGTTAAATGCCCATAATGTAAAATAATATCTACACGCGCGTGTGTTGTCGTCTCCAGACACTCTGCGGGCCCCGAGCCCCAGGCGCAGCTTCGACTCCAACCTCGTGCACATCAACAGAGCTGGGGCGAGGCCAGTGATGAGGTCAGAGGACCAGCCCAGCGCCCCCAGGAACCTCAAGGCCGAGGCCGTGTCCAGCTCAGCCATCCGGCTGTCGTGGGACCGCCCGCTCATCAACTCCGACAAAGTCTACTCCTTCTACATTTACATGAAGAAGGAAGGTGAGGTCATACAGGAACACCATATATACAACAACCCCCCCCCGTATAAACACCATATATACAACAACCCCCCCCCCATATAAACACCATATATACAACAACCCCCCCCCCATATAAACACCATATATACAACAACCCCCCCCATATAAACACCATATATACAACAACCCCCCCCCCATATAAACACCATATATACAACAACCCCCCCCCATATAAACACCATATATACAACAACCCCCCCCCCATATAAACACCATATATACAACAACCCCCCCCCCATATAAACACCATATATACAACAACCCCCCCCCATATAAACACCATATATACAACAACCCCCCCCATATAAACACCATATATACAACAACCCCCCCCCATATAAACACCATATATACAACAACCCCCCCCATATAAACACCATATATACAACAACCCCCCCCCCATATAAACACCATATATACAACAACCCCCCCCCCCCCATATAAACACCATATATACAACAACCCCCCCCCCCCATATAAACACCATATATACAACAGTGTATATTGTAACCTAGTCCTGAAACAGTAGCCTGTGCGATGAAGTGTGCTAATCTTAACGTGTAAGGGCGTGTGCGGCTGACAGGAAGAGCTTTGTCACACACCGGTCTGCTGCTTTATTGGCTCTTCACGCTCCAGACGAGGTGTTCTCGTGTGTGTGTGCTCAAGGAGCTTGTTCACCGGGTCAGAACTCGGTCCAGGGCCGTTCTGCAGGGGCCCGGGCTGCAAGTGAAGGTCTTTGTGTCGTTTCTTGAGTCCCTCCTAATCAGAAAGCCATAAGTCAGTCACGGCAATAAGAGGGACAACTCCCGTTTGGACAGCGCGTCCCGAGTTGCTGTCAGACTTTGAAAGCTGCGTTGGTGAGCCAACGTTACTTTTTTTACACATAACCCTTCCCTTCTCTCCCGTGCGATTGGCTAGGCCTGAAATACTTTGACAACTTGCCGGAACTGCTCGACGTCGACAACGCTACGACACGCCAGCTCATTGAACCCCTGCAGCCCGCGCAGAGCTACACCTTCTACATCGTGGCCTACACTCGCAAGGGGGGGGCCGGCCCCCAGTCAGACCATGTGGTGCAGCAAACCCTGAGTGACGGTAAGCCGTGGGTTCGATGCCGCGCTGCTGCGGACACCTGTGAACGGTTGGAGTGTGTGTGTGTGTGAACGTGTGTGTGTGTGTGTGTGTGTGTGTGTGAACGTGTGTGTGTGACGTACTGCAAGCCTCCGGCGCCAAAGGTGGGTGAGGTCGAAGGTCACGCTCGCCGGGCCGGGAGGGGTCTTGCCTGTTCTGGACGCGGTCATTTAAACACAGGGGGGCGCACATCTGCACACCCCGCACCTTGAATCTGTTCAAGTAACCTTTGACCCCCCCAGTGCCCCTGGACCCCCCCAAGCTGCACCCGGACCCCCCAAATGCACCGTATCTGCAGTAAGCAGAACAACAGGGCTTATATTGTTGCTTATTTTCATGTCGCTGTTTTGAATGCCATTATGGATAACAGAAAAACATGTAAATATAAGAAGTAAGTCATAACTTTCCTTTTTGTTTCAGGATGGAGCGGATCTTCTGATCTGATCTGACTGTCTGAAGTCCAACCCTGGGAAGAAACGGTCTGGGACCGGTGAAGTCCAACCCTGAGAAGGAGAAGAAGAACAAATGATGTTTTGGTTTCTATAATTTAGTTGTTAAATTAAGTTGTTGTTAATAAAGAACACATTTTCTTTCAACCCTGAGAAGAAGAAGAACAGATGATGTTTTGGTTGCTATAATTTAGTTGTTAAATTAAGTTGTTGTTACTAAAGAACACATTTTCTTTCAACCCTGAGAAGAAGAAGAACAAATGATGTTTTGGTTGCTATAATTTAGTTGTTAAATTAAGTTGTTGTTACTAAAGAACACATTTTCTTTCAACCCTGAGAAGGAGAACAACAAATGATGTTTTGGTTGCTATAATTTAGTTGTTAAATTAAGTTGTTGCTGATAAAGAACATTTTCTTTCAACCCTGAGAAGAAGAACAACAAATGATGTTTTGGTTGCTATAATTTAGTTGTTAAATTAAGTTGTTGCTGATAAAGAACACATTTTCTTTCAACCCTGAGAAGGAGAAGAACAAATGATGTTTTGATTGCTATAATTTAGTTGTTAAATTAAGTTGTTGTTAATAAAGAACACATTTTCAATTTCAATGAACCCAGAGCTGTATTCATGTTTGACTTAAATTCGCTCACTGTTTGTTGCAGCTGAATATTTTAGCAGGTCCTGCTGAATAAGTATGAGACCCAGTCCACAACCTGAGAACAGGCTCCCTTTTACGTTTATTAGTTATTATTAAGTTTACATAACACGTGCAGCACACCTGCAAATGTAGTTATTGTTTTTTCCCCCCCATTATTGAGAGTCTAAAGGTTATGGATTAGATCGCCACTTGTTAAAGTTAAACCTCATTACGGCTCTACTTGTTCCCTATATTTTATAACAAATGCCGAACGGCTTACGACACCGTTGGATAAAGAATGTCCGCGACACTTTTGGTTTAGTTTTGTTCCCAGAGTAGTGTCCTGCCCTTGGAAGTTCCTTCCTGGACGTGTGAATTTAAAGGGACGGCGTGCGGAGCCTAGTTTGTGTTGCTCCGGCCCCCCACCTGCAGTACAGCGGCGTGACGAGCGAGTTGCTCCCCCAGAGGGGCCAGAGCAGCGGGCCATTTCACCGTTGAACTCGGGGACCCACTGCCACTCGGCGTTCCCCTGGAAGCAGACTTATGCCTATGAATATTGAAAGTACCCTTTGTAATTATTAGGGTTCGTTCGTTTTTCGTTCAGTGTTCATGTCTTGATATATTTTGTCCGTTTGTTTTTGTCTATCAGACTTAGGAAGTTATATCAATGGTCCTGCCAAAATGGTTTAGTTGTTGAATGTAAGCAGTTTTATACCGCCTTTAACTTTGAAAGAGGACTTCTAGTTTAAATAGAAGTATATAAATAGAAACACTTTATTTCCTTATTTCTTCCTTCATGAATATTTTGTAATGCTTGAGGTACAGGAGCAGACTTATGCTGCACCTCCTCTTATCTATTTGTCAGAATCAAAATCAGAATCAGAGTTGCTTTTATCACATCTTAACGTACGCAAGAGTACAATTCTTAGGCTTGGATCCTCAACAGTCACATAGCAGCATCAATACAAGATCAATAACTAAGTAAGTAATAGTAAATAATAAGTAGCAACATCAATACAACAATGTGTTCAAGCGGTAGTGGTACCAGCCACGGTGGTAGTGCAAAAAATAAAATAAATAAATAAAATGCTGTGCAAAATACAGAATATAATGCAGATAATCAAATAATGGGTTTTGTAGTGTGCGTGGGTTTGGGGGTAATGTATTTTTCCAGGAGCCTGGCTGCTTGTGTTTATATAAGTCCAAAAAACGATGAGCATTGTTTGAGGTCGTGCTTCTTTCTTTTCCCGGTTCTAAATAAGAGCCGAGGGTCCCCGTGACTAAAGGACTAAAATAACATCACCACGTCATAGGTCCCACGCTAATTGACCTTAGAACAGACAGCGCCCAAAACAAAAGGAAGCAGTTCATATTCATTTCCCCGCAGCGGAAGTTGATTCAACTTTTAACCACCGCCTTCAAACTGTGTCCTGCCAGCGGTCACCAGTACAAGTACCGCGGAGTTGTTTTGAATGTACGCGTGCTTATTTGGACGGCGGGTGAGTACTTTATTCGACCTTTATTCGAAAGAAGCTCGGTCACGTGAACCAGCCGATACTTGAATGGCGGCAACTTACTGACCGCGAGCTGTCACTGATCACGAGCGCCGCGAGGGCAGTCGGTGACACACACACAAGGCGCGACAGCTCCTCTGAAACCGTTTGAAACGTGTTGCAATGGTTAAGGAATGGTTAAGGAATGGTTAAGGAATGGTTAAGGAATTCCATTAAGCGTGGTCGAGTTCATTTGAATAGTTTCACAGGGTTTAGGTGTTAGCTTAGGAACTGGAAACAGTAAAGGTTACCTAACGGTTTAGTAATCACTTACTAATGGTGTTCATGTTAACTAAGATAATAATGATCTTGATAACTAATGTATTCATTTATACATTATTTATTAGGGTGAGTGTTAACCCTGACCCCTATGCTAATGCTATATAATAACTATTCTTACCGCATTAACTAATGTAGCACATATACATGCACAAACACACACTACATTGAAATATTACTACATAGTCCTGACTATTTATGAACAGATCTGTCAACGAGTTTATTCTAAAACACACTAATTGTGTCTATTAAGTGCCCAGGCTTTCACACCCACTAATCTTGTTTGTAACCTATTTTAATTGACTCCTCATCACCAGACAGATACTTACAAAATGAAGGTTTTTGTAAGTAGTCTATTGGATGTTAAACTGTGTGTGTCATTGGCCATCCATCCAAGAGGCCATTCATCATTACTTCCATTAAGTGTGGGGTGGACCATATTATGTTGGGGGTGGACCATACGAATGTTCATTGGCCCATAGGTTTCATGCAATATGGTCCATTGTTTTCACGAGAGGGTGACTATTTTCTGAATCATTTTCTCTCTATTCCGTGACTTGGTAAAATATGAGACGATTTGTTAGCTTGCGATTCTGGATGTTCCCCCCTGTAGCACTATAGGCATTGCAATCTCTCTAAGGGTTAACATTGTGTGTCATGCCTGTGGTATAGGCTAATTACGAGTTGTACCAAGCTTCATGCAAGTTACACGCCTAGTATAGTTACAAAATAGCACTGTTTGTACAACCGGGTGTATCCTGGTCAGTATCCTGTAGGCTTAAGGCATTCTGTTACCGTCTGTATCCTATGGGGATGGCTGATTTCTGTTGGTTGTATGGTTGGATGTCCCCAGACAACAATCTGCATCATGGCCTGACTCCAACTGCTTTCACTAATCAACATTTGTGACGTCATTGAATTTGGGGATTTATAATAGAAACTAGAAGTAACAACTTCCAAGGATGGTTCTGTCTTTTTTGTCTTGTGGTATTATTATGTTTTTGTGTGTGTGGACGAAACACTGCTTTGTTGAGTATTTGGTCGTGGGCGGTTAAGTTTCCTAAATCCCCCTGCTTGTGTTTTCTTTTTGCCTCTGGTTCTGGCCGAGAGGCTGTGTGTGATTGGCAGCGGCAGTAGCGTGGCCCCGGGAAGGCGGGTCCCTAGCATCTGTCATGTATGGGTGGAATATAAACAAACAACATAGCTGTTGCATAGCAACAATAGAAGCTGGGATGAATGGACAGAGGAGCTGACAGGATACTCGGGGCTGTGTGTGTTTCCGTATGGTCTAACAGCTGTACAGAAGGATGCTTAATGTTCTGCTGTTTTGCACCGTTGTCCCGGCTATCCTCAAACCTGGCATCTCAATGCTCCGAAGGGCTCAACTTATTGTTTTCTACTATGAGTTATTATAACGAATGGATAGACTTGAGTTGTAACTTGTTTTCGTCCTGTGTGTGTGTGTGTGTGTGTGTGTGTGTGTGTGTGCGTGTGCGGGTGCGGGTGCGGGTGCGTGGGTGTGCGTGTGGGTGTGTGTGTGTGTGTGTGTGTGCGTGTGCGTGTGCGTGTGTGTGTGTGTGTGATGTCCCACAGGCCTCAGCCAGTGCGTTTGATGGAGAACGATGGCCCACATCTCGGTAGACTGCGGCAGCCCCTCCCCATGCATCTCCTTACCAGGCGTCCCTCTCGGCGTGCTGTCGGTGCCCATGGAGGATAAATACAAAGGCCAGCAGTGTCGCCAGGTGTTCATATAAGCTTTTATCCAATGCGTGCATGCGTGAGCATGCCTGGATGTGTCTGCGTGCGTGAGCGTGCGTGGATGTGTCTGCGTGCGTGAGCGTGCGTGCGTGCGCGGTTGATGGCTGGTTCAAGCAGCCTCACCTGCTTTCCGAGATAGGCTGCTGAGACGCTGGGGGGGCTGTGGACTGTGGGCTGTGGGCGATGTACACAGGATAAACCATGATGCTGATACTGCTCCTCTAAAAGCCCCCACAGCAGATCACTTTGGGTGAAAGCGTCTAGACCTTACAGCCAGTTTGAATAACATAGTACCTACAGCCCAAGGGAAGCCCCTAACACCAGTTGTCCACCCCCCCCCCCCCCCCCCCCCCGCCGCCCGATCCAGGTGAGCGCCCTGGAGAACATTGTGTGCGTGCTCAGCCGGGAGTTGGAGCACAGCTCCGTCAGGCTGGAGGCCTCCTCCCACAAGGTGCGGCGGCTGGAGCGCATGCTGAGCGCGCGCGATCAGCAGCTGCGTCGTCTCGACGAGCAGCAGGTCGCGCGCGATCAGCAGCTGCGTCGTCTCAGGGAGCAGCAGGTCGCACGCAATCAGCAGCTGCGTCGTCTCGGCGAGCAGCAGGTCGCACGCGACCAGCAGCTGCGTCGTCTCAGGGAGCAGCAGGTCGTGCGCGACCAGCAGCTGCGCCAGCTGCAGCTCTGCACCTACGACGGCGTCTTCGTCTGGAAGATCTCCAAATTCCGGCGCCGACGACAGGACAACCTGGCCGGACGCACGGCCGCCATGTTCTCGCCAGGTACGACGGCGCCACCGCCACATCGGCCAACAAAACCGCGCAGAGAGAATAGCGAGGAAATCAAGCGCTTGGTTTCCCCGTCCGTTGTTCATCCCCGTGTCTCCTCGCAGCGTTCTACTCCAGCAGGTACGGCTACAAGATGTGTCTGAAGCTCTACCCGAACGGAAACGGGACGGGCCGAGGGACACACCTGTCCCTCTTCTTAGTGGTGCTGAGGCGGCGGTGCGACGCTGTGCTGAAGTGGCCCTTCAGCCAGACGGTAGGCATCCTCATCCTCCTTGTCTTTATGTTACTGTGGGAGTGTGTGTGTGTGGATGACGGCTGGTCTGAGCAGCCTCACCTGGCCCGAGTCAGACTGATTGGAGTCTGGGGCTGGGTGAGGCTGCACTGCGTTGACACCTGCATGGTGCAATCAATGCACAACAGGTGTGCAGCCTCACCCAGCCCCAGAGTCCAGTCAGTTACAATTACTTTCCCTTTGTGCATCGAAACCCTTAAGTTATCAACGTGAAAGTCGGTCCCGTTTAATGATATTGCAAATGATATACCTTTCTTTACTTTTAATGACTCGTTCAATTAAACATGGCATAACATGTCCTTGCACTTAGAGGTAGCTCCCTTCCTCCCTCCAATTGAAGGTTGTTATGTAAGCTCGCATTTGCATCGCCACTGTAACCTAGCCGTCTTGATGCTGAGGCCAATCGCCTCACTTCTTTTATTGTGTCGATTCCTTTAGTTGTCTTGCATTCTTGCAGACACGTCCACTACCTCAAATAGTGTACTGCAAATGAACCTCTCCGGCCATGGCCGGTCTCTGCCTTGGCCAACCCATAACATTCTCCCCAGCTAACCCCCCCTTCACCAACCTTTGTTTAGTTAATATCAGACCTTAAGGACTTTGTTGTTAACGCCGACAACGGGAATGTTTCCCACTATGAATCACGCACACCCATCGTTTCTCTCAAGATGTTTGGTAAATGTTGCCTTGGATCAGGCGCCATAACGCCAACGCCATGTGACGTCTTACACGAAGTGACTCCTCCCACCAGGTGACCTTGATGCTCCTGGATCAGAACCACCGGAGGCACATCGTCAACGCCTTCCGTCCCGACGTCACCTCCACCTCGTTCCAGCAGCCAATCAGTGATATGAACCGTGCCAGTGGCTGCCCTCTGTTCTGTCCATTGGCTAAGCTAGCGGGCAAGAGCTCCTACTTACGCAATGACACCATTTTCATTAAGGCCGTCGTAGACCTGACCGACCTCTAGGGGGCAGACTGTGGAAGCACCACACCAACATACTGTACAATACCAATAATAATATAGAATATTATTATATCCATACAAGCTATACATAACTGCTTATCTATATATTTTGACTTCATTTATATAAATATATATAATACATATATATATATATGCTAAAGACAATCATATAGAAGATTCAATATTTAAGACTGCACTGTTTAATCCAACGTACCCGCTGATAGACCATTTATTGTAACGTTTTTGTAATGGCAAATATGTGCAAAGAATGGTTTGGGTGTGTTTTCATAGAAAGGGTTTGATGGTTACTAAATATTAAACTAATCAGTTCACACAGATGTCAGTTATGTTTGCTAATAAATAGAAGGTGTTATGCTTTTTGTATTTGCCACTTTGTATTTTTTGCTGAAAAAGGTTTCACTTGTTCATCTTAACTAAGTACTAGACAAAAAAAAATAAAGAATCTACAGTAATGACATTATCCCAATGTTTTGACGTAAACATGAGCTGAAATGGGTATAATTATAATGAATTAATAATAATAGTAATGTTGGTGATCAGGGTGGTTGCTGTTTGCCATTTATTTCACTGGCCTAGTACAGTAATTAAAATGCACACATTGTGACCAGCCGCTCAGAGCGCCGAGGTCCCCTTCTACTGGAGTCATTTTCTAGGGGAGAAATTGTACGTTTTACTTGAGGAAACATTTCCCACCGCTCCCTGACCTGCTTAGAGTCGGGGGGGGGGGGGGGGGGGGGGGGTGTTGAGGTTGATTGACATGCCAGCAAACTGCAGGTTGCTTTTCCCCAGGATATTGGACAGGGCTTTGGAAGGCGGCTGCAAGACAGAAACGTAAAGGAAAATGTTCCATTTTGTTTCCGCTATTGCGTTTTCTCTGTGTGCATGTGATGCAGAGTGATGTTCACCATTCACACTGTGGCCCACCACTAGGTCTACCAAAAGGAATGCAAAGATAGAAAATGTTAAAGATATACGTGCAAGAAAGCGACGACAGTTTGTATAAGGTCTTGCTGTTGTTCTTACCTATTTTAATCCCATTGGTTCCTGACCTATACGATCCTGAGATCAACATACATTGTTTCACTGCCGATCATATCCAGTGTATTATGACCAGTGTATTTACTTGTAAGTGCTACTATATAACACTATGCACCTAAACGAAGAGCTATAACCGAGGCACATTGTATGTTTTACTATATTCATATGTATGTCATACTGTATAATCATACATACTATAAGTTGTCACGGAGACGTTGAATTTGAATGAAAAGACTCACAGCGTATGACACGCACAAACACTCTTACAACGTCGGACTTTCATTCACCTTCCAATATTTTCCCGCTCTCAAATATACACGTCGCTGTTTTTGCTGGATGTACCATGTGTCGGCCACGCCCATTGCATAGAGGGAGGATATCATCTGGATTGAAGGATATTAGTCACGCAGTTACAATCACATCCCATTTCATCATACAAATCATTTCTCTGTGAGGAACCGGTCAGCACTGACCATGTGATGCATTTAGCGGCTAGCAGAGAAACTTTCACACCTTACATTAAGATAACCAGTCTCCTCCTCCCACGATGTGTGTTCATCACACACACACCCTCAACATAGAGACACACACGCACACACACCCTGAACATAGACACGCACACACACACCCACAATCAACAGCGACACACAAGCCCACGCACACACACACACACACACAAGCCCACGCACACACACACACACACACACACACACACACAGACACAGACACACACTCCCTCAACATAGAGACGTACACTCAACATAGAGACAAACACACACGCCTGCACACACACACACACAAACATACACTCGAGGACACACAAACACACTCGGGCACCATGCGCACACACACAGCCTTGCTGATATTCTGCACTACATGAGTCACTGAACGCTGAACGAAGTGTGCAATGCATCGTGGGCTAAAGCTACGCCCACAGACACTGAGGCCAATACCTCTCTCGCTCTCCACCCTCCCTCGCTCTCCCCCCCTCTCCCTTTTGCTCTCTCCCCCCCCTCCCTCTCTCTCGTCTCCTTCCTTGAATCCTATTACTAAGATAGATGAATAGATAGAGATAGATCGAGCCGCACATCAGTACACGCGTGTATGCAAAGGCAGCCATTCATGCACACTCACAGACAAAGAACCCGTAACGTTAATTGGTCTTATGGACCCTGGAATATAACAACTGACCCCAACCTGGCCCCCCTGGATGAAATGGTCAATAATCGCCACTGCATACAGAGAGTTGAGGGTGAAAGGATTTTGGCTGCTTTAATACAACAAAATACTTATGTCAAATGTGCCAAATGATTCGGGCTGAGGCAATTGATGCTTAAAGATCTTTTGAAATTAAACACAATATCCAAACCCTGATTGAGAAAATGTACAATGCAGGCAAATCCCTACCCACCCCTTGCATTGGACCCACTTAGTTGAATGGCTGAAGAGTGGAAAGTGAGCACCGTCCATTGGCCTGTGTCAGTAAAGGAGCTGGTCTCACCTTCCTAACAGGAGCAAGCCTCTATCCTGGCAGATAAGTGGCAGGAGACGGTCAAATTCACACGCTTTTCTTCTGTTTTGAAGAGCTCACTTCCTCTGTTCATTCTCTCCCTGTGAGTGTAACAAACTTGTATTTGAGGTATTTTAGATTCAATTCATAAACAGATCAGGGGTTAGTGTTCTTGATATGATGATGCTAGTTGAAGGAAATTCCCTATTTCTACTAATACTTTTTTTTCTCCACAAAGTTCTATTAATGTAACAATGTAATATTATTTAACGTTTTTATTCATCACAACCTCATAAAAAGAAACCCTGACTGCAACAGCAGAGCAAAATACATTTTACTAAAGGTGTTTTCTCTATTTTGTCTTATCATTAGCTGTGTCTTTAGCATTGCCTTGGTGTGTAGGAAACTTACAAAACACGTCAAACAACTTCCTGTGTCCTGTGTGCGTGTACCTGCCATGGGTAGGTGTATTGATGTGTTTGTTTGTGCGTGAAGATAAAGACATTAGCTCAGGAGTTAAAGCGGGTGGACTGGCAACCGGCTGGCAAAAATCGGAAGGTTGCAAGTTCGAGCCCCGACTTCAACCCTAACTATGTCGAGGTGTCCTTGAGCAAGACACTCATCCCCGGGCGCTGTGATTGGCTGCACCCACTGCTCCCTTGAGGGATGGGTTAAATGCAGAGGAAAAATGTCACTATGTGTATGTGACAATAAAAGTACCTTTACCTTAACGATCACAGTGTCCACTGTCTCTATGACTTTTGGTCTTTGAGTTTAAGTTTTATCCATTTTCTTGGAAGTTCTTCCATTGAAACACGCAGGGACACAAACGTATCACGCGGCTGCACACATACCATGTGACGCTGTGTCACGTGGTAAAGGCACACGGTGCTTTCGGGGTACGACCTCAAAACGCCCCGTCCGTGAAGTTCCCTGAAAAAGTAGAAACTAAACTAAAGCCATTCAGAGAAGAGAGGATGCTTTGAAATACTTTTCTTATCGTCTGTCTGAAATCCCCAACTTGCCTTTGGATCAAGTGACTCTGAGGCCTGACCTCTATTCATGCAACCCGCTAAGTTCTCCCCTAATACCCGGAGAGGCCGGGGTCCATGTCCGGCTGTCTAGGCTGAGCATACTACACGCCCGTCAGTCATCCACCCCATTCAGCAAAGGAAGAGCAAGCCCAAGCCGCTGATTAAACACGGGCTTTCTCTGTTTTAAGAACAATGCGTTCAAACAAAAAGAGAGACCAACTGCTTATGAAAGTCTTACTGCACTTCCCCTCTCCAGTAACTTCTGTTTAGTGCCAAACAGATGGATTCTGTTGAATGGGACTTTTAGAGTCTGTAATAAGTCTTAGTAATAAGTATGTAATAAGTCTGTAATAAGTCTGTAATAAGTCTTATGTAATAAGTCTTAGTAATAAGTCCCAAGTCAACTCCTTAAAAAAATGTCAGCATGTTAAAGGGATATTAATATAAAAAACATGGCTAATTGGTCTGACCCTAATGGTGTGGAAAGTAACTGACTGACAGTAATCCGTTACAGGCTACAATGTGAACCTCTTGAGTTGTAGCTACAGCAATAGCAGCCTGTTCTCCAACCTAAAGGACAGAATAGGTAGTTGTCAACATGACCCCAAAACGACCCATATGAGTGAACCTCTTGAGTTGTAGCTACAGCAATAGCAGCCTGTTCTCCAACTTAAAGGACAGAATAGGTAGTTGTCAACATGACCCCAAAGCGACCCATATGAGTGAACCTCTTGAGTTGTAGCTACAGCAATAGCAGCCTGTTCTCCAACCTAAAGGACAGAATAGGTAGTTGTCAACATGACCCCAAAGCGACCCATATGAGTGAACCTCTTGAGTTGTAGCTACAGCAATAGCAGCCTGTTCTCCAACCTAAAGGACAGAATAGGTAGTTGTCAACATGACCCCAAAACGACCCATATGAGCGTTTGCTGGTCCAGCTGCCCATCAGCTGGTCGAAGAAACCAGCAATACGTCAAGTTAGTGTCAAGTGCAACACATTTCTAGCAAGAGATATGCATTTCATTTTAATTTTTCTTTGGAATAAATAGCTGCAGTAGAAAGGTGACAGTGCAGGTTTAAGGTGTATTCTATAGTGGGCCATAGAGGGGTTACTTTTATCTAGAAAAAGGAAGGAAACTTGTCGGTCGTCACATAGCTTGGGATATAGACCAAACATTTTGTGTTCGGGTTTCTATTTAACGTTTTACTATTTTCACAGAACTGGGCCGACTATATCTTTCTCCCGTTGATTGGTTTGCCTAAATAACAGACTCCTCCCATCTTATAGTGCACCACAGTGTCATTTATTATACTGCCTCCTTGCAGTATAAGGGAGCTCAGAAAGACATAGGGTGTGACAGCACCCCTGCTGGCCTGGTGGTCTTCATTACATGGAATAAAGTTGTGATGCATGCCTTAAATGGGCAAGAGGGTCACATGTGTGTCAGTTGCCATTTATCTCTTCAAAACCTTAAGTGATTTTGGTGGACTATCATCGCTGAAGAGTGGTTGTAGCAACGCTGAGGTCGAAAACAACTGTCATCTGCCAGTGGTTTGACCTCAAACCGCATGTCACATCCCATCACACGTAGGTACCTGTCAAACATGTATGCGTGCGTGTGTGTGTGCTCTGGTTTGATGTGTTTTGTATGGATGTCTTGATGTTTGTTTTTGAGATTCATGAGAAGATTCAGTGTGAAAAGCATGTGGTTTACTGCTTAATGTTACATTCATTCGCAGAGTTCACAATCCAAATTTGTGTTATTGTTTATCAAGGCGGCTCATTTTTCAAATAACAACACATCAATTAAATGAACATCTTTGTGACGGAGCTACATTTAAAATGGTGGCTTTCTCTTGAGTGACTTGAGTCTATCTTTCAGAGAGTCTGCAACAGAGAGGGCATAAAGGAGAGCTGACAGAGGTCATGCACGAGAAGATAGTGGGTTTGTGTTTGTGTGTATGTGCGTGTGTGCGTGTATTTGTGGGGATAGAGATAGAATTGTGTGAAATGGTGTGGTTCTCAGATGCACACATATATTTATAACTGAAACTGTAGTTAAATATATACACACACACACACACACACACATTCCCTGCCAAACACACATTCTCATGCGGACTGCAGGTTATAAGACTAGTGTTAAATAATGCATGCTTTGAGATCTAAGTGACTATGTTGTTTAATAGTAGTTGTCTAAGCTATTATGTTTAAGTTATGTATCTGTGTGTGTGTGTGTGTGTGTGTGTGTGTGTGTGTGTATGTCGGTGTGACTAAGTTTTCCTTGTTAGATAACTTCTCCCTCTGTTTGCACAAGGATAGTTGCCTTTATGCCTACAGAAATTAAGTGATTCTATCAGCATGCACTTACATACTTTCTCTGCGTGTGTGTGTTCATGTGCGTATGTGTGTGTGCGGGTGTTTGCCAGTGTGTCGCTATGGGATGCTAAAGCCATATTATTTACTGTGTGTAATTATCTGCAAACTCTGTGTGCCTTTCCCGGTGTATTTTAATCAGAAAAAGTGTTTCTGAAGCATTCCGCTGCCAAACTCGCAAGGCCTCTTGTGTCCAATTAGGGCTGCATGTTTAAGACCAACTGCTTAAACACAGGCACACACACACACAGACACACACACACACACACACACACATACACACACACACACACAGACACACACACACACACACACACACACACACACACAGACACACAGACACAGACACACACACACACACACAGACACACAGACACACACACACACACACACACACACAGACACACACACTCCCTCCTATCCTGACATCCCTCAATCCTCCTTCCCCCCCACCCCCACCGATCGCTTTTCTGTCCCCCTGCTGTGGCGTCTGTCCCCCTGCTGTGGCGTCTGTCCCCCTGCTGTGGCGTCTGTCCCCCTGCTGTGGTGGGAGAACCATTAACAGACACCAAATGCGTTGCTCAAACAGTTTTGTCAACCGCCTACAACCCCCAACACAGACCTTTCTTTAAATCTGGACTTACAGATTGGTACAAACTGTAACATGGGTGTGTTACAAAGAAACAAATGGTGTTCATTGCCACCAGGCAGTGTTAATGACCTCCTTTCACTGGGGAACAGTTTTGGGAACGCCACAAAGGGACGCATTAGAACCTACTTTGATCTCTTTTCAGTGAGTAATGGTAGTTTTGCAATTCAAGTAATCATACATTTCCTTACTATTTAGTCATTGTTTTCAAAGAAGCGCTTTCCATTTCTTTCTGTCTTGTTGGCAAGTAGCTGGGCGTTGTGCATGTGTAGCTCAGCCAGTGAGATGCTACTGTGTAAGATACAGCAGCTCATCACCATCCTACCAGCTGGCCAACTCAGCTAGTGAGATGCTACTGTGTAAGATACAGCAGCTCATCACCATCCTACCAGCTGGCCAGCTCAGCTAGTGAGATGCTACTGTGTAAGATACAGCAGCTCATCACCATCCTACCAGCTGGCCAGCTCAGCTAGTGAGATGCTACTGTGTAAGATACAGCAGCTCATCACCATCCTACCAGCTGGCCAGCTCAGCTAGTGAGATGCTACTGTGTAAGATACAGCAGCTCATCACCATCCTACCAGCTGGCCAGCTCAGCTAGTGAGATGCTTCTGTGTAAGATACAGCAGCTCATCACCATCCTACCAGATGAGACAGGGATTATCGGAAGAGAGAAGGAAGAAAGAGTATAAAGGAAGGAAGAGGTGGCTGAGAAGAAGAAGAGGGAGAAATGGAAGGAGTGAAGGAAAGGAGAGGAGGGGAGGCATTAGAGGGGCATATATTATTAATTACGTTAGAAAAAAATCACTCAAAATGGCCCCGAAAGGTCCATACGGTTCGGATAAATCGAGACACAATTTTGGGTGTTTCTGTCTGTGAAAGGAGGCCAACGAAGGTAAGAAATATGGGTCATGTTGGAGAACATAGAGGCAGTGAAGAAACAAAGAGGAATCCTACAGTTAATGAGGAAAAAGCACAGGTGGAAATGTTGGAGTAGAGGGAGAGGAAAATAACAGAAATAAAAGTACCAAAGAAAAAAGCAAACAAGAATTGATAGGTGTTGATTGCGATATATTGTGGCAAGAGCAGTGCACTGATTTGCATAGACTGAATTTCTAATGTTGCCACACCCTGGTGTCACAAGCCAGGTTTGCAGATGGAGATCTTCACGTGAGAGTCACAAACATTTCAATCAGGCCCAATGTGTTTGCAGGTCTGTATTATATATGTTAGAATTCAAATGTTTGCAGTATACCTGTTGTTGGCATCCTTGCATATTGGATAGCTTGGCTCATGAAACATACTTGTGTCTGATGCAAGGGGAATCGAGGTAAATGGCTAAGAATCTTGTGTTGTTCATCACTCTGTGTCATGCACCTTTGAACAAATTTGAAAGATCCCCACGTCCAAAGTGGTTTGAAGATTGGGTGCGTTCTCTCCAGATGTTACGTGGTGGGATTCTCTATTTTTGGCTGTGTAAAGACCACTAAATCTGAACGGACTAAAGCTGTTTTAACTTGGACCGCGGAAGGAAAATGTGCATGACCCACTCCATTGAAACTACTGTGAATGCTACAAAACACCCAGGTTACCGCCACAATGTTTCACAACATTACTACGTCAATGAGCACCATTGCTGCCCCCAAAATACTGGTGGTGCTGAAACGACCTAGCGACGCACTCACTCTCTTTCTAGCTTGTTAATGTAACAGAGAGGTGGCCATCTGAGCGGCCCACACAGATTCGGCGGCTCCAGTATAATGTAGGAGGATGCGTGGCTTATTATTTAATCATAATAGATAGATAATAGAGTTCACAAGTGTATCTTTGAGTGGCATCCAACCCCCCCCCCCCCCCAGTTATTCACAGCATCAATGGGAATCACACCATCCAGCCATGAACCACACAGAGGCTTATTTTTATGTAACCTGTATGTAGACCCGTGCGGTGAGCTGTATCGAGTGACCTTGTTTAGAAAACAACCGTGTGTGTGTGTGTGTGTGAGGGTCCATTGCCAGCGTCCAAGGATGTAGGTCTTGAGGCATTTCCACCCCTTTCAGCCCTTCGGTTGAGAGCCGAAGCCGAGTGCATCAAACTGACGTGTTACCCTACATGACAGTACAAACACCAGCCATTGTGAAGAATCCTAACCATTCCAATGTGTATTTTGTACAAAAACAAAGTTTCCAAGCCACCACCACATACCATGATACGTGTTCAACATAAGCCATACCATGGGTGTATTTATTTACACATTCATAAAAAAAGAAAAGAAAAATCCCACCCAAATAACTTAAGAACGCTTGGGAAACGGAGCCACGTTGTGATACTGAGACACTGTATTTCAGTACAATCAAATTAGGAGGCCTGATTGACAACACAGCTCCATAACATTATGCCTATATTATAGTTGATTATAGTGCTGTATAATAAATTCTACAAGTGGGCATAAGGAATGCCATTGGATACGTGTCAGACGACTTGAGTTTGCTGCAGTGTTTCTCCCACCAGTCCGACTTAAGGCCACAGTCGGTCTGGGTAAGCCAAATCACTGGCTTGGTGGAGAATGTGTATGAGTGTAAAATGTGGCAATGTTTCAAACTCAGTAATGGCATGAAACGAGTGTATGCACCCTAAAATTATATTAATAATAATTAATTTCACACTATCGTCCCTATTTCCCTTTAAAGGGTGATTAACATTGTAGTATATAGGAAATGCTATGTCTTGGAACATAATAACTGTAACATTCAGACATTAGTTTCATCATTTGACGCGTTATTAAATGTAGTATGCTCTGTCGATTGCCACTGAACCCCCAGTTCTAATAAAGTATAAAGGGTTAGTATAAAACGGTTGCTAAATGTACAATATTTGACTGTCCTCTATTTCAGTTGACATTCCTTAGAAGACAGTTCCTTAGAAGGTGTCTTGATGAATCCTGACCCTTGAAGCTGAGAAGCACTTGATGCAGCCACACCATCCGTTAAGAAAGTAAAGTGTTACGGTTACGAGAATAGGACCCAAACGCAAGACAAGGAAACCAACAGGGTGCGGGTACAAAAAGGGATTTATTGTCCAAAGGTACAGGCAAGGGCAAGGCAGGCGAGTAGTCCAGTAGGCGGTAGGCAGAAGGGGAGTCAGGCAGGCAGATGGACGTAGGCAGGCGGGTGGTCGGAGCAGGCGAGGTTCAGCAACCAGGAAGGTAGGCAGGCAGAAGGACGTAGGCAGGCGGGTGGTCGAGCAGGCGAGGTTCAGGAAACAAGGAAGGCAAGCAGGCAGGAACGAGGAACAGGAACGAGAAGCGGGAACGAGGAACGGGAACGAGGAACAGAAACGGGAGCGGAACCCGTAATAGGGACAGGAACGGGAGCGGAACCCGTAACAGGAACGAACAAACTAGAAGGCTGGGACAAAGTTACCATGTGAGGTAAAACAAACACTACGAACTAGCACCGGCTCTGTGGGGAGCCAGTGCTTAAGTACAGAGGGGGGTGATTCGTGAATTGTTGGCAGGAGTGTAGACAAAGGAAGTGCACGTGGTGGCTAATTGACGAGAGGTAAACAAAGAGCACATGGTGTAGTGAGGCTGGTTGCCACTAGATGGCGGAGTTTGACGGAAACGGAGAGGGTCACATAACAGTACCCCCCCCTCAACGGACGCCTCCAGGCGGACGCACGACGAGGGAGGGTGCTGCGGTGGGAATCGCAGGTTAGGGAGGGGTCCAGGGAGCGACTCCAAAAAATAATAAAAATAAACAGGCTTGCTCCCCAGGTCCGTAGCCCTCCCAGCCTAACGGAGACTGGTTTTGTCGGCCGCGACGACGCACATCCAGTAGGCGTCTGACCGAGTACGCCGGGATGCTGTCAATCACCCGGGGAAGTAGCGGAGCCGGGGGAGACAGCGGACTAAGGGACTGGGGCTTGGGCTCAGGGTCGGGAGGCAACTGCTGCTGGGGCTCAGAGTCAGGAAGAGGCTGGGGCTTGGGACTAGGAGGACACTGGGACTTGGGACTAAGAGGCAACTCCTGCTGGCGCTGGGGCTCAGGGCCAGGAGGCAACTGCTGCTGGGACTCAGGAAGAGGCTGGGGCTTGAGACTAGGAGGACACTGGGGCTTGGGACTAAAAGGCAACTGCTGCTGGCGCTGGAGCTCAGGGCCAGGATGCAACTGTTGCTGGGACTGGAACTCAGGAACTGGAGACAACTGGGGCTTGGGACCAGGAGACAACTGCTGCTGGCGCTGGAGCTCAGGGCCAAGAGGCAACTGTTGCTGGGACCGGAACACAGGAACTGGAGACAACTGGGGCTTGGGACCAGGAGGCAACTGCTGCTGGCGCTGGAGCTATGGGCCAAGAGACAACTGTTGCTGAGGCTCAGGGCCAGGGGGCCGCTGGAGCTTGGGCCTTCTCCCGGGGGAGTCCAGCTGAACCGGTAGCCGGCGCTTGCGGCCAGGAGTTCGCTGGGGCTTGGAGTCCGGACCAGGAGACAACCGGGGCTGGGACTCGGGACCAGGAGACAACTGGGGCTTGGACTCGGGACCAGGAGACAACCGGGGCTTGGACTCGGGACCAGGAGACAACCGGGGCTTGGACTCGGGACCAGGAGACAACCGGGGCTTGGACTCGGGACCAGGAGACAACTGGGGCTTGGACTCGGGACCAGGAGACAACCGGGGCTTGGACTCGGGACCAGGAGACAACCGGGGCTTGGACTCGGGAGCAGGAGACAACCGGGACTTGGACTCGGGACTTGGAGACAACCGGGACTTGGACTCGGGACTTGGAGACAACTGGCGCTTGGACTCGGGACAAGGAAACAACTGGGGCTTGGACTCGGGACCAGGAGACAACTGGGGCTTGGACTCGGGACCAGGAGACAACTGGGGCTTGGACTCGGGACCAGGAGACAACTGGGGCTTGGACTCGGAACCAGGAGACAACTGGGACTTGGACTCGGGACCAGGAGACAACTGGGGCTTGGACTCGGGACCAGGAGACAACTGAGGCTTGTACTCGGGACAAGGAGACAACTGGCGCTGGAGCTCAGGACCAGGAGGAAGCTGCTGCTGCGCTGGACAAGGATACAGGAGACTGACAAAAGCTGGAGCTCAGGACCGGACTGCTGCTTCAGGGCCAGGATACAACTAGCTTGGGACTGGACTAGGAGACAACCCGCGCACTCAGGGCCAGGACAAGCTCAACCAGGAACTCAGGGCCGGAACATGGGGCTTGGGACTTGGAGACACTGGCTGGCGCTGGAGCTCAGGGCCAGGAGGAGCTGCTCACTGGAGCTCAGGGCCACACACTGGCGCTGGAGCAACTCGCCAGCTAAGGAGGAAGCTGCTTCTGGCTGGAGCTCAGGAGGCAAGCTTGCTGGACTGGAACCAGTATAAGCTCAGGACAACTGCTGGCTCAAGACCAGGAGACAACCCAGGATACAGCTCAGGGAGCTCACTCTGCTGGCAGCTGTTGCTGGGGCTTGGACTAGGAGACAACAGGCGCTGGGGCACAAGGAAGCTGCTCAGGGCTGGAGCAGCTGGAAATAGGAGACAACGGGCTCAGGGCCTAGGAAGCTGCTGCTGCTGCTCCAGGATACAGCTCCAGGGCCAGGAGACAAGCTGCTGCTGCTGGGGCTACAGGAGACAACTTTGCTGGGGCTGAACTTGGAAAACTCGCTGGCGCAGACTAGGATACAATACAGCATACCAACAGCTGCTGCTGCTAGGCGCACAGGACAGCTGTTGCTGGGGCTTAGACAGCTAGGAGACACCACAACAGCTCAGGGCCAGCTCCTGCTGCTGCTGCTGGGGCTCAGGGCTGTTGCTGGGGCTGAGCTCAGGGAGATACAGCTTGCTGCTGGAGCTGGGCTCATAGGGAGACAACTGTGACTAGGAACTGTTGCTGGGGCTGGAGACTAGTTGCTGACGGCTTGAGGGGAGGAGGCAACGGCTTGGCAAGGAGTCCTGCTTGAGTAGGTAGCTGTAGCCGGCGCTTGCGGCCAGTAGATCGCTGGGGCTTGGGAACAGGTGACCGCAAACTTCAGTTTTCTTGCAAACAGTTTCTGATCCAAATATATTCACTCCTGAGGCTCCTGAGGGCAAAATGTGCCAAGTAGTGTCGACACACTTTAAACTCAGAAGAAAAGACACGGGTGTCATTTCCTTTCGACGGATGATGCCTGTGTATCGGAAACACAAGTACTTGTTATTCACACGGCGATAAAGTCTTGTTTAATGAATAATGGAAACATATACAGTGCCCTCCACTATTATTGGCACCCGTGTTTAAGATGTGGTCGAGGACTTCCAAAAATTCTCCTTTTTTTTTTAACAACATAGAACCCAAATGCAAAAAAAGAGAAAAATCCAACCTTTTATTTAAGTACATTACTTTGGTGGTAAAAAAAAAAACACACATTTAGATTTTATTTTTTTTAAATCATGTGAAAAGGGATGGTTCCACAGGAACCATCCCTTTTTTTCATACAGCATTGAAGAGCCAGTCAACATGTGTGAATACATGGTAGTGTGTGTGTGTGTTTTCTCATTGGTGATGTGAGACTGGTGTTTTTTGCTCCATGGAAACACCAATCAATGCCTGATTACGATGTTGAAGAAATTATTTATAGAGAAAACAATCAAATGTGTTCAAACTGTCTCTCCTCCTCTCACTGTCCTCCATTGAAGTGCCGCTGAATCAAATGCCATCCCGGGGAGCTGTGTGCTGTCTTCCTGTATAGTTCATTTGGGACATCATATGTCAACATGATTTCCAAAGCAGCATGGGTTCGTTTGGAACCGGGAACAACATCATTTGTAAATTGACTTATTTCATCTCATTACAATGAAGAAAATCCTTGAGAGTGGAATTCTTCACACACAATAACATACACAATCGCACACTCCTCCCTATGTAATGGGAACACAATGCATCTCCCTCCTTCTTACAAAATACAATAAAAGTATTTAACTTGTTTCACAACAGCTTTCTAAACCATAGGTTCATTTAGTGGTTTTGACAAGTTGGCAGGTGCAGAAAACAAATTTCACTTGACATTGACATTCAAATAAAATAAAATGAAAACAATCACAAGCTGACAAGCAAGACAAAAAACAACAACAACAGAGACGTGATACACAATTGTTATTGTCAAACACAAGTACAAACACCCCCCCCCCCCCCCCCCCCCCCCCCCCCCACCCCCACCCCGACACACACACACAAGCCACAGCAGATACAGCTCACCAAGGATCTGATCCTAGGATAGATTGAGATGGACTTCGGTCTTAATTCCATGTGTGATAGGCAGATTTACAGGGAACACATGTTGTTGAAGGATTGTGGCTCCTGCAACAACATAACAGAGGAGTGAGGTTAGTTGGTGAGGGGATAACTTAATCTTAACGGATTTAACACACAAGTCTTAGCACTGAGAGCTGTTATTAGGGTGACCATTAGCTTGACTCTTCACATATTTCATTCAATAACCTCTAAGTATAGTATAGTGACATCATCGCACTAACTGCTGCTGCTGTCCAGGATTCAAACTGTATAATTATGTGTGTGTGTGTGTGTGTGTGTGTGTGTGTGTGTGTGTGTGTGTGTGTGTGTCTACAGCGTCTATACTGCATAGACAGCATATCCTTTCACTCTAATCCCCGGAAAGGGTTTACTCAGAAAACACTGTTTAGTTGAATAAAAGAACATTGTTGTTGTTTATGTTCTAAAGGATAAGGCTGGAATAATTCTTTTTTCTTCTTTCCTCAATGCCGAAATATCCTCGACAAGAGAACAACATCAAAAAGAAAAGCCTACAGCTACGAGCCCGCTCCGGTTCGCTAGTCGTGTCCGTCTAGCATTTGGCAAATAGATTGCTGTGGTCCACAGAAGTCTTCCTTATGATTTATTTGACTATAGTTCTTTTTTTCTGAATCAGGAAAATTTACAATAGTCCAATTGATCGTAAAAGGGTCGATTCTGCTGACCAAAGCTACAGCATAGCCCTCTGTCTTGTATTAATGTACATACCGTTTATATATATATTGTTTTGGTCTGAGAGGCATCATTAGATGAGATCTGACCTTCACTCAGGCAGGTGAGCTGGTGTGGAAGTTCAAGTGGCCGGTGCTGAATGAGAATCATACCGCTTATCGATTGGCTGCCGGGATGGTTATACGTCGCTCAGAGGCCTGCGTACATCATATCTGGAGCTAAACACATACAGTAAACCTCAACCAAATGGTGAATGATAGGAACAGAACTCAAGAACTCATTGAATGGAATTTTGCTTGAATTGATCTTAACAAAGAAGAAGGCAGAACTGAAGCCTGTGGATAACAGAAGCAAACTTACGCTTCAGAAAAAACATCCTAAATTCAAAAAACAAAAAACGAAAAAACGAAGCTAGAGGCAGATAGACAGAGAGAAGAAGACAAATAGACAGAGAGATAGAGGAAATAGACAGATAAAAGAAAAAACGATACAGAGCGGGGAGGACAGCGGCCAGCGACAGCCAGCCGGGAGAGCGTATCAAACTGATCAGAAACCCACATATAACCAAGTCAAACAAACAACACAACACACATACACACACTCACACACACACATGGGGGGGGGGGCATGGGGGGGGGGGGGGGTGGGGGGAGGGGGGGGAGGGGCTGCCAGGAGCGCGGAGCTCGGAGCGCCCGGGGAGTAAACAAACAAAGGCTAAGTGAGAGTCGGAGGTGAGAGAGCGCTGTGAGAGAGTGGGAGAGAGCGAGAGAGCGAGCGAGAGAGAGAGAGAGAGAGAGAGAGAGAGAGAGCGAGAGAGAGAGGGGAAGGTTATGCAAATGGGGCACGGCCTCGGCCAGGGAGGCAGTCAATGGAGTCCCCCCCCCTTCGCGCTGACAGGAGCAGAAAGTTAACTACATTACTCAGGTTGCGGGGGTTCAGTGTAATTTTGTGCTGCTGTCCTCCTCCTTTTCCTCTGCTCGCCTTCTCATGGTAGAGCATTCTCTTTTCTTCTTCTTCTTCTCTCAAGCTCTCAAGAGTGAGACAGGCGTAAGCCTGTCTCACTCTACCACCCCCCCACCCCTCCGATGGCACACAATAAAGTGCCAATGGGTAAGAAATAAAATCTTAGCTTTTATCAATATTAACAGGATTTTCATAAATCATGAAGTAATAAAATGCTTCTTTTTGTTTTTGTCATTTTACATCATTCAAACAAACGAACGCCTGTTCGAATAGCTGTTTCTTTTATTTTCCATTTCCCAAAGTGCAAAGACCAAGATTGGAAATAACCACTGTGTCTGTCGACCCATCGAGTGCCCCTCCGCCCCTCACAACACCAACCCTGTCATCATTGTCTCCATGCCACAGCTGACTTCAGAGGGAGAGAGGGAGAGAGATAGAGAGAGAGAGGGAGAGAGAGAGGGAGATAAAGAGGGAGAGAAAGAGTGGGAGGGGAAGAGAGAGCCAGAGAGAGAGGGAGAGAGAGAGAGAGAGAGAGAGAGAGAGAGAGAGAGAGAGAGAGAGAGAGAGAGAGAGAGAGAGAGAGAGAGAGAGAGAGAGAGAGAGAGAGAGAGAGAGAGAGAAGGCAGCAGGACAACAGGGTTTATGTGTGTATATTGTCATGCCATTCTGGAGGGAGAGACTTGGCCTGGTTTTCAAAGCCTACTGCCAGATGGCAGGAGCAACTTGCGAGTTAAAGGAGGAGAAGAAGATGGAAAAAAGAAAACAACTTTGACTTTATAAAGCTAGGACCAGATGAGAAGACATCCACTCGTTTGCTCATCACACACATAGACCTCACTTTTTTTTATACTCTCTCCCTCTTTCTTAGCCTTCCTTTGACCCCAACTTAAACTTCTAAACACCACTTGAGGACATGCTCTTCTATGCGATCTTAAGACGCCACTGGAACATTTAGCTGTTGAATAAAAAAAATAACTACAATAAAACGTTAAATAATGACCCTTATGTGAGGATGTGTGTACATCCCATTTCAGCAGGTCATTAAATTGCGTTGACGAGTAATTTGCACTAAGCAGGCAGGGAAGCGCACAGTCTGTCTCACCCCTACACGTCAGCCATCTGAAATGTAGCATAGCAGACGCGGTGGTAATGAGCTGCCGAGCCCGGCTGTACCGTCGCATCGATATTCTAGGTGACAACGGCAATGAAGAAACCCGTTTCAACGTGAGTTTCATTTGTATAATAATAATAACAATGTAATTAAAGGAGTCCTGACGGCCAGTCACACTGTGTTAATCGCATTCATTATTCATTATAGCTAACTCTGAATGCACTTAGTTATGGTTGTGACTGAAAATGAAGCAATTACAGGTTGGGATTATCTAGCTGATCTCGCAGGGGCACTAACCTATGGTGCTAACTAGCTTCAATATTCATTACACATTTATTCATATCTAATTCTGATGTGCTTTAGATTGCTACCTATGATACGGTTGTGGTTGGAAATGAAACAATTACAGTTTGAGGTTAACTAACACGCACAGGGGCACTTACCTTTGGTAATAACTAGCTTTGGTATTCATTATATATTCATATCTGCTGTGAATGTGCTTGGATATGTACTCATATTACGGTTCTGACTGAAAATGAAACAATTACAGATTGAGGTTAACTGGCCTCATAAGAGGTGCTAGCTAGCTTTGTTATGTATGTAATATTCATATCTACTTTGAATGGGCTTTAGATAGGTATTTATAGTACAGTTGTGACTGAAAATGAAACAATTATAGTTTTGAGGGTTAACTAGCTCCCAGAGGGGAGGGGGGAGTATGAACCCCGGCCCCCCAGAGGTGTGTTGTGTTAGTGGCCCACCATAGGGTGAGGCCAGACAGCTTAGGAACTACTCGTGCTGGCCAAGGAGTACGAGTCAGGTGGTGGTGGCCGGGCTCTGAAATTGGGCTGATGTGACCTTACTAGTCAAGAGCAGCCACAGATGAGCTGCCCTTGGCCTGCCCAGCATGCACACACACACGCACACACACACACACACATGCGTACATGCTTACACACACGCACACACACAGACACACACACATACACACGCACACACGCCCGCACACACACACATGCACACACACACACACATACACACATGCACGCACACACACACACACACACCCATGCACACACACACACACACACACACACACGCACACACACACACACACACATGCACGCACACACACACACATGTGCACACACACACACACACACGCACACACACACACACACACACACACACACACACACACACACACACACACACACACACACATGCGTACATGTACACGTTAGATAGCTACTCCCTATGGTTACGACCCACACCGTCGTACCGTCGCTGTTATTAGCGTTATAATGAGGTGTGATGATGTTTTATGTAAAGAGCGACATCACGAAAAGAATGCAATAGTCGGAGCATAGTCGATCGTGGCAAAAACACAGGATTTTACACCTGTTTTCTCAAAATTGCGGTCTTATTTTGGAAACGGTGACTAAATGTAAAAGTATTATTTCATAATATATTTTTAATATAGCAGCAGATTTAAAGGAATTTGTGAAAAAACGGGATAATTCTAGCCTATTTTTCACAAGAAAACAAGAAATCATTGTTTTCGGTATCGGATGGGCTGATCACACATTAAAACAAAAGTCTGTGATCGGTATCGGCCTAAAAGAAATGAGATCGGTGCATCCCTAATCGCTATTCTGTTACTCCAACATGCCT